>CM034156.1:141717738-142317738 GCA_019776745.2 Taxus chinensis | reverse complement strand
GTATTATTTCACTCCCAAATGGGGCGCACTTTTTTGTCATGAAGGGGCTGCATTAAATAAATCATATTTATTTAATTTTAGAATTTCTAATTCCAACTTCCTTTATCCACTTTCCCTTTGTTGAATTTTCCACAAACCTGGGCACCAAAATTGGAGAAGAATTTAATGCATTTAATGCATTATTATTCACCTAAGGTGGGTCGCACTTTTTGGCAATGAGTGAATTCTATTTTTAAAAGTCAATTTCAATGGGGTTATTCAAACTGCGTCGCAGCTCCAAAAATCCCATGATCCACTTAAGCTGTTTGACTTTCATAATGGGATTATTTACCCTGCAAGGCAGGTAATAAAATCCCATCAATGCTTTAAGTGATTTTTCTTTTATTTCACAATGAGAATTTTTACCCTACAAGGCAGGTAAGAAATTCCCGCCTGCCTGTTGCCTCTAATTTTCCCATTGTGACTTAAGTGGCGTTGCTTCCATGGGAAAAAGTACCCTGCTAGGCAGGTACAAAATTCCCACCTGCCTGCTGCTTCCAAAAATCCCATGATTCACTTCAAACCCTCTTTTTCCAAAAATGCGGCCTGCCCAGAAGAAGCTTTTTGGTGCACGACTTCATCTTTTCCGAGAGAACCAGACCTCCGATGGCGAATTCCTTCTGGCACAACGTGCATAGGTGATCTCCAGATACTCCAGGCCAAAGAATCAGACCAAACCGGCAAAGGAATTGATCCAGAGAAATTTCACAGAAAACAAAATGGGAAAACACGAAAAACACAAAATGTTGCCAGAAGTCACAAATAAAGCCCAGGATTCATTCCTGGTTAAAACCCTACTGGTATATGGGAATAATGACATGTACGATCACAACAGGGTTAAACCGGAGCACAAATTGCCTCAAACGGGGCTCAAAATAATTAAATACAAATTTCCCGCAGGCAAACCCCAGCGACAGAATAAAACAATTTTGGGCATCTGGGTATTTGTCGAAAATGGCTTATATGGCTCCTTGGGAATATCTTGACACATTACAGAGACTTTCTGGCAATAAAAACAAAAAACAACCCATTATTTTAAAAATACGATTTTTTTTTTACATAGGGTTGTCCCAGATTTTAGGGTGAAATCTAAGGACACCACCCTTCACTTTCATCACGCTTTCGTCATGCCTAAAATAATCTGTCTGAGTTATTTTTCTTTTATTTTTGCCAGAAGATCCTGTAATTGGATCAATTTGTGCAAATCCTGCAATTCCTTCTGATTCGGAATATATATTCAATGTATCTGACATTGATTTTGACTTCTTTTCACTAATATGAGCACCTGTGATGAATACCTGCAAATGATTTAGACAAGTATGGAGCCCATGGCATAAATGCTTAATTTCTATCACCAAAATCTGCTTATAAAGTCTATTGCCCTAAAATTTGAGACTTTGTTTGCATGTCAAACAAGCTAAAATATTATTTAATTCACCTAGACACTTATACCAACATGCAGATGCTCTGAATAATAAAAAGAAAGCTTCTCCAACCCTAGGCACCAAAACTAGAAGCTTCCCGACAATGAAAAATATTCTTTAATGCAAATCACTCCTTCCCTTGGTGCCAAAACCCTCCAGGGCAACATGCTCCATCAAAAAGAATTAATTGTCTCCTCCTTATGGCGTCCCATGCTTATATAGATAACTACATGCTATATTTAATAATTGCTTCTTCCTATTTTTGACAATTATTAATAATAAGTTATAGTTTTTCTCTCAATTTGGGCGCCCAAGTTTGCATGCTTTAGCTTGTTTTTCCATGTAATTCTTTTATTTATTTTTAGCATGCTTATTTGTCTTCTCTTTGGCTTTCCTTCATGCTTTGACTTTCTTCCTATTTTTGGCTCCAACTTTAGCTAGGAATAATAAAAATAAATATCATTAAATGCATGCACTTATGCCAGGTGGGTCACACTTTTTGGCTAGAAGACATGCTAAAAATAAGAAGGCAAAGCAATGGGAATTTTTACTCTTCCATGCAGCTCCAAAAATCCCATCTTTTATTTAAATGATTTGTCTTTAATGATGGGAAAAAACAACCTTCCAAGAAGGCTTAAAATTCTCATCTTCCTTCCACCACCAAAATTCTCATTGGCAACTTAAAACCTTCTTTCCAAAAAGTGCGACTTGCATGGGTGAATAAAACTTCCTTGATGGGAATTCTTACCCTTCCTGGCAGCCCCAAAATTCCCATTGGTACTTTAAGTGATTTATCTTTCATTATGGGAAAAAACAACCTTCCAAGAAGGCTCCAAATTCCCACCTTCTTTCCGCCACCAAAATTCCCATTGGCACTTAAGTGATTTGAGTTTAATGATGGGAAAAAACAACCTTCCAGGACGGCTTAAAATTCTTATCTTCCTTCCACCAAAATTCTCATTGGCAGCTTAAAACCTTCCTTCCAAAAAGTGCAACTAGCATGGAAGAAGCTTATTTCACTTACTTCCTTCTTTGTCAAAAATTAGTACACCATGATTAATTTCTTCCCTTGTCTAAGGCCATGGATGACTTCCAGAACTTCCAGGAAAATAAATAGGCCATATAGAATGAACAAACGGATCAACGGGAATTTAACAGACAGACTGTGGAGAAAACCAAAAACAAACACAAAAGAAATAAATAAAAATGAAAAATGTTGCTAGAAGTTGTAGACAATTGCTTTTTAAAATAACCTGACGGATAGCTGGTTCGTAAAAACTTTTCCCTGGTGAATACCCTACTGCGAGGTAGGAATACTGACATGTTGGCTAGATTTTCTGCATAGCATCAAACCTAGGCAGTCATGAGATAAATCTCCCTCATTTAACCGGTGAGCCTCCCGTGTCAGATTTGTCAATATAAATGTGTTTTTATCTATCAGGGGTTTTACTTTAACCACTTAGTTCATGAACCATAACTAAGAAGTTCTACAGCAAGTAAGCAGCTCTTTAAAAAAGGAAAATTATAGAAGAAGAAAGTAAAGGTATTACAGAGAAGAAGTAAGGAAGATGTGCATCTCAATTAGTAGATAGCAGAGCTAATTGCATGCACATAGAAGAAACTTAATAGATTTGAACACACAGAATTATAAAGCAAAGGCAGCTCTAGATCCAGATCTACAATAACACAGTTTATTTAAAAGATCTAAAGATTTAAAAGCAAGAAACACAGTACGCCGTGACACAAAGTTCTCTGGAAACCTGCTTCTTTGTATTTCTCTGCAACAAGTGGTTCTCAGGGGTTCAGCACAAAGTCTAGAACACAAGATTGCTTCTTACAAATTCTGATTCCTTATTAACCGGAGGTTCTTCTCCTACTTATAAAATGTAGGAGGGAAAGTACAAATAGAAGACTCAAACTAAACTAAAGTATGAACAACAAGTAAAGATGACATTTGACAATCATCCTCAACTAACTTCTTCTTAAGTGACACATGTATCACTTAACTAATAGAATAGTTCCACATGACTTCAAGTAATGGTTGCAAAACCAATAACTTATAAGTTTTACAATTTCATCCGGGAACATAGAAAATAGAAGAAGAAAGAATAGAAGAAGTCATGCCAGCTGTAATGTTTACATCTTCTTCTTGTTCTGATATCTGATATACTTGTCGAACATATAATTCAGCATCCTTCCATCTGTTTTAGCCACTGCTTCCTTCTCTGTCTTTTCACTGTCAAGCCTAAGGAACAAAGCATCCAGCAACGTTTGCGTGTCCTGCTTCAATCCTTCAGTGGTAGCTTAACCGAGTGGTATTTTGGTCACCGTCACATCTTCTACCATGAGCTCCTCTTCTATCTTTCCTTCCGCCGGAATTGATATCTCAGCAAACTTCTCTCCCGAATCTTTGATGATCAACCTAGAAGTTGCTTTAGCAACTTTAGGCCTTCTGTCTCTTCTGCTCAAATCCTGAAGTAGCTGCAAGTCATGCTCCTCTAAGTTCATCTCTACTCTTGCTGCCGGAACCAACTGCAAAGCTAACCATTCCGAGAAGTTACTTCTCGGGGAGTAAGAAGTCATTGAGTGCACTACCATCTCCCGCTCTGCATCCTCTCCGTCAGAAAGTGCCACAGTCTCATGGATTCCATCTTCTGAAACATCTAAGGACAAAGCTCTTTCGAACTCCATCATCTGCAGCTTCAACATCTCCTCTGGAACGGGTGCTAAACGAAGTGGCTGCGGAGAGAAAACGAATGTCGCCGGTTTCAATGAAGGCATGGAAGCATCCTGCTGCTGCGGTGCAATAGTTGGTGATCCTCTGGGTACTGGAGAAGTCGGAGTCAAAGCTATGGTCGTAGAAGTGGTCTTCTCTTTCTCTTGAGATCTTCTGTGTACTTTCAACTTCTCGGACCTTCTGCTGCTTTCTCCTTCATGCTTTCGTTTGAGGGAATCTCCTGCACCGAAGTTGCCCGTGATTTGATTCATCAATACTTCATCAAGGCAGTATCCCTTCGTTAGCAGCCAGCTCGAAGTATTCACCAACATAGCTCCAGATCTATCTTCAATTGAATGGCAGCCTCCAATGTTATCCTGCAGTATAGCTTTATCTCCTCCCATCTGATGGTAAGTGTCAAGTACCACGTTCCCATCATCTTTAAGATCCGCAGGTATCCGCGCTAGTCCAAAGTCGAACACTTGCTTTGCTGATAGCCTGCTGAAATATTTCTTTCTAACCTCGTACTCACTTCTGCACTTCATCCAGAAATCTTCTAACGAAGGCACATGTGCGTACTCCTGGGAGATTGTCTTCCTGGCTACTCCAAATGGATCGAAGTTAAGCCGTGCAGGGAATAACTCTTGCTCATACTCGGATAACATTTGTGCTTCCATCCCTCGAGCTCTGTGAATGCTGATGCAACTGTAATATCCCACAGTGATTTGGAAGAAGCCCGTAGACTTGTGCCGTTTCAACTGAAGGTCGTGTAACTCTACGAGTTGCCTGCTCAGCTCCATGGCGATCACTCTATCACTTGGATACCTGGGCATCTTTATAGGTTCTCCAGAAAAGCCCGTAACCCTGAGGTATGTGAAATCTGCAAACTGGATGAATAAACTGCCAATCTTGGACACTGCTTCCCACGCTTCCTTGTTTACCCTGTGAGTCTTCAAGTCTTTGTCTAGCCTGCAGATGAAATCGTAGAAGAAGTCATCGTTGATCACTTTGAAGTCCTTCTCGCACGCAGGTACAGTAAGCTGTGGGTAGCACTCGAAAATGGGGTCCTTGGAAAGAACACCACATCTATCCAGCTTGGAAAAGACACCCTGTGAAGCTGCAGCATATACCAAGTACGAAGTCATCTTGAAGCTGAAAGTACGCTTCACGTTCTGAAGTTGCTCACCGATGTTGCTGCTAATAATTTCCGACCAATTGATTATAGAATCAACCTTGTTGATTTCAATGGTCCTGATGAAAGCATACATCCATGTACGGAAAGTGTAGGCATTCGCTTCGCCATTCAACCTGCATAGCAATTTGACGACATCATGGGCCTCCTGCACCAAATTGGACCGTGGAAGAGTTCTCGGGAACTTTGAAGGGGATCTAGGCTTCTTCATGAACCGGCTGTTCATTATGCTCACGCAATCAGCTCTTATGTTTCTCCCATCTACTGTCAGCATCTTGAATGCTAATAGAAGTCACCACCTTTCGCACTGGAATCTTCAAACAATAATTGATGAATTCCGCATCCAAACGAATTATTGTCTTTCCCGCAACATCACGCACTGATCTGGATGAAGGATGATAAGATCTAGCACACTCCATCACGAACTCTGGCAATTGGGCTGTACATGGGAAAGCCGCAGCTCGGATAACTCCGCTACTTTTGACCGCACGCATGAGTGAAGTCTTTCCAGCTCTGGATCTATCAATCAAATCAGAAAGAGGTTTTGGGCCTAGATCTGTGTCTCCTATGTCTGAAAGTTTGGAAGCAATGCATGAATCCATCGTGCTCTCTTTTTCATCTCCTTTCGTCATGGCTTTATCAATCTTTGTCTGAATAATTCTTTTTCTTCTAACTTGGCCGGATTTCTTCAATACTGGTGCAGATCTGGACAAATCTTCAGATTTGGAGGATATTTGCAATGTATTGGACATTGATAAAAACTCTTTTTCTTTTGTAAAGCACCTGTAATGAATTCCTGCAATTTATTCAGACAAAAATGGCCACCGGAGTATGAATAGTGAATTTAAATTATAAAAATCTGCACTTTTCAAGCCTGCTGCCCCAAAAATTGGTGTTTAATTTGCACATAAAGAGAGCATAAATCCTTTCAATCAACACCTGAGCTCCTGTAACACCTGTGAAAACAACTATGTAGACGAAGATCAACTCTTCTCCAAAGCATGCGCCAAATCTAGAAGCTTTTAGCCTTATTAGCACTTTGTCTGAACAAAATCCTTCCTCTAATGGGGGCGCACTTTTCCTCCTAGCTGCAATTCTTTACCTGTGAATTAAATTATTCACCCATATGGCTGCCCATGCTTATATAACCTTCACAATTCTATAATTAATAATTGCCCTAACAATTAAAGGCAATTAATTAATTAAAAATCACGCTTTTCTCTTTTAAAAATAGCATGTTTAAGGACAGCCATCCAATAAATTAAATTAATCCAATTTAATCCTTCACACAATACTTCACTCAAATCCCACAGTGTGCTTTGACCATAGCCACTGAAAATAGAAATTAATTTAATGTTTTAATGCTTCAAAAAACATTAAATAATGCCCAAATGGGGCGCACTTTTTGAGAGGAAGGGGGCAGCCACTAAATAAATTAAATTTAATTAATTTAATTCCTTTCTTTTATTCCACCTTTGACTTGTTGACCTCCTCCAAGCTTGGGCACACTTTTTCAGAAGAAAGATTAATAAAAATAATCAATTTTAATTCTTTTAATCTCTCACCAAAGGGGGCGCACTTTTTTGCACATGTAATTCTATTTTTAAGAATTTTTTGATAACGGGATACTTTACCCTGTCAGGCAGGCACCAAAACCCCGTGATCCACTTAAGTGATTTTTATAACACGGGAAAAAGTACCCTGCTAGGCAGGTATAAAATTCCCACCCTGCCTGCGGCTTATATTTTTCCCATCGCAGCTTAAATCCTTTGTTTTCCAAAGGCATAAAAATCTTCAATAGGGTTCAACTGTAGCACAATTTATTTTAAACAGAAATTTATGTATTTAATAAATAATTAAATAAAATTCTCTCATACAAAACCCGACGGAGGAATAAAACGAGTTTAAGCATGTGTGTATTTGTCGAAATTGGCTTATATAATTATTTGGGAATACTTTAACGTGATGGAGACAATTGCATGCAATAAAAACACAAAATGACCCGTTACTTTGAAAAGAACAAATTTTTTAAAAAGGGGTAGTCCCAGATTTCAGGGTGAAATCTGGGGATACCATTGCTCATCCTCATTTCCCGTGGGCAAGAACAAGTGGAACAAGGTAAGGACTTGAGCTATATTTAAATTTTTTTTATTCATATTTATGTTTTTATTTTCTGTTTTGCCTTTGTAATATTGCTTTTGGGGATAAAATTGAAACTTAAGGTCGTTATCTCAAAACCAAAGATCTCCCAATCTGATTTTAAAAACCAGTCAACTGAAAGTAATCTGATTTTTGCAATATTTTAGGGCAGTGAACTATTTTTGGGATTCAACTTCATTTTTGAGCCTTCAAAACCCTTCAATTAACCCCACTTGAATTTCTAAAATTATTTTATTTGTAATATCCCTTTTGGGGATAAAACTGAAAATTAAGGTAATTAGCTCAAAACCAAAGATCTCCCAATCTGATTTTAGAAACCAGTCAATTGAAAGTAATTTGATTTTTGCTTAATTCTAGGGCAGCGAACTGTTTGTTGAATTCAACTTCGCTTTTAAGCCTTCAAAACCCTTCAGTTAACCCCACTTGAATTTCTAAAATTTTGTTACAACCTCAACAATTATAAAATGCAAGAAGTGTGATTTTTAATGCCCTAGTTATGAAGATATGAATTTCATAAAACCTTTGTCTGCAGTGTATCTTTAAAAATTCATAACTCAACACAAAAAGCACCAAAAATCATGAAACTTGAGATATTGGCCTTATAAAATATAGAGAATAAGATGATAATTCCAGATTTGCCAAAATGTCACCACACATACCAAAACATCACTCCAATATAGGTCACCCCTCTTGAAATCAAATATAATTTGCACCAATAATTGATAAAATGGAAGGTTTCACCTTTATAAATCATAGGGAGCTCAACTATGCAAATAAATCACATAGAATTGAGATAACAATATCCTTGAAAACATACCTCTAAGCAAGTCACGACATAAATCTGTTATAATTAGCAATGAGATCAACACAAATAAGATAATGTGGGTTTTCGTCCACACTACCCTCTCCTCAAGGGTTTTTGTCCTTGGGAGGTACTCAATTCAAGGATTTTCACCTTCTTGAATGAAGTGAAGAAAGGGCTTCAACAAACAACTTTCACCAATAAGATAGATTTACCAAAAGCCTCCTTACAAATGACTAAGCGACCTCCTTATATAGACACGAGGGGTGCTTATTACAAAGCAATCCAGATAGACCGGCCCCTTAAGGAAGGATCTTTTACAAGTTCATTAGGTATTTGGCCTACATGCCACAGATCCTTATTTTATTTCCTAATTACATAGCCATCTATTGGAGTGCTAATCGTCAAATAGGAATACATGAATATATAAATGAAATAACTATCAAAATAATGATGTAACTACGAAGCTCAAATCTTCCCCTTGTTTTCTTCTTAAACCCTCGGGGAGAAAATGGGTTAAGGTCTTCAATTGGAATTAGCTCAAAAAGGGGACATGACAGTCCTCCCCTCTTGAAATTTCTTGTCCCCAAGAAATCACAAGTGCCCGGATCCCAAATGAATCTCAACTGCTCCATGATCTTTATGTTTGTACCTACACAAAAAATAAACATGTTAAAGAAAACATGAGTGTTTAACAACACCCTCTTAGGCCCCACAGTTATGGGAATTGACTCTCCATTCTCGCTGATGGAAGCTCCTCAAACTTCGTGCATTTGATGGATGCCCCACATATAGCTATGGCTATGCATTTCCTCTTCGTGGCTCAGCCTGAAAGTGATTGGAACATGTTGCCAAATAGCTGCCCATGCCTTAGAAACATCCGGGAGGAGTATTGACATCATTCTTGTGACCCAATCTTCCTTTTCCTCAACCCAAAGTATGCAAAGGAAACTGAAAATGATAGGGACAACCGTTATCATAAAAATATTCTCATTCATGCTTGAAGTTCCTTCTATTGCTTCTCCTTTATTGCTCATGCTTCTATGTACCATGAGGGAAGTTTGGAAAATACTTCTAGCACACTTGTAGAACTGATCTAAAAACAATTCTTCATAGTTACCTGGCTGTAGATGCACCTTAGGCCCCTTAGCATGAGTGATTTGGAGTTGCATTTGGGTGGTTTTGGGCTGCCTCCACAAAACCAATTCTAGCGGAGTTTTTCTCCTTTCCAGAGCCCCTCTTTTGGCTCTAATTTCCAACATGAACACAAAGTTCCTTCTTGCCAAAAATATTTCATTGAGTACCAATCACTGTTGTTATAATAATCATGGTAAGTATGTACTAGATCAGTCATCAACATATAGATCAGTAATCATGGTAATCATGGTAAGTATGTACTGTATTCAAAGCAAATATGGGAAGTAGTAGTGCTTCTCCCATACTCAACAACATATAGATCAGTCATCACACATACATTTTCTTCCTGGGTATCCAGCTGGTATGGAATGCATGTGATGGCGAAGAGGAGTCCATCAATCTCAACTTCCATGCCCTCCTTTATAGGCCCTTTGTTATCCCACTTTCTTGGGCCTTTCTTAGCTTCTTTGACATGGTGACATAGTGGAAATCCACTCCTCAATGACTGTTGTACTAACTCAATTGGAAAAGGAGAGTCGTTAGCATGTGTCAACCATAAAACAAATGAATCCTTCTAAAACAACTGCTGTAGCAACATATGGTGCAAAGAATTCCTCTCATCATGAATTATCCATGAAAGGAACTGAATTACTATGTAATGTGACTGCTGTTCCAAAACAACACCATTAAAACTTGCAATGGCAAGCTTAAGACACCATAAATCAACCCTCTTATTGCTCCCAATCATACCTTTTAAACTCAGCTGAGTTACAATGCCCGGATCAAAGGAATAACACTCATTCCACTTCAATTCAAACACCAACTTTATGCACACAACTTTATTACAATTGGAGGAATCTTTTTATGAATATGTGCATTGACTAGGAATTGAAAATCCAAATCAAATGACTATTGAATAACAAATGGAAGTACGGAGCTTACCATGTGCCTCCCCAAAGCTAGCTTGAATGATTGGTGTCCCTTGGTGATGAAGATACTTTGTATCATCTCATTTTTCACCAAGTGGTGTGAATGCATAACATCCTTCATGGATTTTGCTTCTAACCATATGCATGGAAATAAACATTCATTAGCCACAATCCTATTGAATCCTTCCTTTTTAGAGTGTTTTCCATAATGGCCACCATGAAGCATCAAACTTGCCATGTGTTTCTCCCATTCAACAATCTGCCCACGATGAAACAAGTATGGTAGCAGAATAGGAGGAGACAGAGAATATGAAATATGACTATTTCTACCATACCTTGTGTCGTCCATGCATGGAATCTCTTCATGGTACCTACCACGGTCATGTATATCATTGTTGGCTAGATTTTCTGCATAGCATAAAACCTAGGCAGTCATGAGATAAATCTCCCTCATTTACCGGTGAGGCTCCCGTGTCAGATTTGTCAATTAAAGTATGCTAATATCTAAATCGGGTTTTACTTTAACTACTCAGCTCATGAACCATAACTGAACAGTTCTGCAGCTGTTTAAAGAAAGGAAATATTTATAGAAGAAAAGAATTATATAAACACAGAGAAGAAATGGGGAAGATGTGCATCCCAATCAATAGATAGCAGAGTTGATTGCATGCACATAGAAGAAACCAATAGATATAAACACAGAATTCTAAACAAAGGTAGCTCTAGATCTAGATCTAAAATAACACAAAGTTTATTAAAAGATCTAAGATAAAAAATAAGAAACACAATACACCGTGACACAAAGTTCTCCGAAAATCTGCTCCTGTATATTCCTTTGCTTCAAGTGGCTCTCAAGGGTTTCAACACAAAGTCTGGAACACAAGATTGCTACTTACAAATTCTGATCATTAACCCGGAGGTTCTTCTCCTACTTATAGAATGTAGGAGGGAAAGTACAAATGGGAAATCTAACTGAACTGAAACACAAACAACAAGTAAAGATGACATTTGACACTCATCCTCCACTAACTTTTTCTTAAGCGACACATGTATCACTTAAATAATAGAATTATTCCACATGACTTTAAGTAATGGTTTCAAAACCAATAACTTAAAAGTCTTACAAATTCATCCGGGAACATGGAAAATAGAAGAAAAAAGAATAGAAGAAGTCAAGTCAGTTGTAACATTTATGTCTTCTTTTTGTTCTGATATTGGATATACTTGTTGAACATGTGATTCAGCATCTTCCCATCTGTTTTAGCCATTGCTTCTTTCTTTGTCCTGAACTATAGCAATCCTTCATTCAACACCTTGATGCATGCTTCCACATCTTCCGAGCTTGGCCCGAACTTCGCAATATCCACCTGCAGTGCCACAAGCCTACTAATGGAATTCATCATGAAATGTTTAGTAGCTCTATCAATTCTCTTTTGTACCATTAGAAGAGACCCTTCTAGGGAATTAGGCATTTTGGTAGGTACGATCCGTACATATGAAGTAACATCTCCGACTACTTCCTCCTCAGTGAAAGAAATAATACTGTCTGATAAGGATGATGTCTTACTCTCAAGTGTCTGCATCCTCTTTAGCAAAAATCTACAGATCTCCAAACGGAAAGATACTGCAAACTCGAGCTGCTTCCCCTTCGCAATTGATCCGTCTGGTACAATCTGCTCTACAACCAATACATCTCTCGGCAGCTTGTTGATTTCGGCCAAAGTACTCAGGTTACTCTCAACAACTGTGTTCATATCCACTATGCTCACCAGTTGCTTCAGCTGATTTGCTGCATCATTCATAACCTTTAGGCAGGCTGACACCTCTCCAAGTTGTACAAAAGCTTGACGAATAATCAGGTTCTTCCATTTTTCAATTGCTTTCACGTGATTGCTTGCATCTTCCATCTTCTGCATAAGATGATCACTCACCTGCTTTGAAATGGGTTGAGTGGAAGGTTTAGCAACCTTGGCTATGATCTCGCACAATTGGGATACTTTCTTTTGAAGCTCGTCTTTCTCCGCTTTTTGCTGTCAAGCCCAAGGAATAGAGCATCTATCAATGTTTGCGTGTCCTACTTCAATCCTTCTGTGGTGGCTTGACCGAGGGGTACTCTGGTTACTGTTACATCTTCTGCCATGAGCTCATCCTCCTTTCCTTCCACTGGAATTGACATCTCAGCAAAATTCTTCCCTGACTCTTCAATGATCAACCTTGAAGTTACCTTAGCAACTTTAGGCCTTCTGTCTTGCCCGCCTAGACTCTGGAGTACCTGTAAGTCGTGTTCTTCTAAGTTCATCTCTCTCGCTTTTGGAACCAATTGCGAAGCCAACCATTCTGAGAAGTTACTTCTCGGAGAATGAGAAGTCATTGAGTGCACTACTATCTCCCGCTCCGTTTCCTCTCCATCAGAAAGTGCTACAGTGTTATGGCTGCCATCTTTTGAATCATCCAAGGACAAAGCTCTTTCGAACTCCATCTACAGCTTCAACGTTTCTTCTAGAACAGGTGCTGAACGAAGTGGTTAAGGAGAGAAGATGAATGTTGCCGGATTCAGTGGAGGCATGGAAGTGTCCTGCTGAGGTGCAACAGTTGGTGAAGTAGTAGATGTTGGAGAAGCCGAAACTAAAGTCATGGCCGTGGAAGCGATCTTCTCCTTTGATTGAGATCTTCTATGTACTTTCAACTTCTTGGATCTTCTGTTGCTTTCTCCATGCTTCCGCTTGAGAGAATCTCCTGTGCCGAAGTTGCCCATGACTTGATTCATCAATGCTTCATCAAGGCAATATCCTTTTGTCAGCAACTAGTTTGAAGTATTCACCAAAACAGCGCCAGACCTTTCTTCAATTGTATGGCAGCCCCCTATGTTATCCTGAAGTATGGCTCTATCTCCTCCCATTTGATGGTAAGTGTCAAGTAACACATTCCCATCATCTTTAAGATCCGCAGGTATCCGCGTTAGTCCGAAGTCGAACACTTGCCGTGCTGATAGCCTACTGAAATCCCTCTTTCTAACCTCGTACTCACTTTTGCGCTTCATCCAAAAATCCTCTAATGAAGGCACATGTGCGTACTCCTGGGAGATCATCTTCCTGGCTACTCCAAATGGATCGAAGTTCAGCCGTGTTGGGAAGAACTCTTGCTCATACTCGGATAACATCTCCATCTCCATCCTTCGAGCTCTATGAATGCTCTGGCAGCTATAATGTCCAATAGTGATCGGGAAGAAGCCCGTAGACTTGTGCCATTTCGACTGAAGGTCGTGCATCTCCACAAGTTGTCTGCTCAACTCCATGGTGACCAATCTATCATTCGGATATCTGGGCAACTTAATTGGTTCTCCAGAAAAGCCGGTGACCCTGAGGTATGTGAAATCCGCAAATAGAATGAAGAGACTGTCAATTCTGGACACAGCTTTCCATGCTTCTTTGCTCACCCTGTTGGCCTTTAGATGCCTATCCAACCTGCAAATGAATTCATAGAAGAATCCATCGTTGACCACTTTGAAATCTTTCTTGCATGCAGGTACAGTAAGTTGTGGGTAGCACTCGAAAATAGGGTCCTTGGAAAGAACACCACATCTATCCAACTTGGAGAAGATGCCTTGTGAAGCTGCTGCGTATACCAAATAGGAAGTCATTTTGAAGCTAAAAGTATGCCTCAAGTTCCGGTGTTGCTCACCAATGTTGTCAATGATTTCCGACCAATTGATTATTGAATATCCTTTGTTGATTTCAATGGTCCTGATGAAAGCATACATCCATGTGCGAAAGGTGTGAGTGTTTGCTTTGCCATTTATCTTGCATAACAATTTGGCAATATCATCCACCTCTTGTACCAGATTGGACCGCGAAGAGTTCTAGGGAACTTGGAAGGAGATATGGGCTACTTCATGTATTTGTTGTTCATTATGTTCACGCAGTCAACTCTATGCTTCTCCCACCTGCTATTAGCATCCTGTATGCTAATAGAATTCACCACCTTTCGTGCCGAAATCTTCAAACAATAATTGATGAACTGTGTGTCCAATCGGATTATTGTTTTCCCCGTAACATCTCGGACTGATCTGGATGATAGATGGTAAGACCTAGCACTCCATAACAAACTCTGGCAACTAGGATGTGTACAGAAATGCTGCAGCTCGAATAGTTCCACTGCTTTTGACTGCATGCATGAGGGAAGTCTTTCCTACTCTGGATCTGTCAATCAATTCGGAAAGAAGTTCCAGACCTAAATCTGTGTCTCCAATGTTTGCAAATTTAGAAGTGATGAATGACTCTGTTGTGCTCTCTTTTTCATCCCTCTTTGCCATGGTTGTATCTATCTTTGTCTGAACAATTCTTTTTCTCTTTATTCAACCGGAATTCTTCACAACTGGTGCAGATCTAGATAATTCTTCAGATTCGGAAGATATGGTCAATGTATTGGACATTGATTTAAGCTTCCTTTCTCTTATAAAAGCACCTATAATGAATTCTTGCAATTAATTCAGACAAAGATGGCAACCGGAACATGAACAGTGGCTTTTAATCATAAAAATCTGCATATATAAAGCCTGCTTCTCCCATCTGCTGCCAGCATCTTGAATGCTAATGGAAGTCACCACCTTTCGCACAAGAATCTTCAAACAATAATTGATGAACTCCGCGCCTAGCCGAATTATTGTTTTCCCCGTAGCATCCTGCACTGATTTGGATGAAGGATGGTAAGATCTAGCGCACTCCATATCAAACTCTGGCAACTGGGTTGTGTATGGAAAGGCTGCAGCTCGAATAATTCCACTGCTTTTAACTACACGCATGAGTGAAGTCTTTTCCGCTCTAGATCTATCAATCAATTCGGAAAGAGGTTCTGGACCTAGATCTGTGTCTCCTATGTTTGCAAATTTAGAAGTGATGCATGACTCCGTTGTGCTTTCTTTTTCATCCCTCTTTGCCATGGCTTTGTCTATCTTTGTCTGAATAATTCTTTTTCTTCTTATTTGGCCGGATTTCTTCAAAACTGGTGTAGACCTGGATAATTCTTCAGATTCGGAGGATATATTCAATGTATTGGACATTGATTAAAGCTCCTTCTCTTTTGTAAAGCTCCTGTGATGAATTCCTGCAAGTAATTCAGACAAAGATGGCAACCAGAACATGAACAGTGAATTTTAATAATAAAAATCTGCACTTTTCAAACCTGCTGCCCCAAAAATTGATGTTTTATTTGCATGCAAAGTGAGCATGAATTTTCCCAACTTCACCTGAGCACCTGTATCACCTATGCAAACAATTATGCAAACACAAATTAGCCTCCTTCAATGCATGCGCCAAAAATGAAAGCTTTTAGCATTGATTTGATCTTCTTCTGGGCAAAATCCTCTTCAATATGGGGCGCACTTTTCCTCTGGGCTGCACTTCTTCACCTGTGAATTAACTAATTCACCCTTATGGCAGCCCATGCTTATATAACCCTCATAATTCTATAATTAATAATTGTCCTTCCTATTCCTGGCAATTAATTAATTAAAAATCATGCTCTTCTCTTTAACTAATGTGTTAAATTTGCATGTTTAAGGACAGCCATCCATTAAATTAAATTTAATCAATTTAATCCACTCTTCACTTCGCTTAAGCTTCACTGTGTGCTTTAACCTTTGCCACTGAAAATAGAATTTAATCTAATCATTTAATGCTTCAAAAAACATTAAATATATTCCAAATGGGGCGCACTTTTTGTCATGAAGGGGGTGCCATTAAATAAATAAATTTATTTAATTTTAGACAATCTATTTCCAATTGATTTATTCCCCTTTGCTTTGTTGACTTTCTTCCATACTTGAGCACCAATTTTTGGAGAAGAATTAATTAATTAAATCACTTTAAAGGCTGCCATGTTCTCCTTGAAGGGGTCGCACTTTTTGGGCAAAAAAAATTCTATTTTTAAAAACACATGGCAAAGGAAATTTTTACTCTGCAAGGCAGCCCCGAAAATCCCATTGTCACTTAAGTCATTTGACTTTCATAATGGGATTATTCACCTTGCAAGGCAGGTACTAAAATCCCATGATTCACTTAAGTGAATTTTCTTTTATTCCACCATGGAAATTTTTACTCTACAAGGCAGGGAATAAAATCCCGCCTGCCTGCTGCCTCTAATTTTTCCACTACAACTTAAGTGACTCTTCTATCATAGGAAAAAGTGCCCTGCAAGATAGGTACAAAAATCCCACCTGCCTGCTGCTTCTAATTTTCCCATTATCCACTCTAATTCTTTGCTTTCCAAAAATGCAGCCATCCCAGAAGAGACTTTTTGGTGCACGACTTCGTCTTTTCCCAGTGAACCAGACCTTCGATGGCGACTTCCTTCTGGCATAACGTGCGTATATGTTTCCCAGTTACTCCAAGCCAAGAATTAGGCCAAACCGGTAAAAGAATTGATCTACAGAAATTTCACAGAAAACGAAACGGGAAAACACAAAAACACAAAAAATTGCCAAAAGTCACAAATAAAGCCCAGAACTTATTCCAAGTTAAAACCCTTCTGGTACATAGGAATAATGATATGTTCGATCAGAATAGGGTTAAATCGGAGTGCAAATTGCCTCAAATGGGGCTCAAAATAATTAAATACAAAATTCCTGCAGACAAATCCCGACGACAGAATATAACGATTTTGGGCATCTGGGTATTTGGCAAAAATGGCTCATATGGCTCTTTGGGAATATCTTGACGCAATACAAGAACTTTCAGGCAATAAAAACACAAAACGACCCATTATTTTAAAAGTACAATTTTTTTTTGGATAGGGTAGTCACAGATTTCAAGATGAAATCTGGGGACACCAATCATCAACTTGCCTCCAATGAGTGGCTGCTTTGGAAATTCAAAAAAGCTCTTTGTCTTCATTCTCACCTGGAAATTGGTCCTCCATCACCAACTTCACTTCACCCATATGAAAATTTGATTTTTCCTCTTCTTTTGGCTCATGCTCCATGGTTTTCTCTTCAAAAACATGCTCTTTTGTACTGCTGTTCTGAATATCAGTCAAAGACTCATTCCTGGAAAGTGTGTTAGGCACCTCTAGGGCTCCCACTTTACCTCTTTTGAACCCCATGAACTTTGTAAGTGATATGGCATCACAAATCTTAGATGAAAGGGCTCTATACAGCTCAAACCATGCAATCATGTTGTGTCTCCTTGGAAACCTTTGAAAGGTTTCTTCTTCCTCTGATTTTTCCCTACCCAAAGCCAATCCAAAACAATAATTAGGCACTAATAAACTATCCAACATCAAGGGAGCGTTACCTTGGGATGTAGGATCCATGATTCCACTTTTGTGCTTTGGTCCTTGTTCCATATTCACACCCCACTCTTGTATCTCCAAGGCACTGTTTGAAAAATCAGTCAATGGCTTGTATTTGGCAAGAGTGACAGAAGTCTCTATTGCTTCCAAGGGCAGCTCCCTAGCCATACCCAATAAATTTGGGTTTTCCTTCTCCTTGGACTTAGTGCGGGGCTTAATCCTACCTTTCTTTACTCCCAAGAACTCAGCAAGAGTCGAGGAATTTTGAATCTCCTCCGAAAGAGCTTTGTACTCTTCAAAACATGAAGCAATGTGTTGCCCCAATGGCAGCCCTGCTTTTTCCTCATCCATGGCCTCTATCCTAGGTAGGAAAAGAGGATGGAAAGAGCGAGTAGGAGCTTCCCTTTGGGTTCTTTGTGGCTGCCTTAATTATTGCTCACCCTTTTCGCCAATGTTACCTCCTAGTGCATGGCGGTTGTGTAGAACACGAACTAGCAATCCCATGGAGTCCATCAACCTCTCTTGTCCTTCTACCAATTTGCCAAGATTTGATTCCATGGCTGATCCACAAACCCTTGCCTCAGATCTTATGCTCTGATACCACTGTAATATCCTTTTTGGGGATAAAACTGAAAATTAAGGTAATTAGCTCAAAACCAAAGATCTCCCAATCTGATTTTAGAAACCAGTCAACTGAAAGTAATCTGATTTTTGCTTTATTCTAGGGCAGCGAACTGTTTGTGGAATTCAATTTCACTTTTGAGCCTTCAAAACCCTTCAATTAACCCCACTTGAATTTCTAAAATTATGTTATAACCTCAAAAATCATATAATGCAAAAAATATGATTTTTAATACCCTAGATATGAAGATATGAATTTCATAAAAACTTTGTTTGCAGTGTATCTTTAAAAATTCATAACTCAACATAGAAAACGCCAAAAATCATGAAACTTGAGATATTGGCCTTATCAAATATAGAGAATAAGATGATAATTTCATATTTGCCAAAATGTCACCGCGCATACCAAAACATCACTCCAATATAGGTCGCCCCTCGTGAAATCAAATATAATTTGCACCAACAATTGATAAAATGGAAGATTTCATCTTTATAAATCATAGGGAGCTCAACCGTGCAAAGAAATCACATAGAAACAAGCAATATCCTTGAAAATATACCTCTAAGCAAGTCGCTTAGAACATAAATCTGTTATTACAAGCAATGAGATCAACACAAATAAGATAATGTGGGTTTTCGTCCACACTACCCTCTCCTCAAGGGTTTTTGTTCTTGGGAGGTACTCAATTCAGCAGTTTTTCGTCCTTGAATGAGGTGGAGAAAGGGCTTCAACAAGCAACCTTCACCAATAAGATAGATTCACCAAAAGCCTCCTTACAAATGACTAAGCGACCTCCTTATATAGACATAAGGTGTGCTTATTACAATGCAATCTAGAAAGGTCGAACCCTTAAGGGAGGATCTTTTAAAATTTCATTAAGTATTGGGCCTACATGCCACAAATACTTATTTTATTTCCTAATTACATAGCCATCTATTGGAGTGCTAATTGCCCAATAGGAATACATAAATATATAAATGAAATAACTATCAAAATAATGATGCAACTACGAAGCTCAGATCTTCCCCTTGCTTTCTCCTTAAACCCATGGGGAGAAAATGGGTTAAGGTCTGCAATTGGAATTAGCTCGAGAAGGGGACATGACATCATTTCCAAGCAGGTCAAGTGGGTTAGAGTAATCCCAAGATGAAATTAGAAAATAAAACAACCTTCCAAAGAGATCGGCATAGGCTCATTTTGGATCATCTTTTGGCATATATATTTTTTATATACATGGTTCTAAAGTTGGTTACGCTAATCCAAATCCACTAAGGGCGACAATCCATTAGTGTGGCATCCAAGGAGAACGAAACCCTTCTTTGTAGAATATTGGAGAACAAAAATCTCTAATTTGGTGGTGATTGAGGACATCTTTGAATATTAGGGCTTGGAGAAGAAGGAATAGGAGTGTGATTGGATCCTTCCTAAGGCACAAATTTACATTCCAAGTTGATATTTGTACTTCTCATATTTTATAAGGCTAATATATTGCGTATTTGTCATTTGTTGGGGTTTGGTGACCTCATTTTCAGTCACTTCTATTGGTTGTACTTTTGTTGTTACTAAATTAATTTCCACTTGTGCATGTGATTGAATTTCATGGTGTAGATTGACCTACGTTGTTCCTATAAGACATATATGTTGTGGATGAGTTTCATAGTGATATTTGGGTGAATTATTATACTTTGCAAGTTGTCCTAAAAACAGACTATTAAGTGTGGGTGGACTCAGGTGCAGGTGGAATATGATTCCATGATTATTGTTAGGATGTTGACTACTACAAAGAAACTAACGAGTTCAAATTGGCAGATTGAGAGAGAAAAAAGTAAAATCACAGGCTTGCAGGCTAAGTTTCAATTGATGCAAATTAGTCACATCTCTAGACAGAAAAATCAAGAGGAAGATGCTTTAACAAATTGGGCTTTGGAAAATCATGACATAGGATGCTATGGAGACCCTCCTCTGTGGTGGCCTCAATGAGATCAGAAGATATAAGAGCTATTTCGAGACTTGACAATATTTCATGATCTTTATTAAGTTTATTTTGTTTCATAATGCTCACGATTGGACTAATAGTTTACGGGCCTGGCATAGCCAAAATTGTACAAACATTTTTCTTCTGAAATAAAATTGTGGTTATTTTTTTTAAAAATCAAACTATTTTAGACCATTGTTCTAATTTTTAATCTGTTATAAAAATAAGATTGTATTCATTTGGGGTTTGTGCGATTTTCCTTGTTTGTGTGGTTTAGCCCTAGAAAGGAACATTACATAAAGTATTGGGAATCCATCAATTGGATGGTAATTGGAAGGCCTTGGCAAGCAATGAAGAAGAGTTGGCCATTATATCCACAAAACATGAGTGGAGGAAGAAGTAAACACATTTTTTCTTTAATGAGTTTGCTTCCTATGTAGGTACATGAAATAAGGAGCCGCGTAGATTTATTTAGGATCCAAGAGCTTGTATTTTGCTTCACGAAAAAGCAAATTTGGGAAGGGAGGACTATAATGTCCCATTTTTCGAAATTATACAAATTGAAGGATTCATGCTCATCTTCCTTTTTGTGGGCAAGAAGAACTTGAACAAGGGAAGAACTTGAGCTATATTTAGTTTTCTTTATTCACATTAAAGATTTTATTTTATGTTTTCCCCTTTAAGGCAGGTCAGCTGGGTTGGAGAGCTCCCAAAAGTGAAATTGGAAATCAAGACAAGCTTTTAAAGAGGTCGTTCTTGGGGGCAATTTTCCTCTAATGCTTTGGCACCACCACTAACTTATAAAAGGAGTCATATAGGCTCTATTTGTGCATCTTTTTGGCATGTATACTTTTATCCACTTTGGTTCTAGAGTAGTGCTCTAATCCAATTCCACTAAAGGGAGACAATCCATTAGTGTGGCAAGCAAGGGAGACGGAAACCTTCCTTGTTGAAGATTGGAGGTCAGAAAGTTAAACCCTCCAATTTGGTTTTGTTGAAAACATTCTTTGAAGACTGTCTTGTTGGTTTGCAGCTAGGGCATCAAGAAGAAGACATATAAAGGGTTTTGGCATTGTTTGGAGCCCCTCTCCTAGGGAATGACTTGTATAGGAGTGATTGGGTGCCTTCTAGGGCACAAATTAACATTCCAAGTTGATGTTTGGGACTTCTCATATTTTATAAGGTCGATATATTGCATATTTGTTAATTGTTGGGGTTTGAAGACCTCAATTTAGACCACTTCTATTAGTTGTACTTTTGTTGTTGCATTATTTAAAATTCTAGTTGGGTTTGTGATTGAGTTTCATTATGGAAATTTCCCCTAGAATATTGCTAAAGTGTTTGTATATGTTGTAGATTTCTATGGTGATTTTGGGTTGAAATACTACTCTTTGCAAGCTAATGTCCATAAAAATCAAACTGATGTACATTGTTGGTATAAAAATTTGAGTTTACTTCACTTGGGGTTTGTGTAGTTCAGCCCAAGAAAGGGACATACATTTCCATTGTAAAATCATCTGGAAGTGAATTCAATACAGAAAGGGAGACAATCCATTAGTGTGGCAAGCAAGGGAGACGGAAACCTTCCTTGTTGAAGATTGGAGGTCAGAAAGTTAAACCCTCCAATTTGGTTTTGTTGAAAACATTCTTTGAAGACTGTCTTGTTGGTTTGCAGCTAGGGCATCAAGAAGAAGACATATAAAGGGTTTTGGCATTGTTTGGAGCCCCTCTCCTAGGGAATGACTTGTATAGGAGTGATTGGGTGCCTTCTAGGGCACAAATTAACATTCCAAGTTGATGTTTGGACTTCTCATATTTTATAAGGTCGATATATTGCATATTTGTTAATTGTTGGGGTTTGAAGACCTCAATTTAGACCACTTCTATTAGTTGTACTTTTGTTGTTCATTATTTAAATTCTAGTTGGGTTTGTGATTGAGTTTCATTGTGGAAATTTCCCTAGAATATTGCTAAAGTGTTTGTATATGTTGTAGATTTCTATGGTGATTTTGGGTTGAAATACTACTCTTTGCAAGCTAATGTCCATAAAAATCAAACTGATGTACATTGTTGGTATAAAAATTTGAGTTTACTTCACTTGGGGTTTGTGTAGTTCAGCCCAAGAAAGGGGCATACATTTCCATTGTAAAATCATCTGGAAGTGAATTCAATACAGAAAGGGCATTTTGGAGCTATCAATTGGTTTTGTGAGTTTTGTAATTTGTTTCTTAATTGTTGGTTCATGTCTTTATAACATAGACAATAATCTCTTTTGGTTTATTAAGTAGAGTTTGCAGTTTGAATCTCAATTAAATTCTGATTTCATTGCCGGATGTCTTTGACACTGGTTTTTGCAAGATGTTCTTTGCTACTTGCAGATTTAGGTGATTCGGGAATGTTTACCAGTGATGATTGCTTTGTGTGTGGAATGTGATTAGCTTGAACAATAGTTAAGCTAATTAACTTTTGATATACACTTTGTGGATGAACTGTAGTTATCTGTAATGTCCCATTTTTTGGGACATTACTAATATCTAGGTTCATCTCTTTTATTTAGATTATAACCCCTTGGCATGCCTAGCGCTACAAGTGAGAGTCTCTTTAGTTAGTTTAATGCACACAGGTTAGTTACTTTTATTTATTTAATTAGAAAATAAATAAAGAGCACATAGTCTTAGTATTAAATATTTCATTTCAATGAGAGTTTGTGTTTTCCTTCCAAAAGGGAAAAGGTCGGTCATTGGATATTGCACCCCTTAGTTTTGTAAAAGGAGGTCACATTTTCTTTAGAGGGTTATGTTGATTGATCATTTGATTTCACTCTATGCTTGGAGTATTGGGATGTATGCCCATAGGATGTGTGCCCTCATTCTTGCATTGCTCTCTCTCTCATTTGGATCAATTATTGAAGGATATTGAAGACTCCATTGTTATCTTCATTTTTCTCTCTTATGTTGAGTGTGTTTATGCATTGTTTTTCCCATTCCTACTCTGACTACTTGGCTTATATGTTGATGCATTAATTTGTGAGGTTAAATCTGCATGTTGTGGCTCAAATTTAAGTGATTTTGGAAGGATTTATGGTGTTTTATTTACTACTATTCATTGCTGCATTTATTAGAGCTAAAGCAACTTGCATGGGAGGTTGTTTTGGCAAGTTTTGGAGTCTTTTGAGCTAGATCTGCAATCTGATCTGTATTGGCATATTTTTTCACGTGTGAGAATGATATTTTGAGGGTTTTTGAAGCAAAGAAATAGCTGATAATAATTTGTGCAATTTATTCTAACCTTAGCGACTGGTTTTCAAATTTTAGGGGTTGTTTTGAAGGGGTTTGGGTGTTCAGAAAATTCAGTTTCATAGTCCACTTGAAAGGCCTTACTTTCTAGATTATTGTGCAATTTATTTCATACAAAAAAAGCAAGTATTGAAGGAGATATTAATTTTTGAAGTTTTAGTTGTTCTGGGTGCATTTTAATTAATTAACTGCTGTTATAAATTTCAGATCTGGAAAAGATTAATTATCTAATTGGTTCTCCCATCTAACCCATCAGTTTGGCTTACTCTAATCCTATTTGGGTTGTATTAATGCTAACATTGGGTTATTTGAGGTCGAACTAAAAAGAGTTAATCCCTTCTAATTCGATTTGAGTTAATTAATTTGCAGATTCAAATAATATCCCAAAAGGGGATCTTATAGTGGTTTTTTTAATTGTAGAAATTAGGAGGAATAAGGGGAAATTAACTTCATAATTTTTGGCGCTGATTTGATGCCTTAAATATGTTGCGTGACCTAATTTTTTGGAAAAAATTAGGGTTTTATGTTGGTTGTACAAAAATCGACTTTGGGATATTATTCTATATATTTTTGTGGCCCAATATCCAAAATTTCAGCTCATTTGGACTTCTCTAGCCCAAGATATGAATTTTGGAAAATTGCAGCAGTTGGGGTTTAAATATTAATTATTTTCCAGCTGTGTGTGATCAGATTTATTTTGATTCCTAAAATGTCCTAGAAGGGGACATTACAGTGTTATCAGAGCTACTTTCCTCTATTCCTTGTGGGTGTTGTTTGCAAATATTGAATCATGGAGCTTGCTAGTGACAGAGGTTTGAGGACCAAGCTCTATAAGTTTGGAAGACGGCTCAAGAAGCCTTCACTTGAGAAAGGTTTATTGTTCATCACTCTTGAAGAGGTGGTAAGTTGTTTATGTTTGTTAGAGAAATCTGATTTTGACACTGTCTTCAGTTTTAGATCCCTTGGTGGCACATTTGGCTAGATCAGATTTATTGTGGCATGAGGAGGTGGATGTGAGACTCTTGGTCATCACATGCATTAGTGAGATCACACAGATAGCAACACCAAACTTGCCTTATGATGACATAACTATGGAGGAGATCTATGAGCTCATGATGGGAAGCTTCCAAAAGCTTTGGGATACCACCCACCCTCACTTTGGCAAGAGGGTCAAAATTTTGAAGAACATGGCTAAGGTAAAGTTTTGCATTCCCATGCTAGATCTCAATTGTGAAGATCTCATTTCTCATATGTTTGAAATCTTCTTTGGTGTTCTACATGAGGACCATTCACATGAGATACTAGATGTCATGCAAACTATAATGACTCTAATGTTGAATGAGTATGAGGAGCCTCTGCACTCATTGCTAGTGATACTTGTGGAAGAATTGAGACAAAAGAAGCCATGTATAGCTCACACCTTAGCAAGAAGAGTGGTGGAGCAATGTTCAAGAAAAATAAAGTCATGCATCCAAGGTATGGGTTCCCTTGTTTTTGATGATGAAATTTTGGCATCTAATGATTGTATGAAAGTGAGTGGTTGCAAGGATTTGTTTGATGAACATGAAGGGGACATTGGTGTCAAGCACATACATGAAAGGAGAACTAATGACAAAATCAAATTTGAGGCAAGATGAAAGTATGGTCACCAAAAAGGGGTATACCCATTCATGTGATATCTCATTTTTGTCTACTATATAGCAAAAGGGAGAAATTGTGGAACATTCATTGCATGAACAATCTTTTGATGTTTGATGAATTATTTGTGCCTACTAATTGCATCGAGTTGAACATGAGTGCAAGGAAATCAGATTTTCAAGAGGACTATGAGGATGGGGCATCATGGAATGCTTATGGTAATTTGCAGTCCGCTGTAATTTTCCGAACAGCAGGCCCTAATGGACAATTGAATGAGGTTTTTCACCCAAGCATGAGTCTCATGGATGTCCCAAGTCATTACCCACCAAGTATGAATGCTAGTGGGAAGGACAAAGGGGTTTTAGACAAGAAAAGAGACAAAAAACTAAGTGTTGTTCCAAACTCAGAAATTCCGAGTTTTAGAGAAGTTGGAGGCAGCCCAAGGTATGATCCTTCATATTTTATTTCTCCTTCCATATTGAGTTTTGATGGGTATGATTATGAGCATGATAGGGAGATAGCTATAAGGTGCAACATGGAGTATATTGGTTAACATTTGGGTGCACGAGGAGCATGATAGCAAAGGAAAAAGAGTGATAAACACTCTTCCAAATGAAGGGGATCCTAATGATAAGCTTTTTGGTCTATGTGAGGATTTCATCATTAGAAAGCATAAAGGTATGATGTCTTCATGTGCTTTACTCCTCATAAGGGAAAGGCATTAGAAAGCATAAAGGTATGATGTCTTCATGTGCTTTACTCCTCATAAGGGAAAGGCATTGGCACAAAGTAAGGTACAAGTTTCCTTGGCTTCTCCATGATAATGTTCACAAATGCATGCAATACATTTCAGCTTTCTCCTTTTCTTGTTTGTGGTGTCATCTTGCACATGTTGCTTCATGGGATAAGGTGATAAAAGGAATTGGGTTTGGCAAGTTTCATTTGAATACATGGATATCATCTCTTTTCCATTTCCAACAAGTGCTAACTCCTTTCTCCGTAGAAGCCTTGAAAGAAGGATGGATCACATGGACTACACAGCATGGTAAGAAGTCCATTTCCAAATTATGAACAACAGTCATGTGTTCCACTTGGATGTTTGGTTGATGTGCTTCCTGAGGTGAAATCAACAAAGGATATGTGTTGGGAATGTTTAATTGTTGTTGCTTGCATTTGGGCTTCATTGGAAGGTGGTGTCCCTAGATTTCACTCTGAAATTTGGGACTACCCATTTGAAAAAACTTCGTTTTTTTTAAAATAACGGATCTTTTTGTGTTTTTATTGCCAGAAAATGTCTATATTATGTTAATACATTCCCAGTTTATCTTACGAGCCAATTTCGCCAAATACCCAGATGCCCAAACTCATTTTATCCCTCCGCCAAGTTTTGTCTGTGGAAAATTTTTATTTAATTATTTTTTAAATAAATAATGCCCCATTTGAAATAAATTGTGCTCCAGTTGAGTCCTGTTGCGATTTTGCATGTCAGTATTCACTCGTCTCATTAGGGTTTTCACCAGGAATGAATTCAGGGCATTGTCTACAACTTCTGACAACGGTTTTCGCTTTTATTTATTTCTTTTGCATTTTTCTTCAGTTTTCTCCTCGGTTTCTCTGTAAAATTCCCCTGGGTCAATTCTTTCACCAGTATAGTTTGTTTAATTTCCCGAAGCATCTGGAGATCATCTACCAACACAACACCAAAAGGAATTAGCCTCAAAATGCAATCTTCTAACCAAAAATGATGAAGTCATACACAAAAAGCCTCTCCCAGGCAAGTCGCATTTTCTAGAATTAGTGAGTGTAAGCTGCAATGAAATTTTTGGTAGCTGTAGGCAGGTGGGAATTTATTACCTGCCTTGTAGGGTACTTTTTCCCATTAAGTCAAAGTCACTTAAGCTACGATGGGAAAATTAGAGGCGGCAGGCAAGCGGGAATTTCTTACCTGCCTTGCAGAGTAAAAATTCTCATTATGGAAGTCAAATAGCTTAAGTGAATAAAGGGATTTTTAGAGTTGCAGTGCAGGGTGAATAATCCCATCAAAGTTGACTTCTTAAATTTAGAAATCACCCATGCTAAAAAGTGCGGCCCCTTTGGGCATTAAATAATACTTTTAATGGCATTTATTAATTGCTTTTATTCCTAATTTTGGTGCCATGGATAAATAGAAGATCAATGCATGATGTTAAGTCAAATTGAACTGAAGGTAGCATTCTAAAAATAAATAAATTTAATTTATTTAATGGCAACCAGCAACATGCAAAAATAGGCACCCAATTTGGGTGAATAAATATCATTGTTTATTAATTAATTGTCAGGAATAGGAGGGGCAACTATTAAAAATAAAATGTTGAGACTTATATAAGCATGGGCTGCCATAGTGAAGATGTAATGAATTCTTTTTGCAAGGATTGCAGCCCGGACAATTTTGGCGCCCAAGGAGGATTTTTGCATTAAAAAGTATTTTTCATTGCCAGAAAGCTTCAAAGTTTGGCGCATAGGGTTGGAGGAGCTTGATTTAAGCCTTGTTAATTATCTGCATGTTGGTATAAGTGCCCAGGTGAAATTAAAAATATTTTTGCTTGCTTTGCATGCAAGCAAAATCTCAAATTTTTGGGCAGCGGGCTTCATATGCAGATTTTTCGTGACAGAAATTAAGTATTCGTGCTTTGGACTTCATCTGTCTTAAATAATTGCAGGTATTCATTACAAGTGTTCATACAGGTGAAAGGAAGTTCAAATCAATGTCAAGTACATTGAATATATCTTCCGAATCTGAAGAAATTGATAGATCTACACGAATTAATCCAGTTCTAAGAATTCCGGCAGGATTAAAAGAAAAAGAAAGCAGATAAAGATTGCTCAGAAAAAGACTGCTCCAGCCATGATGAAGCATAATGAAAGAAAAGGATCAGCAGAATCATGCATAGCTTCCAGATTTGTTGAAGTCAATGATACAGACATTGGCCTGAATCTATCACTGATTTAATTGACAGATCTAGATCTCATAATTGTAAAGGCTTCTGGCAAAAAAATCATCCTCTTGTTTCTAACACAGCTCGTGTAGAAGTCATTGCATGGAGAATTCCTTCCAGGATCTTGTGCATGTGCTCCCAATCTTCTAGTTGAAGCCTTCATCAAATTTACTTTGCATGTACTGAGGAAGAATTGCAAAAGCTTCAAAGATAAGAGGGAAGACAAGGAAAAGACAATACCCGCAAGAGAATCAAAGTCACCTGCTTCCAGATCCAGCTTGGTGAGAATCAAAGACAAAAGAGTCAACCGCATGCAGAATATGGAAAAAGAACAAGACTGGAAGTGTTGCAACTTTCTTCTAATTTATTTTCCTCTTTCTTCTTCTTTTCTCCAACAAAGTAATTGAGCGATAAATTAAATTATAAAACTTAAGTGATTGGTTTAAAAGTCATTATTTGAAGAGGTCATTTACTTGGAGATAGGTCACAGACATGCAAAATAGAAGGTTCTATTTTCAGTTATAAAATCATGCATGTCATGCAAAGAGGAATTCCAGGAGGGAGATTGTCATTTTTTTTTACTTCCACATGTGCCAGTTCAGTTATAGTTTCCTATTTGTAACTTCCTCTCCATACACTATAAATAGAGGAAGAACCTACGGGTTAAAGATCGTAATTGGTAAGCGGCATTCTTGTGTTCCATACTTTGTGTTGAAACCCCTGATAGCTATTTGAAAACAGAGGAATAGAAAGGAGCGTATTTCCGGAGAACTTTGTCAACAGAGCAATTTGTTTCTAACTTTCTGTCTTAGATCTATTCATAAACTTTACGTTAATCTAGATCTAGATCTGAAAGTTCCCTTTTCTTATAATTTTGTATGTTAATATCTATCTGTTCTATCTATGTGCATGCAATCAACTCTGTAATCTATTGATTAGGTTGCACATCTTCCATCTTTCTTTCCTATTTTCTGCTATTTTCTTCTTCATCAGATATTTCCTTTCTTTAACAGTTGTTTACTTGCTGCAAAACTATACAGTTATTGGTCATGAGCTGCATGGTTAAAGTAATACCCACAAATAGATACATGCATATTTAACTAATAAATTTTACACGGGAGCCTCACCGATAAATGAGGGAGATTTATCTCATGACTGCCTAAGTTTTCAGCTATGCAGAAAATCTAGTCAACAGAAGGTTTGGGAAAAATGAAGGAACATGGTATGAATTCTTCTCAAGGCATTTCATTTTTAGTTGTGCATATGGATAATTTTCAGTTTGTTATGTTTGAGGATGAAATTTCAGTTACATGGGAGCCATTTTTATTTACCAGATTGATGTTCTTTCATGTCGGAGATTTTTCTTTGAAATGTACTAGCTGCTGCCCCATCATTTTTATGATTGACATCATTATGATCGGCCTCCATATCACTTCTATAATTCAGATTTTTGCCATGCATTTGATGATATGGTTGTTGGTGCTTGATTTTGGCTCATGGATGAATACTTGGGGATGGATACTAGCCCTTCTAATTCTGATTTTTGAAGGGAGAATGCATAATTACAATGGTATTTGGAGCCACAAAAGATTTTGGGGACAGCCCATACATGAGGAAGAATTGGGAGCCATCCATGCTTTGGAGACACAAAAGAAACAAAAAAAGTGTTTCTCAACACTTGTTTTTTTAATGAGTTTGCTTTATGTGCAGGATTGAAGACATGTTGGCTAGATGTTGGCTAGATTTTCTGCATAGCTGAAAACCTAGGCAGTCGTGAGATAAATCTCTCTCATTTACCGTTGAGACTCTCGTGTCAGATTTGTCAATAAAAATATGCTAGTATCTATATGGGGGTTTTACTTTAACTATTCAGCTCATGAACTATAGTTGTATAGCTTTGCAGCAAGCAGCTGTTTAAGAAAGGAAATATTTATAGAAGAAAGAAATAATAAAACACAGGGAAGAAATGGGGAAGATGTGTAGCCCAATCAATAGAGAACAGAGTTGATTACATGAACATAGAAGAAACTAATAGATATCAACACAAAATTATAAGCAAAGGCAACTTCAGATCTAGATCTAAAATAACACAATGTTTATTAAAAGATCTAAGATATAAAGCTAGAAACAAAATGCACCGTGACACAAAGTTCTCCGAAAATCTGCTCCTTTATATTCCTTTGCTTCAAGTGGCTATCAGGGGTTTCAGCACAAAGTCTAGAACACAAGAATGTTGCTTACAAATTATGATCATTAACCCGAAGGTTCTTCTTCTACTTATAGAATATAGAAGGGAAAGTACAAATGGGAAACTCAACTGAACTGAAACATAAACAAAAGGTAAAGATAACATCTGGCAATCATCCTCCTCTAATTTCTCTTTAAGTGACACAACTGTCACTTAACTAATAGAATTGTTCCACATAACTTAAAGTAATGGTTTCAAAACCAATAACTTTAAAATTTTACAATTTCATCCGGGAACGTGGAAAATAGAAGAAGAAAAGGTAGAAGGAGAAAGACACGCCAACTGTAACATCTATATCTTCTTTTTGTTCTGATACTGAATATACTTGTCGAACATGTAATTCAACATCTTCCCATCTGTCTTAGCCATAGCTTCCTTTTCTGTTCTAAACTACAGCAATCCTTTGTTCAACACCCTGATACATGCTTCTACATCTTCCAAGCTAGGCCCGAAATTTGCAATATCTGACTACAATGCCACCAGTCTGCTGATGGAATTCATCGTGAAAGGCTTAATGGCTCCATCAATTCTCCCTTGCACCATTAGAAGAGACCCTTCCAGGGAATTAGGCACTCTGCTAGGAATGATCCGTTTATGAAGTAACATTTCTGACCACTTCCTCATGAGTAAAGCAATGACATTGTCTGGTAAAGATGAGGTCATACTCTGAAGTGTCTGCATCCTCTTCAACATAATTCTGTAGATCTCCAAATAGAAAGATACTGCAAACTCCAGCTGCTTCCCCTTCTCAACTGATCCGTCAGGCATAATCTGTTCTGCAATCAACACTTCTCTCGGCAGCTTATTGATTTCGGCCAAAGTAATCAGGTTACTCTCAGCAACTGTGTTCATATCTACCGTGTTTGTCATCAGTTGCTTTAGCTGATCTGCTGCATCTTTCATAACCTTTAGGCGGGCTAGCACCTCTTTGAGTTGTACAAAAGTTTGACGAATAATCATACTTTTCCATTCGTCGATAACTTTAACCTGGTTGTTTGCATCTTCCATTTCCGGCATCAGATGATCAGTCACCTGCTTCTGTGCTGAAATGGGCTAAGTGGAAGATTTAACAACCTTGGCAATGATCTTGCACAACTGAGATACCTGCTTCTGAAGTTCGACTTTCTCCGCCTCTTCTTTGCCAAGCCTAACGAATAGAGCATCTATCAATGTCTGTGTATCCTTCTTCAATCCTTCTATGGTGGCTTGACCTATGGGTACTCTGGTCACTGTTATGTCTTTTGCCGTGAGCTCATCCTCCTTCCCCTTTGCCAGAACTGACATTTCAGCAAACTTCTGTCCTGACTCCTCGATGATTAACCTTGAAGTTACCTTAGCAACTTTAGGTTTTTTGTCTTTTCCGCCCAGACACAGGAGCAACTGCAAATCATGTTCCCCCAAGTTGATTTCCTTTCTAGCCTCTGGAACCAACTGCAAAGTCAACCATTCTGAAAAATTACTTCTCGGAGAATGAGAAGTTGCTGAGTGTACCACTATCTCGCGTTCTGATTCCTCTCCATCTGAAACCGCTACAGTGTTGTGGTTGCCATCCTCTGAGTCATCCAAAAATAAAGCTCTTTCAAACTCTACCATCTGCAGCTTCAACGTTTCTTCAGGAACAGGTGCTAAACGGAGTGGCTGAGGAGAGAAGATGAATGTTGCCAAATTCAACGGAGGAATGACAGTGTCCTATTGAGGTGCAACAGTCGGTGAAGTTCTTGGTCCTGGAGAAGCCGGAACTAACATCATAGCCGTAGAAGTGATCTTCTCCTTCGAATGAGACCTTCTGTGCACTTTCATCTTCTCAGGCCTTCTACTGCTTTCTCCTTCGTGCTTCCTCTTGAGGGAATCTCCTATGCCGAAGTTGCCCGTGATTTGATTCATCAATACTTCATCAAGGCAGTATCCCTTCGTCAGCAACCAGTTTGAAGTATTCACCAAAACAGTGGCAGACCTTTCCTCAATCGTATGGCAGCACCCTACGTTCTCCTGAAGTACAATTATATCTCCTCCCATTTGATGGTATGTGTCAAGTAACACAGGCCCATCATCTTTAAGATCCGCAGGTATCCGTGCTAATCCAAAGTCAAACACTTGTCGTGCTGATAGCCTGCTAAAATCTTTCTTTCTAACCTCGTACTCACTTTTGCACTTCATCCAGAAATCTTCTAATGAAGGCACATGTACGTACTCCTGGGAGATCGTCTTCCTCGCCACTCCGAATGGATCGAAATTCAGTTGTGCTAGGAAGAACTCTTGCTCGTACTCAGAGAACATTTCCGCTTCCATTTCTCAAGTTTTATGAATGCTCTGGCAGCTATAATGGTCCACAGTGATCGAGAAGAAGCCCGTAGACTTGTGCCGTTTTGACTGAAGGTCGTGCATCTCCACAAGTTGTTTGCTTAACTTCATGGTGACCAATCTATCATTTGGATATCTGGGCAACTTAATTGGTTTTCCAGAAAAGCCGGTGACCCTGAGGTATGTAAAATCTGCAAACTAAATGAAGAGACTGTCAATTCTTGACACAGCTTCCCATGCTTCTTTGCTCACCCTGTTGGCCTTTAGATGCCTATCTAACCTGCAAATGGATTCGTAGAAGAATCTATCGTTGACCACTTTGAAATCTTTCTTGCATACAGGTACAGTAAGCTGTGGGTAGCACTCAAAAATAGGGTCCTTGGAAAGAACACCGCATCTATCCAGCTTGGAGAAGATGCCTTGTGAAGCTGTTGCGTATACCAAATAGGAAGTCATTTTGAAGCTGAAAGTACGCCTCACGTTCTGGTGTTGCTCACCAATGTTGTCGTTAATGATTTCCGACCGATTATTGAATATGCTTTGTTGATTTCAATGAACCTGATGAAAGCATACATCCATGTGCGAAAGGTGTGAGTGTTTGCTTTGCCATTTATCCTGCATAACAATTTGGCAATATCATCCACCTCTTGTACCAGATTGGACTGCGGAAGAGTTCTTTGAAACTTGGAAGGAGATCTAGGCTTCTTCATGTATCTGTTATTCATTATGTTCACGCAGTCAACTCTATGCTTCTCCCACCTGCTGCCGGCATCCTGTATGCTAATATAAGTCACCACCTTTCGTGCCGAAATCTTCAAACAATAATTGATGAACTGTGCGTCCAATTGGATTATTGTTTTCCCTGTAGCATCTTAGACTGATCTGGATGATAGATGGTAAGACCTAACACACTCCATAACGAACTCTGGCAACTAGGTTGTGTACAGAAACGTTGCAGCTCGAATAGTTCCATTGCTTTTGACTGCACGCATGAGGGAAGTCTTTCCTACTCTGGATCTGTCAATCAATTCGGAAAGAAGTTCCGGATCTCGATCTGTGTCTCCAATGTCTATAAACTTGGAATTGATGCACGACTCTACTGTGTTTTATTTTTCATCCCTCTTTTCCATGGCCGTATCTATCTTTGTCTGAACAATTCTTTTTCTCTTTATTTGGCCAAAATTCTTCACAACTGGTACGGATTTGGATAATTCTTTAGATTCAGGGGGATATATTCAATGTATTGGACATTTATTTAGGCTCCCTTTCTCTTATAAAAGAACATGTAATGAATTCTTGCAATTAATTTAGACAAAGATGGCAACCGAAACATGAACAGTGGATTTTAATCATAAAAATCTGCATATATCAAGCCTGCGCCCAAAAAGTTGATGTTTTATTTGCATGCAAAGCTAGCATGAATTTTACCAACTTCACCTGAGCACCTGTATCACTATGCAGACAATTATTTAGGCACAAATCAAGCTCCTTCAAACCTAGGCACCAAACTTTGAAGCTTCCAACAGTAAATACACCTTCTTCTGAGTAAAAATTCTCTTCAAATGGGGTGCCAAAATTTCCTGGGCTGCACTTCCTTGTTAAAGAATTAATTAACTAATCCTTATGGCAGCCCATGCTTATATAATCCTCATCATTCTATAATTAATTATTTGTCTTTCTTATTCCTGACAATTAATTAATTATTTAATAAGTTTTTCTCTTCAAATGGGGCACCTATTTTGTGCATGCTCATGGCTGCCATTAAATAAATTAAATTTATTTAATTTTAGCTCTCTGCTTCCAGTTCACTTAAGCTTCATAGTGTGCTTTGACCTCATCCACTGAAAATAGGAATTAATTATATCAGTTAATACTTTAAAAAGTATTATTCTTCTTCCAAATGGGGCGCACTTTTTGACATGAAGGGGGCTGCATTAAATAAATTAAATTTATTTAATTTTAAAATTCTATTTCTAAATTCCTTCATCCCCTTCTTCTTTGTTGACTTTTCTCCATGCTTGGGCACCAAAATTGGGAGAATAAATATTAATAAATATTATTAAATGCATAACTATTCACCCCAAGGTGGGTCGCACTTTTTGGCAAGGATGAATTATATTTTTAAAACTCAATTTCTAATGGGATTATTCACCCTGCACCCGCAGCTCCAAAAATCCCATGATCCAATTAAGCTGTTTGAATTTGACAATGGGATTATTTACCCTGTAAGGTAGCTATAGGGCAGGTAAGGAAAATCCCATCAATGCCCTTAAGTGATTTTTCTTTTATTTCACAATGGGAATTTTTACCCTGTAAGGCAGGTAAGAAATTCCCTCCTGCCTGCTGCCTCTAATTTTTCCGATTGTGACTTAAGTGGCATTGCTTCCATGGGAAAAAGGTACCCTACTAGGCAGGTATAAAATTCCCACCTGCCTGCTACTCTCCAAAAATCCAATGATTCACTTCAAACCCCTCTTTTTCCAAAAATGTGGCCTTCCTAGAAGAAGCTTTTTTATGCACGACTTCATCTTTTCTAAGAGAACCAGACCTCCGACAGCAATTTCCTTCTGGCACAACGTGCATAGGTGATCTCCAGATACTCCAGGCCAAGAATCAGGCCAAACTGGCAAAGGAATGGATCCAGAGAAATTTCACAGAAAAATGAAATGGGAAAAACACCAAAAACACAAAATGTTGGTAGAAGTCACAAATGAAGCCCATAATTCATTCCTGGTTAAAAATCTACTGGTATATGGGAAAATTGACATGTACGATCACAACAGGGTTAACTTGGAGCACAATTTTTCCTCAAACAGGGCTCAAAATGATTAAATAAAAATTTCCTGCAGGTAAACCCCAGCGACAAAATATAACAATTTTGGGCATCTGGGTATTTGGCGAAAATGGATAATATGGCTCATTGGGAATATCTTGACACATTACAGAAACCTTCTGGAAACAAGAATGATTTTTAATATGGAATATGGAATATCTTGACACATTTTAAAAGTACGATTTTTTTAAATAGGGTAGTCCCAAATTTCAAGGTGAAATCTGGGGACATAACTAGGCAAGATCTTAACATGCAGAATTTGAAGCAAGGGAAAGTTTCAGATCTAGATCAAAGACAACAAAAACTTTATACAGAGATCTAAAAAGAAATAAGAGACGCATGCATTGTTGACAAAAAGTTATCTAGAAATCTCTTCTCTATTGCTTTGGTTGTAAAAAGCTATCAGGGGTTTTAACGCAAAGTCTAGAATACAAGAATGTTGATTACAAATTTTAATCCTTTAAACCGTAGGTTCTTCCTCTACTTATAGTGTGTAGAGGGGAAATTACAAAATGGGAAACTGCAACTGAACTAGAACATGAAGAAGTAGTAAAGGGAACATTTGGCAATCACCTTCCTAGAATTTCTCTCTTAGTGACATGTATCAAAATTTTAAGCCAAAATTGTGCACGTCTGTCACCTATCTTAAATAATATTTCCAAATAACTTAAAGTAATGGTTTTTAGAACAATAACTTTAATCTTACATTTTCATCCGGGAACATAGTAAATAAGAGAAGAAAAAAGAAAAGAAATAATATCCGCCAGCTGTAACACCTATACTTTATTTTTTCTGATATTGAATATACTTGTCAAACATGTAATTCAACATCTTCCCATTTGTTTTAACAATAGCCTCTCTCTCAGTTTTGAAATGCAGTAACCCTTTGGACAAAGAAGTTAGCCATTACCTTTTCTAAACTAGGCCCATATCTCTCAACATCTGCCTAAAGCTTTATGAGTCCACCAATTGAATCCATCATGAAAGGTATGTTGGCTTCATCAATTTCTTTCCACACAACTAGAATAAATTCCTCATGGGTAGCAGGTAATTCATCTGGGATGTTCTCCAACACTTCTCCCATCTTACTCCCCAGCAATTGTATCCTTTTCAGCATAAGCTTTAGAATCTCTACATCAAAGGAAACTAAAATTTCTAACTGCTTCCCCTTTTCCATCAATCCACTAGGTACAATTTGTTCTGCAATTATCACATCCTCTAGCAATGAGTGTATCTTAGCTAAAGTATCCAAATGACTTTCAGCAACTATGTTCTCATCTTCTATCTGTGTCATCAGTTCCTTTAGCTAAGATGCTGCCCTGTGCATATTCTCCAATTCATCTGGTATTCTTTCGAAATGCTTTGAAGCATGGTGAATGATTTTCTCTTTCCACTAAGCAATAGCTTTGACCTAGTCTCCTACATATTCGAGCTCCTCCATCAGATGATTACTAACCTTCTGCATCTTCCACCTTCTGCATCAGATGATTACTCATCTACTCGTGTGCTAAAATGGGCTGAGAGGAAGGTTTGGCAACCTTAGCAATGATCTCACATAGCTGGGACACCTACATTTGAATTTTGGCTCTCTCAGCATTTTCTTTGTCAAGCTTAAGGAATAAAGCGTTCATTAGTATCTGTATACCCTAATTTAATCTTTTGTTGTAGTTTTACCTATTGGCACTTTGGTCACTACTATATCAGCCGTCGTGAGCTCTCCCTTGTGCTTTTCTTTTGCTGGAATTGATAAATCAGCGAAATTTTTTCCCTATTCTTCAACAATCAATCTAAAAGTTATTTTGGAAACTTTAGGTCTTCTATCTCTTCGGCCCAAACTCAAGAGCAGCTGAAAGTCGTGTTCCTCCAGGTTGATCTCCTCTCTAGCTTCTGGGATTGTCTTCAAATCCAACCATGATTAAAATTTGCTTCTCAAGGAATGAGAAGTCACTAAGTTCACTACCATCTCATGCTCTGATTATGCTCTATCTAAATTTTCCACCGTGTTGTGACTGCTACCCTTTGAATTGTCCAAAGACAATGCTTTTTCAAACTCCACCATTTGTGCTTTCAACTTCTCCACATGGAGAGGTGAGGATCTAAGTGGTTGAGGAGAAAATACAAATGATTCTAGATTCAATGAAGGAACAACCAGATCTCGTTTGGGTTCTGAGGCTGCCGAAGTGTTATGAGTTGATGTTGGAGAAGCTAGAACTAGCACAATAGCTATAGATTTGGCCTTCTCCTGCACGTGAGACATCTTGTGAACTTTAAACTTCTCCAGCCTTCTGTTACTTTCACCTTCTATCTTTATTTTGTTGGATTCTCCTGTGGTAAAGTTACCTATGATTTGATTCATCAAAGCTTCATCTAGGCAATTCCCCTTTGGCAATAACCAGTTCGAAGTGTTAACTAGAACTGCGGAAGATCTATCCTCAATCGTCTGGCAGGCACCAATGTTTTCCTAAAGAGCAGCTATATCCCCTCCCATCTAATGATATGAGTCAAGTATCACATGCCCATCATCTGTGAGATCTATAGGTATCCATGTTAAACCATAATCAGACACTTGTTGCACCGATAACCTATTGAAATATTTCTTTCTAACTTCATACTCATTTCTGCACCTCATTCAGAAGTCTTCCAACGAAGGTACATGTGAGTATTCCTCGGAGATTGTCTTCTTTACTACCCCATATGGGTAAAATTTTAGTCATGCCGGGAAGAACTCATGCTCATCCTCATAAAACATTTCAGCTTCGACTCCTCTAGCTTTGTGGATGCTCTGGCAGCTGTAATAACCCACCGTGACTGGAAAGAAACTCGTAGACTTGTGCCACTTTCATTGTAAGTCATGCACCTCCACGAGATGTCTACACAACTCCATGATGACCCACTTGTCGCTTGGATATCTCGGCAACTTCACTTGTTCTCCCAAAACTCTGGTTACCCTTAGATATGTGAAGTCTGCAAACTGCATGAAAATGCAGCTATGCTGGGATACAACTTCCCAAGCTTCTTGACTTACCCTGCTGGTCTTCAGATCACTATTTAGTTTTAAGATGAATCAATAGAAGAACCCATCATTGATCCGCCTTGTAATCTTTATGGCATTCAGGAATTTTCAACTATGAGAAGCACTCAAAAATAGGATCTTTCACCAGTACGCCTCGTCTATCCAACTTGGGAAATATACCCTACGAAGCTGCTGTATAGACCAGGTATGAATTCATTTTGAAGTTGTACATCCACTTCACACTCTAGAGTTACTCACCGATGTCGTCACTGATGATCTCCACCTAATTGATTATTGAATCAGCCCTGTAGATCTCAATGGTCCTCATGAAAGCATACATCAAGGAGCGGAAGTTGTGAGAATTGGCTTCTCCACTTAGCCTGCAAAGCAATTAAGTAATATCATCCACCTCCTACACCAAATTATATCGCAGAAGATTCCTCAAGAATTTTGATGGAGAATTGGGCTTCTTCATATATCTACTATTTATTATGCTCCACGCAATCTGCTTTGTGTTTCTCCCATCTGTTGCTAGCATCCAACATTCTAATTGCAATCACCACCTGTCGTGTTGAAATCTTCAGACAATAATTAATAAACTGTGCATCCATCCTGATTATTATCTTTCCCGTAACATCCTGAATTTTTCTGGAAAGAGGATGATATGACCTTGCACACTCCATAACAAATTCAGGAAACTGAGCTGTGACTGGAAACGTTGATGCTTGAATAATTCCACTACTTTTTATTTCCCGCATGAGAGATGTGTTTCTGGCCCTGGATCTATCAATTATTTTGGAGATGAGTTCAGGGTCTATTTCTGTGTCATTGATATCAGCAAATCCGGAAGCTATGCATGATTTTGTTGATCCTTCTCTTTCATCAAGATTCATCATGGCTAGAGAAATCTTTGTCTAAGAAATCTTTGTCTGTGTTCTTTTTCTTTTAATCCTGCTGGAATTCTTTGCAACTGGATCAATTTGTGTGGATCTAGAAATTTCTTCAAATTCGGAATATATATTCAATGTACCTGATATTGATTTGAACTCACTTTCACTTGTCTGAGCAATATTTTTCTGTGTTCTTTTTCTTTTAATCCTGTCGGAACTCTTTGGAACTGGATCAATTTGTGCATATCTAGCAATTTATTCAGATTCAGAAGATATATTCAATGTACCTAACTTTGATTTCAAATCCATTTCACTTGTATGAAAACCTGTGATGAATACCTGTATTTATTTCAGACAAAGATGGAGTCCAAAGCATGAATACTTGATTTCTATCACCAAAAATCTGCATATAAAGTTTGCTACCCTAAAATGTGAGGCTTTGCTTGCATGCAAAGCAAGCATAAATATGTATAAATTCACTTGGACACTTATACAAACATGCAGATAATTATCATAGCACAAATGAAGCTTTTCTTTTAATCCTGACTTTGGAATTGGATCAATTTGTGCTTATCTAGCAATTTCTTCGGATTCAAAATATATATTCAATGTACCTGACATTTTTTTCAACTCCCTTTCACTTTTATGAACACCTGTAATGAATACCTATAGTTATATCAGACAAAGATGGAGTCCAGAGAATGAATACTTGATTTCTGTCACCAAAAATCTGCATATAAAGTCTGCTGCCCTAAAATTTGAGGCTTTCCTTGCATGCAAAGCAAGCATAAATATTTTAAAATTCACTTGGGCACTTATACCAACATGCAGTTAATTATTATAGCACAAATCAAGCTATTCCAACCTTAGGCACCAAACCTTGAAGCTTCCTGGCAATGAAAAACACCTTTTGATGCACAAAACCTCCTTTCCTTGGCGCCAAAACAGTCTGGGCTGCAATCCTTGGCAAAAAGAATTAATTGCTTTCTTCATTATGGCAGCCCATGCTTATATAACCCTCAACATACTATTTTTAATAATTTCTCTTCCTATTCCTGGAAATTTAATTAATAAATAATCATGTTTATTCACCCAAATTGGGTGCCCAATTATGCATGTTGTTGGTTGCTTTTAAATAAATTTATTTTATTTAATTTTAGCAGTGCATCCTTCAGTTGTCTTTGGCTTGACTTCTTGCTTTGAATTTTCATCCATTCATCGTGCCAAAATTAGGTGAAAAAGCAGCTATAAATAAATATCATTAAATTCATTATTTAATGCCAAGGTGGGTCGCACTTTTTGGCAAGGGTGATTTCTAAAAATAAGAATTCAACTTTGATGGGAATTTCTACCCTGCACTGCAGCTCTCCTCTCTTCAACTTAGGTTATTTGACTTCCATAATGGGAATTTTTACCTTGCAAGGTAAGAGTAAGAAATTCCCGCCTACCTACCGCCTGCCAATTTTCTCATTAGCAAATTAAAACATCTCCCAAAAAGTGCGACTTGTATTAAAAATAACTTCCTTTGATAAAGTGCGACTTGCGTGGGTGAATAAATCTCTTTGGTGGGAAAAGTTAGCCTGCTAGGCAGGTAGATAATTCCCACTGGTGCTTTAAGTGATTTTTCTTTATTTTATAATGGGAATTTTCACCCTACAAGGCAGGTAAGAAATTTCCCACCTGTCTGCCGCCTCTCAATTTTCCCATCACAGCTTAAGTGATTTTGACTTCATGGGAAAAAGTATCCTACAAGGCAGGTAAGAAATTCCCGCCTTGCCTACAACTACCAAAAATCCCATTACAGCTTACACTTATTAATTCCAGAAAAGTGTTGACCTGTCTAGGAGAGGCTTTTTGTGCATGACTTCATCAGTTTTTGGTCATAAGCTTGCATTCTAAGGTTGATTCCTTCTGGTGCTGAGGTCGGTAGATGATCTCCGGATGCTTCAAGCAAGTTTAACAAACTATACTAGAACAAAGGAATTGACTTACGAGAATTTCACAGAGAAACAACGGAAAGAAAACCGGAGAACAAACGCAAAATAAATAAATAAAAGTGAAAAACGTTGCCAGAAGTTGCAGATAATGCCCTGAATTCATTCCTGGTGAAAACCCTAATGAGATGAGTGAATATTGGCATGCAAAACTTCAACAGGATTCAATCGAAGCACAATTTACTTCAAACAGGGCATTATTTATTCAATAAATAGTTTTAAATAAAAATTTCCTGCAGACAAAACTTGGCGGAGGGATAAAATGAGTTTCAGCATCCGGGTATTTGTCGAAATTGGCTCATATGATTCGCTGGGAATAGCTTAACGTAATATAGACATCTTGTGGCAATAAAAACATGAAAAGACCTGTTATTTTAAAAAGAACGAAAAATTTTCAAATGAGTAGTCCCATATTTCAGAGTGAAATCTAGGGACACCACTTTATTTATGAAATATCAACAAAATTGAAATACCCACAAGGGGCAAAGCATAAAGAAAGCCTCTTGTCACATGAATATGATGGAAAATAATTTTATAACAAAAATCTAAATTTATTTCTATTTATTTTCCAACTAAAAGAAAGCAATAAATACAACTAACTATATGAGAAAAAAGAAGGTGAAGAAGAGGCCTTAGCTGGCTGCAAATACTACCCTAGAGCAGATTATGGCATGAAGCAAGGCCCATCACCGAATGCAACTCAGTTTGCAGCTGAAATAGCTTCCAAAAGGGATCGTCCAACTCTAAAATGCCCCAAAAACGCAGAGAGGGGAGGACTATAATGTCCCCTTTTTTGGGACATTATTAATATCTGGGTTCATCTCTTTTATTTACATTATAACCCCTTGACATGCCTAGCGCTACAAGTGGGAGTCTCTTTAGTTAGTTTAATATGCACATAGGTTAGTTACTTTTATTTATTTAATTAGAGAATAAATAAAGTGCACATAGTCTTAGTATTAAATATTTTATTTCAATGAGAGTTTATATTTTCCCTCCAAAAGGGAAAAGGTCGGTCATTAGATATTGCACCCCTTAGTTTTGTAAAAGGAGGTTGCATTTCCTTTAGAGGGTTATGTTGATTGATCATTTGATTTCACTCTATGCTTGGAGTATTGGGATGTATGCCCTAGTTCTTGCATTTCTCTCTCTCATTTGGATCCATTGAAGAATATTGAAGACTCCATTGTTATCTTCATCGTGCTCTCTTATGTAGAGTGTGTTTATGCATTGTTTTTCCATTCCTAGACTGACAACTTGGCTCATATGTTGATGCATTAATTTGTGAGGTTAAATTTGCATGTTGTGACTCAAATTTAAGTGATTTTGGAAAGATTTAAGGTGTTTTATTTACTGTTATTCACTGCTGCATTTATTAGAGCTAAAGCAACTTGCATGGGAGGTTGTTTTGGCATGTTTTGGACTCTTTTGAGCTAGATCTGTAATTTGATCTATATTGGCATATTTTTCCAAGTGTGGGACTGATATTTTGAAGGTTTTTGAAGCAAAGAACTAGCTGATAATAATTTGTGCAATTTTTGTCTAAACCTAGTGATTGATTTTCAGATTTTGGGGGTTGTTTTGAAGGGGTTTGGGTGTTCAAAAAATTCAGTTTCATAGTCCAATGGAAAGGCCTTGCTTTCTAGATTATTGTGCAATTTATTTCATACAAAAAGAGCAAGTATTGAAGGAGATATTAATTTTTGAAGTTTCAGTTGTTCTGGGTGCATTTTAATTAATTAACTGTTGTTATAAATTTCAGATCTGAAAAAGATTAATTATCTAATTGGTTCTCCCATCTAACCCATCACTTTGGCTTACTCTAACCCCATTTGGGTTGTATTAATGTTAACATTGATTTATTTGAGGTCGAACTAAGAAGAGTTAATCCCTTCTAATTCGATTTGAGTTAATTAATTTGTAGATTCAAATAATAACCCAAAAGGGTATCTTATAGTGGTTTTTTTAATTGTAGAAATTAGGAGGAATAAGGGGAAATTAACTTCATAATTTTTGGAGCTGATTTGATGCCCTAAATGTATCGGACGACCTAATGTTTAGGGAAAAATTAGAGTTTTATTTTGGCTATGCAAAAATCGACTTTGGGATATTATTCTACATTTTTTTGTGGCCCAATATCCAAGATTTCAGCTCATTTGGACTTCTCTAGCCCAAGATATGAATTTTGGAAAATTGCAACTATTGGCGTTTGAATATTAATTATTTTCCAGCTGTGTGTGATCAAATTTATGTTGATTCCTAACATGTCCTAGAAGGGGACATTACATTGTCTGCTTAGCTGAGGCAGGGTAATGATTATGTTTGTTCTACTTCCTTAGATTGATTGCAGGGAGTTTACAAAGAACTAGGTTAACACTAATCCTTGTTTGCTTTGGTTTGGTGTGTGTTTGATTGAGATAAAAGGTGTTTGCAATATTTATAAGCTGAAAGAGAGTCTAGTATCCTTTTTTCCTACCCTTTTTGAGTTTTTTTTAAGACCCACATCATTTAGAACCATTGTAAATACTGATAGGATGAGCCTTATTGCAAATCAAAATTTTCAAATCTACAAACTAGTAAGTTGAACACACGTCCACATAAACAAGATCCAAAATGATAATCATAACAAGTCGTCTGCCCAAACACACTAGGCCCTATGCAAGTTAACACTAGGTCACATGCATCCCAACTGAAGTTAAACATCCTAGGGTAATCCGTACCTTGAATCCACATGTCCAGCTAGGGTTCTAAAATGAGTGGGAAAGAGAATTAAAACACTAACTGAGAATTGTTTGTTTGTGTGTAGAAAACAACATAGTTACCAAGAGATGGGTATGGGTACCGGTACCAGTACGACGACACAGGGACCCCTACACCATTTTCCAAAAAAATGGGAGACAGGTACTTGGAGACGGAAAAAAAATATATATGTAAATTTTAAAGAAAACAATTCATACAACCTAAAAAAACATTAGTACTTTTTTTAGATAAGATATTAGATGTCTTCATAGGATAAAGATATTAGATATTATGTTGATATTTATCTTCGATATCTTATCACATCAAAGGTCAAGAGTACAAAATATATATATGTTTTTAAAAACATTGAAAATGCAAATTCTCCGAAACGAGTACCAACAAGTACTGGTCTCAGAGACGAGTACCAGTCTCTAAGACACATTTTTTGTGTAAGAGACGAGTCTTTGTGCAACACTGCAAAACACTAATAAATAGTTGGCTAACACAAATATCTAATTTATCCATCTAATGGAGTATGACTATGGATGAAGTGTTGTTTATAGACTAATCCTTTATACAGTTTCGACATAAATTAGATTTTTCTCACACAATGTCTACAATAAAATGAAGATCCTTCCCTTGCACCCACATTTATGAATTGAAAAGGCATTCTTCATCCTTAGATGAAACTGTTACACGCACTTTACCAACAACGAAATAAGGGTTTGAATCCATGAATTGCTTAGGTTCCTCTATAGGATGAAATAAGTGTTTTTCCTCATTGGTAAACTATATTGGATCAAATTCATGTGCCTCAGAAAAAAATGTCATTTTAGAACGGCATTGGTCTAAGTTGTAATCATTATGTTAGGAAGAAACTCAGGGATCCTATAAAATTGCTTTCCCAATGTGACGATTACACTACGGGTCTTGAATTGATAGATTCCATCTCTTTTTCATTTGCATGGATGCCCAAGAAAAGCATCACAAACCTTCAGGCATGCCAACACACAATACCTCATCTTTGAAAGGGCTGATTACATATAGAAGAATATATTGTTGGCTAACACACATATCTAGTTTATACATCTAATGGAGTATGGATTTAGATGAAGTGTTTTTTATAGACTTGGTGTCCCCAAGATTTCACCCTGAACGCTGGGACTACCCCCTTTTAAAATTTTCGTTCTTTTTAAATAGCGGGTCATTTTTGTGTTTTGTTTTACCTGCGGTGGCTCGTGTTGCTCAAAGGTATCCACAGGGAGCTATTAAGCCAAGTTCGTCAAATACCCACCTGCTAAAACTCACTCTACCCCTTCGCTAGGTTTTGTCTGAAAGCGTTTTATTTATTTATTTATTAAATAAATAATGCTCTTTTAAAAATAAATTGAGCTAAAATTAGCGAATTTAGGTTATATAAACTACCTCACCCCATCATTGTTACCACACCAGTATTACTTTCATCTCTAAGTGGAGCATTCACCCCGGGAAGAGTTTTTATAGACTAGCTAATTGGTGAAGTATTTTCGAACAATTGTCTGCAACTTCCGACAGGTTTTTCGTTTTTATTTATTTCTTGTGTTTGGTTTCGGTTTTTCTCCGTAATCAGTCTGGCAATTCCCTTTTGGTCTTTTCTTTTATTCTTCTTAACCAGTTCAACTACCTAGGGTTTTTAGAAGTCATCCATGGCCTCAGACAAAGGAGAAATTTAAATTTAAAAGCAAAAGTCATGGTTTTCCACGCCAATTTTGGGAATTTAATTCCAAGTGGAAGGTGGAAATTCCGAGGCTTCCTGGTAGGTTGTTTTTTCCCACAATGAAATTAGAATCACTTGTGAAAAGTGGGAATTTCAAGGCTTCCTGGAAGGGTGAATTTTTCCACTTCCTTGCCCTCATGTTTTTCACACAAATGCAAGTTAAATCACTTAAGTGAAAAGTGGGAATTTTGGGGCTGCCTGGAAGGGTGAAATTTTCCACTTCCTTGCCCTCATGTTTTTCACACAAAAGCAAGTTAATTCACCCAAGTGAAAAGTAGAAATTTTGGGGCTGCCTGGAAGGTTGAAAATTCCCACTTCCTTGCCCTCATTTTTTTCCACAATTCCTATCCAAAAAGTGCAACTCATTCTAGCATAACTTCATGCCTAAAAGCTGATTTCTTTTAATTATTTTTAGCAAGGGTTGGCGCCAAAGTTAGGGAGGAATTCATTGCATGCAAATCCCTTTAGAAACTTGTGCATGTGCTCTTAATCTTCTAGTTGAAGCCTTCAGTGAATTTACTTATATTTACCTTCACCTGTAGCACTTTCCAGAATTCAAAATTGTTCATATGCAATTAAAAATAAAAGGTGATGAGTTTTGTCTGAATTGTTTACGGTAAACATTTTACTAGTGCATGTACTAGAGAAGAATTGCAAAATCTTTAGGGATAAATGGGGAAGACATGTCAGAGGCAACACCCGCAAGCAAAATCACAGTTAGCTGCTTCCAAATCCAATTTGGTGAGAATCAAAGACAGAGTCAACAACATGCAAGAGAAAAAAGCATCTCAGGTTCGAGGCAGAAATATCATCCAAATCATTCATGAGGCATAAGTGCAACACAAGTTGGATCAGCATGCAGAGTATGGAAGAAGAACAAGATTGGGAGTATTGTAGCTTTCTTCTAATTTCTTCTTTTATTTCTTCTTTCTCTTATTTTCTCCGACAAAGCAATTGAGTAATCAATTAAAATTGTAAAACTTAGGTAATTGGATTTAAAATTCGTTACTTCATGTTATTGAAAGAAGTCAATTACTTGGGAATAGGTGGAAGACATGCAAAATAAATGGTTCTATTTTCAGTTAAAAAGCATGCATGTCATGCAATGAGAAAGTATAGGGGAAAATACTGTCAACTGCTTCCCTTTTTCATATAGTTTCCACATGCGGCAATTCATTGAAAGCTTCCTATTTGTATTTTCCCTCTATACACTATAAATAGAGGAAGAGCCTATGGGTTAGAGGATCAAAATTTGTTTTAGCAGAACTTGTTTAGCAAGAGCTTTTGTAATTTGAGCATTCTCGAGTCTTCAGACTTTGTGCTAGAACCATAGTTATCAGGTTTGAAAATCCAATTAAATTCGAAAGGGCAAAAAAATCTGAAAATCCAGAGTTCTTGAAAAAATTCGAAAAAATATGAAAAAATCCGGTTTGGAATATATATACTTATATTATTATATATTTATATTATTGCATACTTATATTATTATATATAGACAACTCATACAAAAAAGTATCCATCTACCATAATCATCATCATCATAAAAACATAAAATTAAAGTTTGTAGAATTGAGAAATCCAAAAGAGTTTGAAATTTGATTAAAAGAGTGACATGGTTTCGAGCCTAAGCTTCACACTAAAATGAAACATAAAATTTTCAAACATTTGCAACATCAAAACTTGCTTCAACATCAAAGCCTTCTTCAAAATCAAAACTAGCACTAGCACTATCATCTAATCCATGTTCATCATCACTCTCAATGATTTCTTGAATTTCTTCGAAGGATGATGCTCCAAAGTGAGACTCGCCATCTTCTTTTGCAAGATTGTTCTCAAGCAAACGCAAATTGTTGTGGACAAACACAATATCTGAGTGTTTTTTAGCTCCTAGTCAATTCCTCTTGTTGGTGTGGATCAAATCATGTGTACTCCTATTTCTTTCGCATGCTTAAGCACTGGCACACTGACTGTGAATACGCATGGAAAGCTTTTGAAGCTCTGAAGTAGAAGAACCATAAGTCTGCCACTATAAATGGGGATCCATGCAGTGGATGTCTTCTTGCGCCTCCTTACGAGAAAACATGCCCTCTTGGTTCTTGAATATAGTGAGTTTCCTTCTCACCTTAGCCGTCTCATCATCATCACAAACCAACCTGTTTATAGTTTCCAATACACCATTCCTTACCTCCTCATCTACATCATGATCCACCTCTATAAGCTTAGGATTTAAATAGAGCCCCACTGCATGGATAGGGCAATGTAGCATGTCCCAACGTATTTCCACAATGTCCCATATTTGCTAAACTTCAGAATCATTTACAAGTACTTTTTTTATTTGTTCATTTGCTTGCTCCATGCCCTCATACACAAAACTAATGCAAGGTTTCATGCCATCAGTCAATCTCAACAGTTGGACAAGTGGCTCAAACACCTTTAAGGCTTTCTTAGCATTCTCCCAAAATGAACTTCCTAAGATGATTCTCTCAACATCTTTTGCAAGGATTTCCTTTGTACCCATTCTTCACTCACCACAACTTTTCTCAGAGCTGCCCTCTCCTCCACCTCTCTTTGCAAAGTGATAAAATTGGATGCAAATCTTATTTCAGCAGGGGAAAGAAGTTCACGCTTTGCAAATGACCAATACAAACTCAAGGTCAAGCAATGATTAAGTATGAATTTGGAAATTTGTTTCCCTTCTTTAACAACATTATTTACCCACTCTAACTGTGCTAGATCTTCAAGCAAAAGATCTAAAACATGAGTTGCACATGAGGTCCAAAATAGATGAGGAAACCTAGCCATAAGAAGTTCACCTACTGCTTTACAATTTTTTGTATTATCTGTAATAACCTAGACTACATATTCTTTTCCAATCTCTAGAATGGCAGATTCAATACATTTGAAAATGAAATCTGCAGTCTTTACCTCCTTGCTTGTATCAATTGATTTGATAAACATAGCACCTTTTGGACAGTGTGTCAGAATGTTAAGAAGGGGCCTTCGTTTTGTATCAGACCACTCATCACTTACTATAGTACATCCTGATTTTCTCCAATTCTTTTTCATATTATCTAGTTTGCTAGTTATTGATGACACCTCTTCCAACAGAGTAGTTCTAAGGATTTCAAAAGATGGCATAGTATAACCTTTCCCAAAACTCACAATCCCCTCTACCATGGCTTTTGTATGGGGATTTCGAACAACATTGAAAGGGATAACATTTGCATAAAAAAATCGAGCCACCAATTTGTCAACATCATACTTTTCTTGTGGCTTCCATAGCGATTTCAATGAACCCTGAGACATCCCCTGTGCACTTTTACTTCCTTGGGAAAATGTTGATAGAGTTGAGCTACTAAAAGAGCCAATCTGTGGCATACTACTTTGGATTTTGGTTTTTTTTTAAGAAGTTGTTGCAAGTGTCTTCAATTCATATTTGCTTCAAATTCGATTAACGAATTCAACAACTTCCCTTCCTCTTTTGCTATTGGGCAATTCTTCACATATTTACCCCCAATGTAATGATTACAAACCCTTGTTATAGTGCCCATGATGTTTGAATTACATAGAGTGCATCTCATATTTTTGATATTATCTCCACCGTCTCGTAAGACAATGTATTTCATCTCCAACTAATGACTTGCCATGGTGTTGTTGATAAGGTACCCTTTCTACAAAAAAATTGAACTTATCAATGACATATTAAAGGAACATGTTAATTAATATTTAATAATAAAATGTAAAAAATAAAAATAGAGTACTTTATTTCTAAAGAATTGCTCGTCAATTTGTAACGTGTATTTAAATATAAATTAAAAAATTTATAAAATGATGTGAATAGATAGCTAAGTTTTAACAAGATAATAGTAATATGTAGTTAATGTTATAAAAATAATGTTAATAACTACTTTTTTATTTAGCTATTAATAATTAATATTATAAAAAATTATAAAAGAATAACATTATAAAATTAATAGTTAATTATTCATTGTTAATATTATAAAAAAAATAAACGTGGAATAAAATATAAATATAAATATAAAAATTTTAAAACGTAAAAAATATGTAAATTGACAACTAATATTTTTTTTTAAATGTAATTGTTAATGTTAAAAAAATAATATTAAATTAATAACTACATTTTTAGTTATTAAAAAATTAATGTTATGAAAATTTTATAAAAAATAATATTATAAATTTATAAAACTAATAGTTAATCATTAATTGTTAATAACATATTATAAAATATTAAAAACTAAACAAATTAAATACAATTACTAATTATTAATAGGTATTATAAATTATAATATTTTAAAAATGAAAACCCTATTTTTATGAAGTAATAGACTACCTATCTAATACTTACGCAAAAGTATTATTTAAAAAAACTAAAGAAAACTTGAAATAAAGAAAAAACAAAATAAATAAAAAATAAATAAAACTATATGTATTTCATATTGTATAATGTAAACTACAAAGTATATAAAATAAAATAAACCTAAAAACAAACCTAAATGTATCAAATAAAATAAAAACTAAAACATAATGAAACAGATTAATACCTGGAAGTTTGGAGTTGGACACTCGACCTAGATGTGCCGTTGTTGGACCTGCACATCAGACCCACGATTTCCGCCGCTGCCGCTGTTGTGCTCCTCAGACCCACGATTTTCCTCTGCCGATTTCCTCTTCCCACGATTTTCAGACCCACGATTTTTAAACAGCTGCTTGCCACCGCCATCGCCACTACTTGCTCTGCCCCTTCTGTCTACCTCCAATCGACCTCCAATGGCAGACTATGCTCAGATGAATGGAGCTCAAACCCACGACCTCTACTCAAACGAATGGAGAAATATTTTGTATTTTGGTTTTTTGTGTTGGTAACACGTTTAGGGTTAACGCATTTAGGTTTAGGGTTTTTTATTTTGTTTTTTATGCAAAAATGTGCCCGAATCGAACCGAATTTATCCAGTTACTTTAAAAAATGCGGTTCAAACCGGATTTCATACAAATCCGGCCGAACTTGGTAACTATGGCTAGAACCCTTAGTGTGATTGCTGCGAAGGCTTGGGATTGAATAAAAGGTGGATTTTCTAGAGAACTTTGTGTCTACGGTGCTTTGCTGATCACTTCTATTTAAGGTTTTAAATAAACTTTGTGTTATCTCAGATCTAGGTTAGAAGTCATTTCTTTCTCATTTTGCTGAATGTTATGATTTATCTGTTTATTTAATTTGTGTGTATGAGACCAACTCTGAAAACTATTGGTTGAATTACATATCTTCCTTTCTTCTTTCCCAAATTGTAGTATTTCCCCCTTCTGCAAATAACCCATCACAATTGCTTACTTGCTACCAAATTATCCAGTTGTGGTTCACGAGCTGTGGGAATTAAATTAAAACCCCCGAAAATAGTTATTAGGATTCACCCTTTCCAAATTGATAAACATCTTACACGGGAGCCTCACCGTTAAATGAGGGAAATTTATCTCAGGACTGCCTAGGTTTTAAGCTATGCATAAAATCTAGCCAACAAGACTCGTCCTTTATAAAATCTCTACATAAATTAGATTTTTCTCACTCATTGTCTACGATAAATTGAAGAGCCTTCCCTTGCACCCACATTATGAATGAAAAAGGCGTTCTTTGTCCTTAGATGATGTTGTAACATGCACTTTACCAACAACAAAATAAGGGTTTGAATCCATGATTTGCTTACATGTGTCTATAGGATGAAATAAGTGATTGTTCTCATCAGTAAACTATATCAGATCAAAATCATGTGCCTCGAAAGAAAAAAAATGTTCTTTTAGAACAGCATTGTCTAAGTTGTGGTTCATGCTCCTATGGTTCTCACACCATTTTCCAGTCTCCTTTTATGCGGCTTTGTCCACAGTATATTTCATTTAAAACCTTGAGGCTCGAAACTTTTTAAGTTTTGCCTTTGATGTGGGGACTCTTTATTCTATTGTTTGCTTCCATATCTTGAGTTTCCTCTATCATTTGATTATGTCTACTTTCATGTAAGGATTTTCCCTTTCTGTTTGAATTTCTCCTCGATATTTAATGCATACCGATGGGTTGTTTATGTCATCTCAATAGTTAGGAATCTCATCTCTATTTAGATATATCGATGTAGAAAACTCTTGTATTTGATCACTCTATGCCTTTCAAAATCCTCGATGCCAATTTTCATCAAGTATAGAAGGTATTTGTATAGTCCTACATAGATGGGTCCTCCTTTTCTCACAGAAATTACCACTACATGTACTTTTCCTCTTAAGCACCTTTTGGAAAATACTCATCTTTATTAGCATTAGTAAAGGCACCCCATGAGGGATCTATGATGACCATAGCCTTATCCTATGCATCTTCATTAGATTTCTATTGAGGTGAACCTCTCACAATTGTTCAACTTGGGATTCAACTTCCAACAAAGAAAACATTATTTTCTTTGAACTCGAGAAAATGTTTACAAAAATGCAAATTGAATTTTTTGATCCAATTTTCAAGGGCATCCACTTGTATTTTTGTCGTGTCCTTTTTTCGAGCCAATTCCAATTGAAGACCTTGGCACATTTTCCTTTCTCATGGGTTTAAGCAAACAACTAGAGGAAGCCAACAATGTCATCTTGTGCTTTCATTTCATGTTTATTTCTTTAATTGGTATTGTAATTGTTGGTGAGCCTAACGCCCAACAATAAATTAGAAATGAAAAAAAGTTATTGGTGAGCATGTAGGCTCTAAAAATACCAATTAGAAATTAAAAAGTACTTTTCTTAAGAGTTCGGCCATCATTTACATTATAAGCACCACTTATGGTTATAAAAGAGAGGTCACTTGGCCATTAGAGCATTACGTTATGTGGATTTCTCATTTTTGGTAAAGGATTGCTTGTTAATAATTTTTTCCCTCTCTTTCAAGGATGAAAAACCCTTGATTGAGGCACTCCCAAGGAAGAAAAACCTTGTGGAGAAGTGGTGTGGACGAAACCCCAGACTACCCTTTGGTGAATTTCTCTCTATTGCTGGTTATAACGGATTAAGCAACTTGCTTAGAGGTGTGTTTTCAAGGGTATTGTTGATTTTTATGTGATCTTTTTGCATGTTTGGACTCCCTATGATTTATAAAGGTGAAATCTTCCAATTTATCAATTGGTTGGGTGCAAAATATATTTAATTTCAAGTGGTGTGAAATATATGGGTATGGTAAATTGGCATGTGTGGTGACTTATTGGTAAATTTGAAATTATCCTCTTGTTCTCTATATTTTATAAAGCCAAGATTCCAAGTTTGGTGACTTTTGGTAATGTTCTTCTATTTTTAGCAAGCTCGGGAAGGTTTGTTGGTTAGGGTTCCATAATTAATTAATTTCACATGCAAATATGATTTCTAACAGCTGTAATTAATTGATAATGGTTTTCTATAATTTTGGCACAAGTTTGGAAGGTTTGTTGCAAGGTTTAACCCCATTTTGAAGGGCTATTGTCACCCAGGGAATTCGCTGCCCTGAGAAGGGTTTGAAGTTCATTTTTGTAGATCGTAACAACAGTGCCTTGAATCTGATTTTTAAGATCTTTTTTCCATTTCCTGAGTTCCCCCAAAAAGGGACATTATAGTGGTATCAAAGCTCTTTCCTCCCAGCCCGTGAAACATGGGAAAATCGGAGAGGATCATGAAGAACCAAGAAGGAATAATGGATGTATTGGATAGGCTCTCCCTAGTTATCCAAAACATACAAGGAGGTGGTTCGGGCAAGGGGGAAGAAGATTCACACAATTTCCGTGAATCAAAGAAGGTGAAAATTCCTTTTGCAAGGCCTTACAAACCCCAATTCATGGACAAGGAGGTGGTCGCTCTACATGGAATCCCTAGACAATCCCATGATTACGCCACATGGATTGAAGAATACCAAGCAATGCTGGATAAGTATCAAGAAGCAATATCTCTCATGGATTTCATCAAATTGAGGACATCATCGGCAAAGAACCCTAGTGCCAAAGGAAGAAGTACAACATGCCAAGAAGATGAATGTTTCAGCCCTAGGGAGAAGAGGCCCTTCCATCGGGATGAAGTTAATAAGGATGCCATCCAAGGTAAAAATCCTTTTGTGCTTAATGACATCTAGCGGTTGCAATGAACTAAAAATTATCAATGAAGAACCCTTAGAAGAAAACGATACACTATTGAAAGAACCAAATGTTGATATTAGACATGAAAAGAAATTCATATATGCAAGGAAGGAAGATGTAATGGAAACTCAAAGAAAGTGTGAGGAGTGGCAGAGAAGAGCTAGGGCTGCTAGATTGATAGCCGCTTAAGGGAAACAACACTTACAAGAGTATAGGGCAAAGAGCTCTTCATTATTGACAAGGAAAAAGGAAGCAGCCATGAATCATGAGGCAAGGGAAAAAGAAGGGTTTGATGGAAAGAAGAAATTCAGAGTTAAAGACAAATTGCAAGGTGAAATTAATGATTTTCAACTTGCTGGTCTGTCCCAAACAGCCACCACCAAGGAGCCAATCAATGGAGACATCAACACAAAACAATCCCCATTTTGTTGTTATCCAAAGAAAGGTAAAAATCCCTTGTTGTTCTATGCTAATTTATTGGATTCTAGTGGTTACACAAGGCAGTCCCACGAAGGAATCAAATCAGATTTAATAAGGGCCTATAAGGAGGATGTTGTGCTTGACGTAAGGGCTCCATCGGGTTATAATATGAGTGTTGTACCTAGCTCAGAAATTCTGAGTCAAGAAAGCATCAAAGGCAGCCCATGGTATGAGGAAATTTCCATTTTGTTGCTTGCTGATTTGACACTACTGATATGTTACCCTCACATAGAGCTGGATAGAGAAGGTGATCAGATTTTATGCTCGATATGTCCTCTAATACCACCGCTGATTGGGCATCCTTATGCACCTTGTTGGTTGGTAATTTTTTCGTTGAATATGCCCAATGGAAGTGCAAAAAAAACCAGCAACAGTTAGGGAAATTCACCTTTCGACAAGGTGAAGTTCCTCTACATTTGAGAGGGGCAGTTCCCTTGTATGATGGGATTTTTGTATTTTTGGTGCTTTTAACCGGAAAGCATGAAAAGGCGGTAAAATTGGGAAAGGAACAGGAGAAAAGGGGAAAAAGAGAAAAATGCAACAATTTAAGCATCCGGAAAGACTGGTAAATTTGGGACACAGTTTTGCAAATCTATCTATCAAGGATACGGAATTCCTTCTTGGTCATACAAGATTGCCATACTTACAAAGTTGGAAGGATGGGAAAGGGAAGTGCAGATTACAAGCAAAAAACTGCACAAAGAAGAACTTCTCTATCTGGCAGAAAGGCATACAATGATCTTGAAATCTGGGAAGCACAAAGTCTTCGTCTCCTTCAGAATATGCTGATGTGGCACAAAGTCCACATACTTTGATATCCAACAAAAATTCTAATCACCTGAGCATCAATCATACTATGAAGGAACAATTGCATTAATGACCCATTCACAAGAAAAATGACAGATTTTGTAATTAGGAACCATTAACACAACGATATAAAAAACATTGTATTGATAACGGAAAATATGTGTACACCAAGTAACAACAGTATAATCCAACAGAGGCAGATAAAAGGAGTTTCCCAAAGAGTCAAAATAAGAATGAGAGGAAGAAGAAGAAGAAGACCTTTACCATTACAATACAACCTTTTATTGGCACTTATGCTCCCAGAAGTAGTTATAAAAACTACCTAACCTCTCCCTATCCTCAAGTTGACTCAACTTGGGTTTCACATAATGTTCATTACAATATTTAATTAATTAATTGCACTTTATAGTCTTTCAAATGGAATAATATGCTAAAAGAAACTCCTAATGTTTAAACTTTAAACCATCCAAGATGAAGCCTTTGAAGTTTTCTAAAATCATAAGCCTTGAGAATATTGGAATTCATCTTAACCTGAATTAGCTTCTTGAGGCATTATTCAAGATAATTGTTAGTGCTCACTGGCATGATCCAGTGACTGTTCATATTGGATTCCTCTACACAATCATCTCGTCCCTGGGTTCACTGGGAGTTTGTTAAGTGTTAATGTTCCAGTCTTGTTACTATGCAACACATCCATTTCAACCATTTCATGAGGATAATTTGGTCTTACACCTTCAAGCATCCAATCAAGTTCGGTGCGAACAAATTTAATCAGATAGCTTCAGTTGAGCAAGGAAAGGTGATAGAAGAAAACACAAACTAGAGAATAAACTCCGTAAATTAACACCTTTAAGAGCTCCCACAGAACTGCTGTTCAAATTGGGGAATAGTTTTCTTTAGCCTTCCATCAGGTCTTCCTTCCCCTTCTTTTTTTATATCCTCAGATCCATTATCAAGAAATCCTTTGAATAGTTCCTTGGATCCAGGGTTTAACTCTAGAACAAGAGTTTGAGACTTCCATGTGCCCGCAAGATGTAATGCATGAAGTGGACTTGTTGAAGCAAATGCAGATATACCAATAGCACATTCACAAGCTGCTCACCATTTCTGAATGGTCCATACCACTATTTACTAAAGACGGCAAATTTTTGCAATCTTAGCCCAATTCTTTGTTCCTCGTTAATTTTCCTGAGATCTATTTGTTGTATAATCCTCACACATGACTCCTAATTAGGTCCTTCAATGGGGCAGTGTTCTATCTCCTTTGTATTACATCTATCTGTCTTTTATTCAGATTCCTCAGTTGGAGGCATACTCCCTGTTGTCTTTGGAATCCTGCTAGGCCAAGCAGCTACATAACAACCACTTGAATGAAAAGAAAAACAAGAAGCTTGAATATCATTTCCTCCAATTTCTCTTTCATCTACTCTGTGCCTTGATGCAGCATTAGCTTCGCATCCAACAATGGGGAGTAGCTTTATTGACTTATACCTAAGAGTTGTAATGTATTCCTCTGCAAATGTGGGACATTGTGTTTTCCAGTCATATACTTGAACTTCCCAATCTTCGTAAGCTTCAGGAACAATCAACTTTCGAAGTTCTATGGGTTTCCCTTTGGGAGTGAATTTTGCTCCATACCCATCCCATTTCCATGACACACGTCTTGCAAAATCTTTCCAGACTGACAATGTCTGATCATTAGTAGATTCTTGCACAGCAAATGGGATTACATTCTCCAGTACCGAAACAATGCCTGTACGGTTTCTATATACATTACGGGACCTCCTTTGCTAATGAAAATCATAGTGAAACCGAACAACAAGAAGATGAGGGTATGTACAAACTAAAGGTTCACATACAAAACTCCCATTAAGCACATTTGCAAATTTCATTTCATAGCCTGGGCAAAGAACACTTTTCTTTGACTTTTGATAACTTGAAGATATATGATTTTGGCAAACCGATCCTTGTATGTTATTTTGCAGAACTTATTGCTTCGGTGCAGGTAGACAGAACCTCATCAGATGGAACGGGATCTCGGGGAAGTCGTGGAACTTGGGAACGTTCCCATAGTTCTCTCGAAAACCGCTTTGGCCGACATGCACATTTATTTTTCTAGCGACCGCCATCGATCGGGTGGGTCAGCCGATTGGAGCACTGATGGAACGAGTCAATTGTTCCGTGAGTACCTACAACTTCCGACGTCACCAATTAAGTCCACACTCCAGCTTAGTGGCCGCCAAGGATGAATCAGGAAGATTGGCCTGTCGGAGAACCTATGACACTCAAGAACTGATCCACAAGTTCTATAAAATGCTGCCTTTCCTGATAAAGTGCAAAATTTCATCCTTTAATTTTGTTTTAGAGCATCTTACAATATTCCATCGACCTCATAGCTCCTCATTTGCAAGCTATATCTTCATCAGTGATACTCAATTTTCTTTTTTAAAAATATGCAATCATGATTGGTTATGAAATTGGAAATTCGGGAGCTGTGGGATGATGGAGAGATTTCAGGTGAAAAGGTCCTCTAGGTTCTTCCCGCTCTAGGTGTATGAATTAGCGAGACAAAGTGCCATATACTAGATCTTCATACAAACTTCTCTAGTCTAGGGCGAAGCAACTTGAACAACTCTAGCTACCAGAGGATCCTTAGGCTCCCAAGCAACAACAATTTTGCAAACAATGAATTGGCCCCTTGTCGACATGGCCGAAATATGAATACATTTGTATAAAAGAAACGTGTTGTTACCTCCATGAGTAGAGGTAGGCATATGTAGCAAACAGCTCAGGTAGACCCCTAGAACATAGATAACCATGCTCCCACATGCTTTCCTACATTTTTAATTTGCCTCTTGTTGAATCGGTCTTGGGTGGAAATCGGGAAACCTTAGGAACTCTTGACTAGTTCCTTAGTTCCTTCAATGACCCAATAGTCCGAGAAAGTGGTGAAAAAGTGTCAATGACATTGACTATGCATAATATCACCCATTTTCAAGCCTATGTATTTTAAACATACTAAGAATTGAACTTCTCAACATTATATTTTATCTTTATATCCTCCTTGTCAAGTGAAATTACATGGCATTCTTTTTATAATTCTCAGGTGCCCCATATATTCTCAATTACAGGCTCCATTATACTCATTTGCACTAGATCCCAAACTGAGAATGAAGCCAGGTCCTTCAAGCCTTTTCTTTAGGAACTAAAACTTTATTAAACACGAGGAGCCAAAGATACTTGGTTGATAAATATCATAGGTATTTGACGACCAAATAGGACAAAACAATTTTAGAATATTCAAAATTGGGTTGGTACCAAAATGAAACCAGATTAAATGATTTCTTTTTTTTTTAAAACACTACCTTATATTAGATGAAAAAAATTATGTACAAATTTGTCCATGCCAAGCATGAAAGTTGATAGCCATATCAGCAGCCTTATAAACAATACAATCAAGATTCCTATTCATCAAGCAAAATCTAAATTAAGAATAGTCCTAATATCATCTTGAATCTTAGTGGACCACCATAAAGGAGGTGTTCCATAACAAAGGATATCATTGTTGTCCAAGGCCCAATTCGTTAATCCATCCGCAACTTAGTCTGCTGTCGAGGAATATGAGTGAACTGAATATGACGGAAATTATGCTTCAATTTTTGGATTTGATGTAGTTCTTTTGCAAGTCTCCAATTAGAAGGGTATCCCTTGTTAGAGCTGGTAAGTAAATTCATCATAATTTTGGAATCATATTGAACCTTGATCTTTTTCCATCCAATTTTGATAGCTTCTTGCATGCCTCTACGAATAGCTCTTATTTCAGCCAAATTATTCGTAGATATACCCATGTTTTCCGCAAAGATAAAGCAGACCTCTCCTTGTCCATTACGCCCAATTCCACCCATGGCAATTTTTCCAGGATTGCCCCTAGAAGCTCCATCAATATTGATAATACCATGATAATCACCCATATCCCTGTCTAAAACAGTATTACGTGAAATGCTCTTTGCGTGAAAGCGAGGCATTGAGCTTTCCTTGGGGTCCAAGGAAAGTTGTTTGTAAATATGATCCCACTGTGGAGTCGACTAAGCTGGAAGCGAGATTTTATGCTTTAGGATTTCTGTGAAATTGGATTTAATTCTTTCCCAAACAAACATGGCTTCTCTTTTGGTTTGTCGGAAAATTCTATAGTTTCTTTCCTTCCATGTATTCCATAATAGGAGGGAAATTCCACTCCACATAACTGGGATCAGAATTTGACCTTTAGGTATGGCTCCTTTCCATGTGCTGAAAATATTTCCTAGTGATTCACATCCAATCCATTGAAGCCTGAGCACTGTTGTTGCAGACTCACAGCACCCCTGGATGCAGATCAGGCTTCTAGGTTGATGTTCAGGCATCCAGTGTGATTGCACAACATGGAATCCTTTCTCCAAGTGTGGGACTTGTAAAGATGAGAAAGGATTCTCCAGAGAAGGCTGGTTGCTATTCCTTTGTTTAGATGCACACAAAAATGCAGAGGGTTTACTAAAACCTAATCTAAGTTGTCAAGGAGACAGGGTGAGAAAATGCATAGAATAAAACCTAAACTACAGAGGTGATGCACCAAGGAATGTTAGACACTCATTTTGTAAATCTAACATAGACCACATAGATGGAATACAAACACTATGCACAGGTAACAAAACTACAATAAGAGATCAAAATAACAACAATGAATACATGAGAGGGTTGAGAATCAATCACAAACATATATATATTGCTCAAGAGTCAATACAGTACATTGCAGTGGCCAAGAGGCAAAAACTAGCATTACAATCCATATGGGAGGTTTGAAAAGCTCCACAAATTCTCCTGCAAGTAGGGAAGAAGGGAGGATGCAAAACAAGAATGTCTGACCTGTTAAAGGAGCTTCTCTTTACAATATATATCAAGAAATGAGAGAGGAGAGAGGGGAAATTCAAAATCTGCTCCAACCACTTCTTGGTAGCATTTAAATAATCTCATTATGATCCAAGTGGTGGATCCTGGCAAAATGGTGGGCTGTCTAACAAGAGCGGCGAGCTGTCTGCTGTATTAAAGTTGGTTGTTGAAGCATTACACGCATCAGAGACATTTTCTTAATTTTATCCCTCCAAACTACACCAAAATGCAAGATTGACCCCAGAATCATGTATAGAATTTCAACATCTTTCCGTTGATATAAAGAACATGCAAATCCAAGCTCTGGATCGAAAGATATGAAGTTCTGAAGATTTAGGGCACAAAACAGGTGAAAACAGATTTTTAAATTTCTTTTCCCGCGTTCTGCCATCTGGACGACACGTGGCAGGCTCTGGTCTGCTGAGCAATTCCCTCTCTCCACCTTTTTGTGGGTTTTTCTTGTGGACCCCTTAAACTTGGACACGTGGCACTATTTCATTGGTTTGGATCAGTGCTCAAAAACTCGCCCCTTTGACTTTTGGACCTTTTTCCTTGGCGACACGTGTCATGCTGTGATTTTTCCACGAGCCTGCCAGATTTTCACGTCCACCGCATCTTTTTGTCCTGGATGTCCCAAACTATCTAGGAAAAATTCTTTCGGTTCAAGTGAAATGGGCTTCCACGTCCCCTTTCTCCCAGTGACACGTGGCGTGATCTGATTGGCTTTCGGATCCTTCAGTTATCCGTGTCCCGCGCGTCCCTTAGTCTCACTTGTCCTTGTGCTGAAGTTTCCTGTTTCGGCCGAACCGGCTGGTTTGCATCTTTTGCATCCTTGCGGCCCAAATGTCCCAGCTGCTTAGTATGAAAGGCCTCCATTTCGGCTGATCTGGGCGGTTTCGCGTCCTCCACGTACATTTGTTCCACTTGTCCCAGTGCTTCGCGGGCCGTCCTGGAGATATTTCTAGCGACAACCGCGCCTTGGTGTCTCAAATTTCCCAAACTGTCCCTAGGACAAGGACTTAGCCGATTTTCTGCAATTTCTCACATTCTCTAAGAGCTCAATCTACTTGCTTGGAACTTGAAAACTCTAATGCATGTTATCAAATTCAACTCTTGGGGGGTGAATTTTAGATAACAATTTGGCGACTTTTCGGGGTCATCTTGCCTGCTAGGTGAGAAGATCAGTTGCCTTTTTTTTTTGCGATCCATTGGGCATGGAGTCATAAGCAATGACCTGAAATGAGCCTGATACTACAACTCCCTCCATTGAGAGCACGCTGAAATGTAAAAACTCAATCCAGGAGTGACAAAACCTGTGCCAAAGCACTTAGGGAAACTGAAACCTAACTACAACAAGACATTGTGCATACGCACTTAGAGGAATTGAAATCTAGGCTAATATTTACAAGGGTGAACCTCTCATTTTCAGTGGCAATGTTTGAGATAGATTCCATTTACCGGAATCTGCAGTTCTTCACCGTCCAATGAGGCCAATTGGAAAGCATTGTTGTTCTTGCACTTTGTGACCACGTATGGGCCACTCCAAATGGCATCAAATTTTTAATGCCTTCCCGGTTTTTCTCTGTCCACATCCCATTTCAACACTAGATCTCCAACTTGAAAAGATCTATCTTTGGCCTTCCTATCAAAGGTCTTCTTGATCAAAGCTTGATCCTTTTCCATTGCTTGGGATGCCTAATTTCTGATCTCTTGTAGCTCCATCAACTTTGCATACCTCACCTCCATGGGCTCAAATTCAAGTAACTCCAGCTGCTTCATGAGTTCCAATGTTGGCAACTCAAGTGACATGGGCAAGATTGCCTCTCTTCCATAGACAAGCCTGAATGAAGAGTTACCTGTGGATCTTTTGGGAGTGATCCTATCAGCCCATAAGGCTGATTTCAGCTTGGTATGCCAAGACCTCTGATTCTCATCAAGAGTTCTCCTAATGATCCTCAACAAGTTTTTGTTTGTAGACTCGGCCTGACCATTACCCTGAGGGTAATAGTTCGATGAAGTGCTTAGGTAAATACCGTTCTTGACAGCCCACTCAGTCACCTTAGATCCAATGAATGCCAATGCATTATCAGAGATTATTGTAGTAGGTACACCAAATCTGGTTGTTATCCCCTCATAGAAGTCTAAGATGTTAGACTCATTCGCGTCTTTGAGTGCTACTGCTTCTATCCATTTGGTGAAGTAGTCCGTGGCCGTCAAAATTCATTTGTGCCCTTGGCTTGAATTGGGATTAATGACTCCAATGAAGTCCAAACCCCATTACATGAAAGGCTAGTCAACTGAGATTGGATGCAATGGAAGGGCAGAAAGTCTTCTCTTTTCCTGTGAAGAATGCACAATTCTTACACCTCTTGATCCATGCATAGCAATCACTGAAAATTTTAGGCCAATAATAACCAGCCTTCATGATTTTTAGAGCTGTCACTCTTGGTGCGAAAATGGCCACCAGCTGGTCCACCATGAAACTCTTCCAACACCCTTTGAATCTGATCTATGCTAATGCATCTCAGCAGCACTCCATTCACATCTTTCTTGAACAAAACTCCATCAACAATGGCATACGGAACAGCCTACAACCTGAAGTGTCTCCTTTGGGTCTTGTTCATCTCTAGGGGGCACTGGCCTGTACCTAGGAAGTGCATAATATCTTGGGTCCAGCAAGGAGTGGGGGAAGCATCATCTTCTTCTTGATTGCCACTTGGCTCATGACTATCCTGGACTGTCAAAACAACCTCTTCTTCGTTGCATACTTCCTTTTGCTTCCCCAAAACTAGCTGCTCACACAGTCCTTTCCCTCTTACCAGCTTGGTGATCTTGATATCAATGTCATACTCCATGACACGGGTGATCCAACCTACCCTTTTCTCATTCAAATCCTTGTTGAGGAGGAAGTCTTTAACTCCAGCATGTGAGACCAGCAACTGGACCTTGTTGTTTGAGACTAAATGCTTGAATTTCTTCAAGCTTCTGATTACTGCAAGTACATGCTTTTCAATAAAAGAGTACCTCACCTCACAGTCGTCTAGGCTCTGGCTGAAAAAGGCAATTGGTTGCTCATCATTATCTTTGTTCTGTTGTACCAGAATGGCAGAGATAGTGTCATCACCTCCAAATGCATAGAGGATGAAATCCTTGGAGAATTCTGGGTTAATGAGAGTTGGTGCTTGAGAGATAGCTTCTTTGATTGCCTCAAAACTCTCCTTTCCTTCTACCGTCCACATAAAATCCATGCTCTTCTTTAACATTTTGGTGATGGGCTTGACAAGGGCTGCAAAATCTGGGATAAACCTGCAGACAAAATTGATCCTTCCCAAGAAGCTTTGAAGAGCCTTCTTGTGACTTGGCAATGGTAGTGCTCTTATGGCTTCAACCCTCTCTGGGTCAATTGCCAGTCCCTTTTTCGAGACAATATGGCCGAGGAGCTTTCCTTCATGTGCGAGAAAGATGCACTTCTTGGGGTTCAAAGACACTCCGAACTTTCTACACCTCTGAAACACTTGCCTGAGGTGAAAGAGATGGTCTACTGCATTCTTGGAGAATACAGTGATGTCATCAAGGTATATCAACACTATCTTGTTGATCAAGCCCTTGAATGCCATGTCCATTGCCCTTTGAAAGGTAGCACCAACATTTGATAGCCCAAATGGCATCTTCTTGTAAGCATACGTGCCCCATTTAGTTGTGAAGGCTGTCTTGAATTGGTCCTCTTCTTTTACCATCACCTGATTATACCCTGAGTAGCCATCTAGGAGAGAGAATCTCTCTGAACCGGATACTACTTGCAATATTTGCTCCATGGAAGGGAGTGGATAATGATCCTTGAGAGATGCCCTATTGAGGTCGTGGAAGTCCACACACAACCTAATTTCTCCGCTCTTCTTCCTGACCGGAACCAAGTTAGCAACCCAGCTTGAGTGCTTGATTGGGAATATAATGCTTGCCTCTATTAGCTTATTTAGCTCTTTCTTCATCAGAGGCTCAATGTGAGGGTTGACTGGTCTCTGCTTCTTCCTGATGGGCTTAGCATCTGGATCCAATTCTATGGTATGTTGTGCCAAATTTGGATTGAATCCTCTCAAGTCTTCATAGCTCCAAGCGAAGACATCTGGAAATTCTTGGCAAAGCTGAACAAAATCAGATTTCTCTTGTGAGGTACTTACTTTGCCAATCTACAATGTTTTGCCTTCTTCCACTAAAATAGGCTCTGAATCCTCACCCTTTACTTGAATGTTTTCCTTCTCTTTCCGGAACTGATCATTCAGGTTGAAGATTGACTCCAAGGTTATGAGGCCTTTTGGTAATTTTTTAGTTCTCAACTGCACCACTTGGTCGCCATACTGCTGATGCAACTTGTCTTGATTCCTGACAGAGAACTCAGCTTCTTCTTGTAGGAAATTGATGATTTGCTGGTCATTCTCAAACACTTACCAACTGACATTGTTATCTGGCACTGAAGGCCTCACAATCACGTGGATGTTTGGCTGTACCTTGTCTTGTTGAATGCTTTTCGTAATGTCAAAGGCTGCCCCTACTGCTGCAAGCCTGTCAGCAGCTAGATTCTCTTTCCTAGGAATGGATTTGATGCCAAGACCTTCAAAATATTTCATGAGGTCCCACACCCTGTTCTTGTAGCACCTGAGTAGATCATTTTTAGCAGCATGTCATCCCTTGACCTGATTTACAATCAATTCACTGTCCCCAAAGACTTGCAGATTATTTATTTTTCTCTTGATTGCCCAATGCATCCCTTGCACCAAGGCTTCATATTCAGCAGTGTTATTGGAGCATGAAAATTGAAATCTAAAATCTGAATAGTACTTTATTCCTTGAGGTGAAACAAGCATGGCTCCACCTCCTGCACCTTGCCTACTCCTCGATCCGTCAAAAAATAGCTGCCATACCTCATTGTCATCGTTATGGCTTGGCTTGGTGATGCTAGGAACAGGTTGATTTTCTTCGTGTATACAATAGACTCCCAGCTCAGATTCTTCTACTTCTTGATAGGGATCAAAAGCATGTATCTTGTTTTCCCATTCATCAAGAGTTAGGTCTGGGATACTTCCAACCTTGGTGTCAGCCTCATCAGTACTAGGGTGATCTTCTTGATCAAATGCTGAGCAATTGGCATTAATCTGACTTGGGGTGTAAGGCTCAATATGGAAGTTTGCAATGGGTTTGGATCTGATTGTGGCCTTAGTTCCATACCTTGTTCTAAACAGCATGTGAGACCAATCAGCAGACAAATACCCTCCAATCTTGGCTGTGAAGTCCCTTGACAAGCAAAGGGCAAAGAGTGGTGGAAGGTCTATGATTGATACATCTTGTAAGACAACAACATTTGGACATGCATGCAAGGTAAGACTCAAGTTTTTAATCACTCCAACTGTTGCTATTGCTGTCCCATCCAATTGCACTACTCCTTTAGATATTACTTCATATTCGAGACCCAGCTGATCAGCTATTTGCTTGGGCATCACGGAGCTACTTGCCCCGGAATCAATCATGCAATTGTGTACTAGTTTATCCCCAATGATTAATGAAACATAGAAAGGAGGGGGCTTCAACATTTTACCTTGTTGTCCTCCATGACTTCCTTCAGGCTTGGCAGCATTTGTAAGCACTTTGTCTTGCATCTAAACCCGCTGATTCAAAGTTGTCCAATCCTTCATGACAGCTTACAACAGATCTCTTTGGCCTGGGATAGATAGGGATTCCCACATTGATATGTTAACATTTGTCTTCTTCATCTAATCAATGATACTGAATGGTGATGAAGAATATCTCTGCTATCCTTTGGTTTGCACGTTTACTCCCTACACGTGGGCAGCAGTAACTAGCATTTTAGTTGGCCTAGGGGCTATTCTTGGCTGCCCTTGTGTATTTGAAGCTGGACTCTACTTGCCAATCATTTGTGGAGCCGTGGAAGGTTGTGGATTGGCTGGGGCTAATGGCTGTTCTTCACCTAGATTCCTCCTTTTTGACCTTGTGTTGGCTGCAACACCTTGAGAAACTACCTGATTCATGCCACAAAAATCTTCTGCTTGCCAGTTCACCAATGTAGTGTCATTTGGGGCTGATTGTTGTTGGAATGTTTCTGGTTGTTGGTTGTTTCCTTGACTGCCCTCACCCTCCACACCGGTAGTTATCACCATTAGTGCTTGATTGAGAGCACCATTGAAGCACATGGATTGGTTATGAGGCTCGTTGCATGGAAAGCACCAATCATATTCCTGAGCAATGTTGTTCTGTGTTGGCACTAATGCCTTAGAGGGAGATATGGCATTTGGATTATAGGGCTGGAATGGTCTATTGGTAGGATGCCTTACTTGGCTTTGATTTTGATTCATATTTGCAGTTGGATTAGGTGGTCTTTGTGGTTGGTATGGCTACCTATTAGGCTGAGCTTGAGGTTGATAAGAAGGTCTGAAACCTTGGGCTTGCTGCCTCTTAATAGTAACCAGCTCATTTCCCAAATTTTGCAATTGTTTCATGACCTCTTGGATTTCATTTGAAGCACTTAGAGATGAAGTGGAAGCTTCATTCGAACTCTGATTTCTAGGAGTGGGAACAGGAGCCAAAGTGGGTGCTTGACTAGTGCTTGGATTTTCTAAGTTTGGATACAAGGTCATAGGAGGCCTAGGAGCCAGTTTACCAGCTTATATAAGACAGTTTTCAGCTCTAATGCAAATGCTATAAGCCATAGGGATTGTTGTGCCTCCCATGGACTAAATTAACATAGAAATATCAGAATTCAAAGCTTTAAGGTAATATAGAAAAGCACAACCTGCTGTTGGCCTGACTGCCACTGGAATCCTATACCAAGACCTTTGAAATATGAAGTTGAATTCAGTCAGCTGCTCGTTGGGGGCTCTCTTGATAGTTGTCAACTGCTCCAAAAGAGACAAGTTGTCTCCCTTCTCTCCAAATTACTCGTGAAGTGCAATGCACAGCTGATTCTAGTTTGTAATAGAACCAGTCCCAAGGCTCCTAAACCATTGCAATGCTTTACCCTTGAATGAAGATGCCAGTAATTTGACAGCCACTTGCATTTCATCGATTTCATGGATTGCACAAAGGTTAGCAATATCTTTAACATGATCACCTGGAGTAGTCTGATTTTCTCCAGTGAAGTAGGGAATGTTCTTCAAGGCTGCAATAGGAACTAAATGTTGTGCATTGAGAGCAAGTGGGTTGCTGCCTGTGAAGTTGACGTAGGGGTTGTTCTGAGCCATTCTGATTGGTCTTAAAACCCTTGTATATTGAAAGAAAGGCCTGTCAGGTGGAGTTGAGAGAGTTCTGTTTGGTGGAGATGGAGACCTTTGAATCCTTCTTCCTCTTTGCCTTCTTCTCGGAGATAACTGCAGGTATTCAAACAGCACCTCTTCTTCTCCGACTCTTGACCTTGTGGTGATTCTTCTCATGAGTTTTTCAGGCCTGCACTGCTGAAACCAGTTGATTCTTCCCCTTGGAGTCGCCAGATATGCAAATAATAGCTCTTATAAGCAAGAAAACTACAGCAGATGCATATCAACTTTGCTGCAATAAAAATGAGACCTCTAATGTCCCACTGGGCGTGCCAAAACTGTTGTTGCAAACTCACAGCACCCCTGGATGCAGATCAGGCTTCTAGGTTGATGTTCAGGCATCCAGTGTGATTGCACAACATGGAATCCTTTCTCCAAGTGTGGGACTTGTGAAGATGAGAAAAGATTCTCCAGAGAAGGCTGGTTCCTATTCCTCTGTTCAGATGCATACAAAAAATGCAGAGGGTTTACTAAAACCTAATCTAACTTGCCAAGGAGACAGGGTAAGAAAATGCATAGAATAAAACCTAAACTACAAAGGTGATGCACCGAGGAATATCAGACATTTGTTTTGCAAATTTAACACAGACCACATAAATGCAATACAAACACCATGCACAGGTAACTAAACTGCAATAAGAGATCAAAACGACAACAATGAATACATGAGAGGGTTGAGAATCAATCACAAACATATATGTTATCGCTCAAAAGTCAATACAATATATTGTAGTGGCCAAGAGGCAAAAGACTGGCATTACAAACTATATATGGGAGGTTTGAAAGCTCCACAAAATCTCTTGCAAGCGAAGGAAGAAGGGAGGATGCAAAACAAAAAATGTCCGACCTCTTAAAAGGGCTTCTCTTTACAATATATATCAAGAAATGAGAGAGGAGAGAGGGGAAATTCAGAATCTGCTCCAACCACTTCTTGGTAGCATTTAAATCATCTCATTATGATCCAAGCGGCAGATCCTGGCAAAACGGCAGGCTGTCTAACAGGAGCGGCGAGCTGTCTGTTGTATTAAAGTTGGTTGTTGAAGCATTACACGCGTCAGAGACGTTTTCTTAGTTTTCTCCCTCCAAACTGCACCAAAATGCAAGATTGACCCCAGAATCATGTAGAGAATTTCAACAGCTTTCCGTTGATATAAAGAACGTGCAAATCCGAGCTCTGGATCGAAAGATATGAAGGTCTGAAGATTTAGGGCACAAAACAGGCGAAAACGGATTTTTAAATTTCTTTTCCCGCGTTCTGCCATCTGGACGACACGTGGCAGGCTCTGGTCCGCTGAGCAATTCCCTCTCTCCACCTTTTCGCGGGTTTTTATTGTGGGCCCCTTAAACTTGGACACGTGGCACTATTTCATTGGTTTGGATCAGTGCTCGAAAACTCGCCCCTTTGACTTTTGGACCTTTTTCTTTGGCGACACGTGTCATGCTGTGATTTGTCCACAGGCCTGCCGGATTTTCGCGTCCACCGCGTCCTTTTGTCCGAAATGTCCCAGTGCTTCGCGGGACAAAATCCTCCGATCCGCCCGAAATGGGCTTCCTCGTCCCTTTTCTGCCGGTGACACGTGGCGTGATCTGATTGGCTTTCGGCTCCTTCGGCTATCCGCATCCCGCACGTCCCTTTGTCCCACTTGTCCTTGTGCTGCAGTTTCCCGTTTCGGCCGAACCGGCCGGTTCGCGTCCTTCGCGTACATTTGTTCCACTTGTCCCAGTGCTTTGTGGACCGCTTGGAGGCGTTTCGGCCGAACCGCGCCTTGGTGTCCTAAACGTCCCAAATATTTCTAGGACAAGGACTTAACCGATTTTCACAATTTTTTTCTGGTCTAGGCTTATTTTCTGCAACTTCTCGCATTCTCTCAGAGCTCGTTCTTTTTCAGCCTGGGACTTGAGAATCCTGATGTATGTTATCAATTCAACCATGGGGGGTGAAGTTGGATAACAAGCACCAAAGCCAAATGTTGCCAAAATGATGAAACCCATGGGCAATGGAAAAAAGGTGCTCCATGGTTTCCTCAGCTTGAGTGCAAAGCTCACATCTAAATGGTCCGTTAAGACCTTTATTTTTTAAGTCTTTCAGCAGTTAGACTTAGGATCCTTTTATGTGTGAGAAACCAAAGGAAAAAACTCACCTTGCGCCATAACCCTGGCTGCAATATATGCTTAAACAAGATTTGATCTGGATGTGGTTAAGCTTTCATTAAAAAAGAATATCCCGAGGAAACTTCATACTTTCCTGAAGTGCTGCATCCACAACCAATTTCATCAGTATCAGAGGAGAAGAGAAGAGTCCGATCCTTCAAAATCTGATTCAACAATATCTATTGGTCTCGGGCAATCATAATAGGCCATTCACTAATAGGAATCCAACCACTATTCACTCCCCAAGGTCGAATGATTGATTTAGTATACTTTGCTATCTTGTTGGCTAGATTTTCTGCATAGTATCAAACCTAGGCAGTCATGAGATAAATCTCCCTCATTTAACCGGTGAGGCTCCCGTGTCAGATTTGTCAATAAAAATGTGTTATTATCTATCAGGAGTTTTACTTTAACCACTTAGTTCATGAACCATAACTAAGAAGTTTTGCAGAAAGTAAGCAGCTGTTTAAGAAAGGAAAATTATAGAAGAAAAAATTAAAGGAAATATAGAGAAGAAATGGGGAAGATGTGCATCCCAATTAGTAGATAACAGAGCTAATTGCATGCACATAGAAGAAACTTAATAGATATGAACACACATAATTATAAATCAAAGGTAGCTCTAGATCCAGATCTAAAATAACACAAAGTTTACTTAAAAGATCTACGATGTAAAAGCAAGAAACACAGTACACCGTGACACAAAGTTCTCCGGAAACCTGCTCCTTTATATTCCTTTGCTCCAAGTTGCTCTCAGGGGTTCAGCACAAAGTCTAGAACACAAGATTGTTGCTTACAAATTCTGATTCCTCTTTAACCCGAAGGTTCTTCCTCTACTTATAGAATGTAGAGGGGCAATTACAAGTTAGAAGCTTTTAGTTGAACTGGCACATGTGGAAGTCGGAAAAGAAACAACTGGCAATCTCCCTCCTGGAATTCTTTTTTGCATGACATGTATGATTTGCAACTAAAAATAGAACCTTCTATTTTGCACGCTTGCCACCTATCTCCAAGTAGTTGACTTCTTCAAGTAATGGCTTTTAAACCAATTATTTAAGTTGTATAATTTAATTGATCACTCAATTACTTTGTCGAAGGAAAGAAGAAGGAAGAGGAAAGTTGACTTTGTCGGAGGAAAGAAGAAGGAAGAGGAAAGCTAACTTTGTCTTTTTTCATGTCTGCATGCAGCTGATTCAAACTGGATCTGGAAACAAGCTGGAATTAGTTGGATCTTGAAATAAGCTGGAATTGCAAGCAGTTGGAATTGGAAGCAAGCTGGAATTTTGCCTTCGCATTGTCTTCTCCACGGGCTGCATTCAAAATTCTGAAACAAGAGGATGAAGCCTTGTGCTGGAAGCTTTTGTTGCAACTATGACATCTGGATCTGGATCTGCATATAGATTTGCATCTGCATCTGCATCTGGATATAGATCTGCACCTGCATAACAAACTCTGGCAACTGGGCTGTGGATGGAAAAGCTGCAGCTCGAATAATTCCACTGCTTTTAATCTGCACGCATGAGTGAAGTCTTTCCTGCTCTGGATCTGTCTATCAATTTAGCAAGAGGTTCCGAGCCTAGATCCGTGTTTCCAATATCTACAAATTTAGAAGTGATGCATGACTCTATTGTGCTTTCTTTTTCATCTTTCTTCGCCATAGCTTTGTCTATCTTTGTCTGAATATGTCTTTTTCTTCTTATTTGACTGGAATTCTTCAATACTGGTGCAGATCTGGACAATTCTTCAGATTCAGAGGATATATGCAATGTATTGGACATTGATAAAAGCTCCTTTTCTTTTGTAAAACACCTGTAATGAATTCCTGTAATTTATTCAGACAAAAATGGCCATCGGAGCATGAATAGTGAATTTTAATTGTAAAAATCTGCACTTTTCAAGCCTGCTGCCCCAAAAAATGGTGTTTAATTTGCACATAAAGAGAGCATGAATCCTTTCAACAACACCTGAGCTTCTGTAACACCTGTGCAAATAATTATGCAGACAAAGATCAACCTCCTTCAAAGCATGCACCAAATTTGGAAGCTTTTAGCCTTGTTTCCACCTTGCCTGAGCAAAATCCTTCTTCAAATGGGGGCGCACTTTTCCTCTTGGTTGCAATTCTTTACCTGTGAATTAAATAATTCACCCATATGGCTGCCCATGCTTATATAACCCTCACAATTCTATAATTAATAATTACCCTAACAATTAAAGGCAATTAATTAATTAAAAATCAAGTTCTTCTCTTTTAAATATAGCATGTTTAAGGACAACCATCCAATCAATTAAATTAATTCAATTTAATCATCCACACTTCACTTCACTTAAGCTTCACAGTGTGCTTTTGACCATAGCCACTGAAAATAGAATTAATATAATGTTTTAATACTTTAAAAAGTATTAATTCCTTCTCAAAAGGGGCTGCATTAAATAAATTAAATTTATTTAATTTTAGAATTCTATTTCCAATTGATTTATTCCCCTTTGCTTTTGTTGACTTTTCCACAAGCCTGGGTGCCAAAATTGGGTGAATAAATATTAACAAATATTTATTTAATGCATTATTATTCACCCAATGTGGGTCGCACTTTTTGAGCATAATAGAATTCTATTTTTAAAAAATTACATGACAATGGGATTATTTACCCTGCAAGGCAGCCCCGGAAATCCCATGATCCACTTAAGTGATTTGACTTTGACAATGGGATTATTTACCCTGCAAGGCAGGCAATAAAATCCCATGATTTCACTTAAGTCATTTTTCTTTTATTTCACCATGAGAATTTTTACCCTGCAAGGCAGGTAATAAATTCCCGCTTGCCTACAGCATCTAACTTTCCCACTGCAGCTTAAGTGGATTTTATATCACGGGAAAAAGTACTCTGCTAAGCAGGTACTAAAATTGCCCACCCTGCCTGCTGCTTCTATTTTTCCCACAGCAGCTTAAGTGAATTTTCTATCACGGGAAAAAGTACCCTGCAAGGCAGGCAATAAAATCCCACCTGCCTGCTGCTTCTAATTTTCCTACTGTAGCTTAAGTGAATTTTATAACACGGGAAAAAGTACCCTGCTAGGCAGGTATAAAATTCTCACCCTGCCTACGGCTTTTATTTTTCCCATTGCAGCTTAAATCTTTTGTTTTCTAAAAATGCGCCCATCCCCGCAGGGACTTTTTCTGTGCACGACTTCGCTTTTTCCCAGTGATCCAGACCTCCAATGGCGACTTCCTCCAGGCATAATGTGCGTATATGTTTTCCAGCTGCTCCAGGCCAAAAATCGGGCTTACCCGGCAAAGGAATTGTTCCAGAGAAATTTCACAGAAAACGAAACGGGACACCACAAAAACACAAAAAATTGCCAAAAGTTACAAATAAAGCCCAAAACTTATTCCAAGTTAAAACCCTTCTAGCATATAGGAATAATAACATATTCGCTCATAATAGAGTTAAAACGGAGCGCAAATAGCCTCATACGGGGCTCAAAATAATTAAATACAAATTTCCCGCAGACAAATCCTGACGACAGAATATAACAACTTTGGGCATCTGGGTATTTGGCGAAAAAGGCTAATATGGCTCTTTGGGATTATGTTGACACAATACAGGAACTTTCAGGCAATAAAAACACAAAACGACCCATTATTTTAAAACTACGAAAAAAATTCGGATAGAGTAGTCGCAGATTTTAGGGTGAAATCTGAGTGACACCATGCACCTTCTTCTCTTGTTGTTGACCTTGTTTGAATCCTTCTCATGAACAAGAGAGGATCAAGCTGCCAATACTGCTGAGACCAGTAGATATGTCGAATAGAGTCACCAGGTGTGTTATTATAGATCCTCAAAAGGCTAGAAATCGCTATGTTATACAACAAACCTAACAATATTTGAAGTTTAGGCTTTCAATGTTTGTCCCACCGGGTGTGCCAGGAAAATTGTTGCCGATTATCTTTGCAGATGAATCACCAAAGTCGTGGGAAATCTTAGAGATGTGGGACATGGTCCCTAAGATAACCTCCAGATTTTATAGAAAGCTGGCTCTTCTTACATCATTGTGTTGAGGTAAGGCTTAGAGAGAAAACAGAAAGATGTGAAAATCCTAAGGCGATGCGCTGAAACTTTACTAGAATAGCACAGAGACTAATATTGTAATAACTACTAGATTAGTCAAAGAGCATCAAGCATGATTAACTATTCTAAAGATATCTCAAATCATCAAAGGCTTAGACGAAACTTAAATATAATCACAACACAATAGAAAGATTTATGTAAAAGATCTAAGGGCATGTAGCATGATTGACAATTAAACATTCAACAAGAACTGAAAAAGAGCAAATAGGAAGAAATAGAGGACACAGAATATTGCTAACTTATTAGTGCACAGAACAAGAACTCTTATTTATAGAGAGAAAATAGTCCCCATAAGGCCAAAATGGCACAGATTACAGTAATTTCTTTACAACAAAGCCTCACTAAGGCCAATGAACACAATAGACTAAACTTGAATCTCTTCTGGAGCTCTGAAATTCTCTTTTTCTATGTCTGATTTTCTCCTCTCCCTCTGTTGGCACAAGAACATTCTTTTAGACCCCATGGCTCTTGCTTCAACGTGTATCCGTTAAGGTTTCCACCGCCGACATTTAGTTTTTACCTACAAAATCTTCGACCTTTGGAGCCAAATCTCAACTACATGCTTTGGGGACTGAGATCGCATTTTATCCGCCGAACCTCGAGCCCTTCACCCTTTTGATTGGTCCTTTTGATGGTGGTGGCTTCCTTGAATGACACGTGGGGATTGCACGCTACTCTGGGATCTTTCCTTTTGTCTTTCCTTTTGAACTTGCGCTTGAGAGACACGTTGAGGCTTGCACGTTTTTCCCTCTATCTTTGACTTTTCAGCCCTCTTTGGTTGCTCTGCCGCACTTTAGACATGTGGTCGATGCTCACTGCTCGAGGACTCCCAATTCTTTGTGCACCCTCCAAAATGCGCGAAGGGACACGTGGATACCCTCCATGTCTGAAGCTCCATACTTAGGCAAAATTCAGTCCCGACAACAGGTAGCAGAATTGGAGGGGCCCCGAAAAATGTAGATATCATTCTACAGGCTTCAAAGCTGCTTTATTTATCCTTCTCCTTTCTTTTCTTTGATCTTGGCATTCAAGCATAAACTTCTCCATTACGCTTTGCTTTGCTTTTGATCTTTCTGCTGCATTTTCCCACTGAACTTTTAATGGATCAGTGAGTTATTTCTTCCCACAGCCAGGATTTATCTTCTTTTATTCTCAGATGCTTTCTTTGAAGTCCAATGTATTTGTTATTTTTTGTGTATCGCATGCGCTGGACACAGTCAACAAACCTTCTTCGCATGTGAGAAGGGATTTGTTGTGTTGGTCCACTTTATTCTGCATCCATTAGATTGTTGACTTACTTGCATGCATAGATGTACAGACCATTTTATCAAGGATACAGAAGCTTCTCCATCTTTAGCAAAATCTCTTTTATTCATCAGGGTGATGCCAACTTGCTTTCATACGTGTTTGGATCACATCAAATGGATTTATACTGAACATATATATTTGCACCTATTGACGGTGTCAAATTAACTGAAAATGATACCTCTTTAGTCTGAAATTTGACAATTTTAAAGAAGAAAGATCTCCACCAGTTATGAATTTACTCCATTTGCATGCAGAATTGTTTAATGGTTTATCATGCGATGAAACATAACTACATAGGTGCCTCCTGTCATCAGCTTGGCATGATTTGTTGATATAGTTAACTGGTAAAATTTATTTGTTTTGAATAGTATCTTCCACAAAAGCCCTTAATATGTAGTGAAAATTTCTGGTGATAAAACATATTTAATCAGCCTTTTGAATCAATGTTTCAGGAATCACATCTCAAGTGATCCATTATCTGAAATAAGAACTTTAGTTTTCTTGGCATTCCAAACTCAGGTCTCTAGAAGAAAAGATTTCAACATACCTGAAGATCCAACTTTCTGTGGATGAAACAAGAATTCGCATGGGCTTACTAACCTAATTTAAAATAAGACCAAGGGATGCCACTTCTTTTAATTTCGTCAGCTAATGCCTCATCTTAAGTTTGTTCTAAAAGTACTGCATATGTACTGATTAATAGATCAATCTATATGAATATTTCTTAATCGTCAAATCTCTTATTTACTCTAAAGTTTTACTCTGGGTAGTTGGAATCATCACTTTGTTAATGATTTATTATGGTATTCATTTCCATAAAATAAGCTAACTAGCTCTGATGGAAGTACTAAACTATCTTGAAAGCTAATCTTTGATCTCTCTGTTTATGATTGTATGCAGGGCTCTATAAATTGCTAATCTTTGTAAAAACATTAGCGTTGGTTGGTTGCAAAATGGAAGTAGTACCTGATCCAACAACTTACATTACCTGATTTGCCTGGAGGTCTTATCTATTTGTGTGCATAGGGAATTGGAATAAATATTTGCTAACTTCCATTGTACGTACCAGTTATCTCCCCCATGTAAAAGGATGAAGGAATTTCCTGATTTGATAATGAATGTTGAAAGCTTAACTATGTGTATTCAGCATCAGCTGTACATACTGAGATGGCTATACATTCCTTCTTATATTTTTTTAGTGTTTGGTAACAGAATCTTCCATATCCGAGGTTGTCTTGCTGAACTGTAGATAGGCTTCAATTCTCTGAACTCACTCGAATTGAATTCATTAGAGGAGCACACTATATCTTTTTGGCCAGTTCTTTAAGAATCCAGTTCGAAAGCGTGTTTAGCTCTAGTCACCTTCCAAGAATTTGATGCCATAAATATTATTGATTTGATAACTGGTGAAATAGATTACTCTTAACACTTATTGTAGGTTTCATTAATAACGGTATCTTTGACATTAAGCTGACTAAATCTACATCAGTTTACACAATCCGGGTGTATCTTAGTCAGTGTTAATATTGTTAATAAGGGTACTTTGACTATGTAACCAAATTTACATATTTAGCACAATCCAAAGGTGTGTCTTTTCAGTGTAAATATTGTAACTTGCTACTTCATAGTTACAAATAGCAATGCATTGCCACTGGATAATAAAGAAATGGTAACGAGCCATTTTTGTACATTTAGTGCAATGTTTACTTGCTATAAAGTTACACCTTGATGGTAATTCCTGATTCTATGCTATCTTGTAGCCTATTACTTGCCACAAAATGCTGGAGACATAGCCTGAAAGTTTATAAAAGACCCACCTTTAGTCTCTGTTCATTGATGCAGAGGTTGGTTAAACTGTTGCAACAATAGCTATTCAAGGATCCATGTTTATCTTAATGAGGAATGATTTAACATTAAGATAAATAACATAGAATGTAACTACCTCAAACCTGGGATGATTTGATTTTTATAGTGCTTTATTTCTATCCTGGTAAAGGCCTTGCGGACTCTGATGATAAATGCAGGTATGGTAAGTTCTGATTTCCATGTTTTGGGCTGATTACCATAGTTACCAGGTTCGGAAATCCGATTAAATTCAGAAGGGCAAAAAAATCCGAAAATATTGGAGTTCTCGAAAAAATACGGAAAAATCCGGTTCGGAATATATATACTTATATTATTATAAATTTATATTATTGTATACTTATATCATTATATATAGACAAATCATACAAAAAAGCATCCATCTACCATAATCATCATCATCATAGATGATTTGGTTATCAAAAGATTGCAAGGCAGTTAGCTTAGATCCAAAAAGGTTTATCAAGAAATGGATTTTATGAAGAATACAGAACAAATATTGCCATCAACTGCATAGAGCTCGAGACAAATATACACTTTTAGAGAAGATCTATCTAACACCTGAAACGTAGAGCCACAGAATGAAAGTTAATGGCACATGCAATTGTCTTTCCTGCCCTTTAGCTACATCTTAGGACCCGGACCCTTTCCAAAGGTCTGAATGGCAAATTTTTTTCTGTCCTTAGCAGTTGTACTAATCTGAATTCTGCAATTACTTTGTCGAAGGAAAGAAGACGGCACGAGGAAAGCTTCTTGTGTCGGAGGAAAAAGGAATGGCCGAACCGAACCGGATTTATTCGGTCTGCTTGAAGCTGATCCAAATACTGGATCGTTTGAACAAGCTGGATCTTCAGTTGGATCTTGAAGCGGCTAGATCTGGAAACAAGCTGGCTAATTAGTTGGATCTTGAAGCGGCTGGATCTGGAAACAAGCTGGAATTGCAAGCAGTTGGAATTGGAAGCAAGCTAGAATTTTGCCTTCGTATTGTCTTCTCTTTAATCCTTGAAGCTTTTGCAGTTCTTCTGTTGGCGCATGCATCGGTGCAAGGTCAGCCGTAGATAACTCATCATCCTTATTTTTAATTGCATATGATGCAATTAAAAATTCTAGAAAGCACTCAAGGTGAATGAAAATTCAATGAAGGCTTCAACTGGAAGATGAGAGCACATGCACAAGGTCGTGGAACAGAATTTTCCACGCACTGTCCTCTTCATGGGCTGCATTCGAAACAAGAGGATGAAGCCTTGTGTGCCTAGTGGAGCTTTTGCCAACTATGAGAACTAGATCTAGATCTGCATATGGAGTTACATCTGCATCTATGGATTTGCACCTGCATAACAAACTTTGGCAACTGGGCTATGGATGGAAAAACTGCAACTCGAATAATTCCACTGCTTTTAATCTGCACGCATGAGTGAAATTTCTCCTGCTCTGGATTTGTCTATCAACTCAGCAAGAGGTTTTGAGCCTAGATCCGTGTCTCCTATGTCTGCAAGTTTGGAACTGATGCATGACTCCGTTGTGCTTTCTTTTTCATCTCTCTTCGCCATGGCTTTGTCTATCTTTGTTTGAATAATTCTTTTTCTTCTTACTTGGCCAGATTTCTTCAAAATTGATGCAGATCTGAGCAATTATTCAGATTCGGAGGATATATGCAATGTATTGGACATTGATAAAAGCTCATTTTCCTTTGTAAAGCACCTGTAGTATGAATTCCTCCAATTTATTCAGACAGAAATGGCCACCGGAGCATCAATAGTGAATTTTAATTACAAAGAATCTGCACTTTTCAAGCCTGCTGCCCCAAAAAAATGGTTGTTTAATTTGCACATAAAGAGAGCATGAATCCTTTCAACAACACCTGAGCTCCTGTAACACCTGTGCAAACAATTATGCAGACAAAGATCAACCTCCTTCAATAGCATGCGCCAAATTTGGAACACTTTTAGCCTTGTTTCCACCTTGCCTGAGCAAAATCCTTCTTCAAATGGGGGCGCACTTTTCCTCTTGGCTGCAATTCTTTACCTGTGAATCTAAATAATTCACACAAATGGCTGCCCATGCTTATATAACCTTCACAATTCTATAGACTAATAATTGCCCTAACAATTAAAGGCAATTACATTAATTAAACAATCATGTTCTTCTCTTTTAAAAATAGCATGTTTAAGGACCTGCCATCCAATAAATTAAATTAATCCAATTTGGGGCCTTCACACATCACTTCACTTAAGCTTCACAGTGGGCTTTGACCATAGCCACTGAAAACAGGAATTAATATAATCATTTAATACTTTAAAAAGTATTAATTCCTTCTCAAAAGGGGCTGCATTAGCATAAATTAAATTGATTCCTAATTTTGGAATTCTATTTCCGAATTGATTTATTCCCCTTTGCTTTTGTTGAATTTTCCACAAGCCTGGGTGCCAAAATTGGGTGAATAAATATTAGACAAATATTTATTTAATGCATTATTATTCACCCAAGGTGGGTCGCACTTTTTTGCATAATAGAATCGGATTTTTAAAGAATTTCTGACAACTGGCATTTTTTATCCTGCAAGGCAGCCCCGGAAATTCCATGATCCACTTAAGTGATTTGACTTTGACAATGGGATTATTTACCCTGCAAGGCAAGCAATAAAATCCCCTGATTTCACTTAAGTCACTTTTCTTTTATTTCACCATGGGAATTTTTACCCTGGAAGGCAGGCAATAAATTCCCGCCTGCCTGCAGCCTCTTACTTTACCACTGCAACTTAAGTGAATTTTATATCACGGGAAAAAGTACCCTGCTAAGCAGCTACAAAATTCCCACCTACCTGCTGCTTCTATTTTTCCCACTGCAGCTTAAGTGAATTTTCTATCACGGGAAAAAGTACACTGCAAAGCAGGCAATAAAATCCCACCTGTCTGCTGCTTCTATTTTTCCCACTGCAGCTTAAGTGAATTTTCTATCACAGGAAAAAGTACCTTGCAAGGTAGGTATAAAATTCCCACCCTGCCTGCGGCTTATATTTTTCCCATCGCAACTTGAATCCTTTGTTTTCCAAAAATGCACCCATCCCCGCAGGGGCTTTTCTGTGCACGATTTCGCTTTTTCCCAGTGATCTGGACCTCCGATGGCGACTTCCTCCGGGCATAATGTGCGTATATGTTTTCCAGCTGCTCCAGGCCAAAAATCGGGCTTACCCGGCAAAAGAATTGTTCCAGAGAAATTTCACAGAAAACGAAACGGGACACCACAAAAACACGAAAAATTGCCAAAAGTTACAAATAAAGCCCAAAACTTATTCCTAGTTAAAATCCTTCTGGTACAAGGTAATAATGATATGTTCGATCATAACAGAGTTAAAACGGAGCGCATAGCCTCATAAGGGGCTCAAAATAATTAAATACAAATTTCCCGTAGACAAATCCCGACGACAGAATATAACAATTTTGGGCATCTGGGTATTTGGCAAAAAAGGCTAAGATGGCTCTCTTGGGAATATCTTGCATGCAATACAAGAACTTTTTCAGGAAATAAAAATACAAAACGACCCATTATTTTTAAAAGTACAAAAAAATTTCGGATAGGGTAGTCACATATTTCAGGATGAAATTTTGGGTGACACCATATCTTGATCCAACCCTGGGCCTGCATATGATCCATAATAGATTTAAGCTAAGAAAAGAGGGAAATTGGTGTCACTCAGATTTCACCCCGAAATCTGTGACTACCCAATTTGGGAAAATTTCGTACTTTTAAAATAGTGGGTCATTTGTTGTTTTTATTGCCTGAAAGTTCCTGTATTGCGTCAAGATAATCCTAAAGAGCCATATTAGCCCTTTTCGCCAAATACCCAGATGCCCAAAATTGACTTATTCTGTCGTCGGGATTTGTCTGCGGGAAATTTGTATTTAATTATTTTGAGCCCCGTAGGATGAGGCTATTTGCGCTCCGTTTTAAGCTCCGTTATAAGCGAATATGTTATTATTCCTGTATACCAGAAGGATTTTAACTTATTTTAAGTTTTGGGCTTTATTTGCAACTTTTGGCAATTTTTCGTGTTCTTGCGTCTGTCCCGTTTTGTTTTCTGTGAAATTTCTCTGGAACAACTCCTTCGCCGGGTAAGCCCGATCTTTGGCCTGGAGCAACTGGAAAACATACACGCACATTTTGCCTGGAGGAAGTCATCATCGGAGGTCTGGATCATTGGGGAAAAAGCGAAGTCGTGCACAGGAAAGCCCCTGCGGGGATGGGCGCATTTTTGGAAAACAAAGGATTTGAGCTACGATGGGAAAAATATAAGCCGCAGGTAGGATGGGAATTGTATACCTACCTTGCAGGGTACTTTTTCCCGTGTTATAAAAGTCACTTAAGCTGCAGTGAGTGAAAAATAGAGTTTTTCCTGCAGGCACATGAGTGAAGTCTTATTGCCTACCTTGCAGGGTGAAAATTCCCATGATATAATAAATTCAAAGTGACTTAAGTGAAATCATGGGATTTTAGTGCCTACCTTGCAGGGTAAAGAATCCCATTGCAAAAGTCAAATCACTTAAGTGGATCATGGGATTGTGGTGCCTACCTGTAGGGTAAAGAATCCCATTATGGTGAAAATTCTTAAAAATAGAATTACATGTGCAAAAAAGTGCGCCCCCCTTTGGTGATGGATAAAAAATAATTAAATTGATTATCTTTTAATAAATTCTTTCCTTGGAAAAAGTGCGCCCAAGCTTGAGGAGGTTGAAAAGTCAAAGGAGGATTAAAATAGAGCAATTAAATTAATCTAAATTTATTTTATTTAGTGGCTGCCCCTCTCCTTGGAAAAAGTGCTCCCCATTTGGGCATTATTTAATGAATTTTAAGGCATTAAATCATTGAATTAATTTCTATTTTCAGTGGCTATGGTCAAAGCACACTGTGAGGCTAAAGTTAAGTGCTGTGTGAAGGATTAAATTGGATTAATTTAATTTATTGGATGGCTGTCCTTAAACATGCAATTTTTAAAAGAGAAAAACATGATTTTTAATTAATTAATTGCCTTTAATTGTTAGGGCAATTATTGAATTATAGAACCCCTGTGAAGGTTATATAAGCATGGGCAGCCATATAGCACCTTATTATTCAACACACAGGTAAAGAATTGCATGCAAGGAGGAAAAGTGCGCCCCCTTTAGAAGAAGGATTTTGCACAGACAAATTGCTAACAAAGGCTAAAAGCTTCCAGATTTGGCGCATGCTTTGGAAAAGGTTCATCTTCGTCTGCACAATTGTTTTCACAGGTGTTGGAGGAGCTCAGGTGTTAGCCTTGAAAGGATTCATGCTCTCTTTATGTGCACCTTAAACACCAATTTTTGGGGCAGCAGGCTTGAAAAGTGCAGATTCTTATAATTTAAATTCACTATTCATGCTCCGGTTGCCATTTTTGTCTGAATAAATTGCAGGAACTCATTACAGGTGCTTTATAAAAGAAAAGGAGTATTTATCAATGTCCAATACATTGCAAATATCCTTCGAATCTGAAGAATTGTCCAGATCTGCACCAGTATTGAAGAAAGCAGGCCAAATTAGAAGAAAAAGAATTATCCAGACAAAGATTGATAAAGCTATGGCGAAAGGAGATGAAAAAGAAAGCACGATGGATTCATGCATTGCTTCTAAACTCACAGACATAGGAGACACGGATCTAGGCAGAATCTCTTTCTGATCTTGATTGATAGATCCAGAGCTGGAAAGACTTCACTCATGCGTGCGGTCAAAAGTAGCGGAATTATTCGAGCTGCAGCTTTCCCATGTACAGCCCAATTGCCAGAGTTTGTGATGGAGTGTGCTAGATCTTACCATCCTTCATCCAGATCAGTACGTGATGTTGCGGGAAAAACAATAATTCGTTTGGATGCAGAATTCTTCGATTATTGTCTGAAGATTCCAGTGCGAAAGGTGGTGACTTCTATTAGCATTCAGGATGCTGACAGTAGGTGGGAGAAACATAAAGCTGACTGTGTGAGCATCATGAATAGCCGGTTCATGAAGATAGCCTAGATCCCCTTCCAGGTTCCCGAGAACTCTTTCCGCGATCCAATTTGGTGCAGGAGGCGGATGATATTGTCAAATTGCTATGCAGGTTGAATGGTGAAGCGAATGCATCCACTTTCCGGACTTGGATGTATGCTTTCATCAGGACCATTGAAATCAACAAGGTTGATTCTATAATCAGTTGGTCAGAAATTATTAGCAGCAACATCGGTGAGCAACTGCGGAACGTAAAGCGTACCTTCAGCTTCAAGATGACTTCATACTTGGTATATGCTGCAGCTTCTCAAGGTGTCTTTTCCAAGCTGGATAGATGTGGTATTCTTTCCAAGGATCCCATTTTCGAGTGCTACCCACAGCTTACTGCACCTGCGTGCGAGAAGGACTTCAAAGTGATCAACGATGGTTTCTTCTACGATTTCATCTGCAGGTTAGACAAAGACTTGAAGACTCACAGAGTAAGCAAGGAAGCATGGGAAGCAGTGTCCAAGATTGGCATCTGTATGTCATCCAGTTCCCAGATTTCACATACCTCAGGGTTACGAGCTTTTCAGGTGAACCAACAAAGATGCCAAGGTACCCAAGTGACAGATTGATTGCCATGGAGCTAAGCAGGCAACTTGTGGAGTTACACGACCTTCAGTCGAAGCGGCACAAGTCTACGGGCTACTTCCCACTCACTGTGGGATATTACAGTTGCATCAGCATTCACAGAGCTCGAGGAATGGAAGCACAAATGTTGTCCGAGTACGAGCAAGAGTTCTTCCCTGCACGGCTTAATTTTGATCCAGAATAGCCAGGAAGACAATCTCCCAAGAGTACGCACATGTACCTTCGCTAGGAAGATTTCTGGATGAAGTGCAGAAGTGAGTACGAGGTCAGAAAGAAAGATTTCAGCAGGCTGTCGGCAAAGCAAGTATTTGACTTTGGTCTAGCGCGGATACCTGCGGATCTTAAAGATGATGGGAACGTGGTACTGGACACTTACCATCAAATGGGAGGAGATAAAGCTCTACTACAGGATAGCAATGGTGGCTGCAGCACAATAGAAGAAAGATCCGGAGCTGTGTTGGTGAGTACTTCGAGCTGGCTGCTAACGAGGGGATACTGCCTTGATGAAGTATTGATGAATCAAATCACGGGCAACTTCGGCGTAGAAGATTCCCTCAAGCGAAAACATGAAGGAGAGAGCAGCAGAAGGTCCGAGAAATTGAAAGTACGCAGAAGATCTCAAGAGAAAGAGAAGACCACTTCTACGACCATAGCTTTGACTCCGATTTCCCCAGTACCTAGTGGATCACCAACTATTGCACCACAGCAGCAGGATGTTTCCATGCCTTCATGGGAACCAGCAACGTTCATCTTCTCTCCGCTAGCCACTTCGTTCAGCACCCGTTTCCAGAGGAGATGTTGAAGCCTGCAGATGACGGAGTTCGAAAGAGCTTTGTCCTTGGAATGTTTCCCCAGGATGGCAGCCATGATACTGTAGCACTTTCTGATGGAGAGGATGCAGAGCGGGAAATAGTAGCGCACTCAGTAACTTCTCATTCTCCGAGCAAGTAATTTCTCGGAATGGTTAGCTTTGCAGTTGGTTCCGGAAGCGAGAATAGAGATGAACTTAGAGGAACATGACTTGCAGCTACTTCAGGATCTGAGCAGAAGAGACAGGAGGCCTAAAGTTGCTAAAGCAACTTCTAGGTTGATCATCGAGGATTCGGGAGAGAAGTTTGCTGAGATATCAATCCCGGCGGAAGGAAAGGTAGAAGAGGAACTCACGGCAGAAGATGTGACAGTGACCAAAATACCACTCGGTCAAGCTACCACTGAAGGATTGAAGCAGGACACGCAGACGGCTTATATTTCTCCTATCGCAGCTTGAATCCTTTGTTTTCCAAAAATGCGCCCATCCTCGCAGGGGCTTTTCTGTGCACGACTTCGCTTTTTCCCAGTGATCCGGACCTCCGATGGCGACTTCCTCCGGGCATAATGTGCGTATATGTTTTCCAGCTGCTCCAGGCCAAAAATCGGGCTTACCCGGCAAAGGAATTGTTCCAGAGAAATTTCACAGAAAACGAAACGGGACACCACAAAAACACAAAAAATTGCCAAAAGTTACAAATAAAGCCCAAAACTTATTCCTAGTTAAAATCCTTCTGGTACAAGGTAATAATGATATGTTCGATCATAACAGAGTTAAAACGGAGCGCAAATAGCCTCATAAGGGGCTCAAAATAATTAAATACAAATTTCCCGCAGACAAATCCTGACGACAGAATATAACAATTTTGGGCATCTGGGTATTTGGCGAAAAAGGCTAATATGGCTCTTTGGGAATATCTTGATGCAATACAAGAACTTTCAGGAAATAAAAATACAAAACGACCCATTATTTTAAAAGTACAAAAAAAATTCGGATAGGGTAGTCACATATTTCAGGATGAAATCTGGGTGACACCATATCTTGATCCAGCCTTGGGCCTGCATATGATCCATAATAGATTTAAGCTAAGAAAAGAGGGAAATAATTGGGGGTTTTCCATCCCAAGAATCAGCCAGAAATTAGCCAATTGACCATTATGAACAATCAAAAACAGCTGTTTTTTAATTAAATTTTCTCCTCGTTTGATAAACTGTAATGCTGGAGAACCCTTGCTTGGAAGAGCTGTTCTAATAATCTTTTCAGGACTGCTTTTTTCCGCATATTTGCCATGGGAATTTGTAGCCCACAAGTCATCAGGATAAACAATAAGTCTCTAGTAGAGTTTTGCCGCTAAGGCTATATTCTGGTGAGCAGAGGCTCTAAAACCTAATCCCACTTCTCCTTTGGGTTTACAAAGAGATGTCCATTTAATCAAAGACCACTTTTTCTTTTCCTGAGTCCCACTCCAAAGGAACATCTGACAAAGAGAATCTATTTTTTTAAGATGGCAGCCAGAATGTTAACAGAAGCAACATAAATCAGCATAGCTTGAAGAACTGATTTGATGAGAGTCATCCTTCCTCCTGTAGATAACCACTTATTTGTCCATTTCTGTAATTTCTGTTCCACTTTGTCAACTAGCCATTTCCAATCCCTTATCTTTCTAGGAGATAAAGGAACACCCAGATATCTGAAAGGGAAAGTTCCTTTCTGGAATTGGAGAATATTTAGAATATGGTCTTCTTGCCACTCAGAGCAATAGAAAAATAAGATATTGGATTTTCTATTGTTTATTAGCTGACCAGTGGCCGAAGAAAAGGTATGGATAATCTTATGAATTTGTTTGGCTTCAGCCACATTAGCGTTTCCCATCATAGAGGAGTCATCTACAAATTGTAGAGATGATAGTGGTTTAACCCTTTTAGCCAATTGTATACCCTAAATCTTTTTTTCCCAGCAAGCTTTTTTGCTCAATCTGCCCAAACATTCAGCTAGGATAATGAAAAGAAAAGGGGACAGAGGGTCTCCTTGCCTTATACCCCTTGAAGCACCAAAATATTCCGACGGAGATCCATTAATTAAGAAAACAAAAGATACAGTGGTGAAGCAAGCTCTAACCATTGAATCCAATCCAGGGAAAACCCAAATCACTCCAGAACTTTACAAAAAAAATTCCAGTCCAATCTGTCATAAGCCTTTGATAAATCTAATCGTATGAACATTGACGGTTTCTTTTGCACCTCCATAGAATGTAGAATTTCCTGAGCAAGAACAATCTCATCATGAATATGTCTTCCTGGGACAAATCCGCCTTGTTCAGGGGAAATTATTTTAGGAAAGAGAGGCTTTAATCTTTCAGCTATAACTTTTTTTATTATCTTATGCAACACATTACATACTGTTATAGGTCTGAATCCAGAAATATCTTCCACCTCGCTTGCTTTAGGAATGAGGGCTAGAAAAGTCCTATTCAATTCTTTAAGCATGGTCTTTGTTGTCCTTGCTTCCTCAACCACCTGTAACAGGTCAGATTTTATAGATTCCCAAAAAGCCTGAAAGAATTCAATGGGGAACCCATCCGGACCCGGAGTTTTGCCTTTCTGCATGGAAAATACTGTGTTTGAGCTCCTCCACGACTGGTTCAAACAGCTTTTCATTTTCCTCAAGAGTGATATGTGTAGGAATCAGATCTAACAGTTGTTCTTGAGCACTTGTATCTAATGTTTGTTCCGTAAAGAGATGTTGGAAGTATTGGCTGGCCACTTTCTTCATCTCATTCATAGAGGTTTCCTTTACTCCCCCTTCATTAGTTAAGCAATGAAGGTGATTTTGGGCTCTCCTTGCTAGTAGAGATTTATGGAAAAAGGCTGAGTTATGGTCTCCCTCCTTCAACCATTGAATTCTGGATTTTTGTTTACACATGATTTCTTCTCTAATTTCCCATTCCTTAAGGTCTGCCTTCAACTTACATTCAGCCTTGAAAAGATCTAAAGACATGCCTGAATTTCTATGATAATCATTAATCTTCCCAAGATCATCAAGGATCCTAGCTTTTTCTTTAGCAATATCACCAATCCATTCCAGTTCCAATTTTGAAGTTGAGATTTTAGGTATTTCAGTCTTTGAACAAACATATACATCTGTGTTCCATGTCCGGGCCTTCCTTCCATCCACCATTTTCGAACAAGATCTTGAATATCAGCATGACGAAGCCACATAAATTGGAATCTAAACGGAGATTTGGGATGAATAGTTTTTCCTATTTCCAAACAAATAGACCAGTGATCAGATCCACTGTTATTAAGAATTCATGCTTTGGGAGCACAACCTCTCATCGAACATTCTTCTGAAACAATGAATCGATCCAACCTTTCAAGAATACAATCCTGTCCTTGTCTTCTGTTAGACCAAGTCATTATTCCATTTTCCGTAGGAACACCTACAAGATTATGATTCATTATGAACTGCTGCAATTCAGTTGAGCTGGCATCCAAATGATTATTCCCTCCCCGCTTTTCTGAAAGATTGAGAATAGTATTAAAATCTCCTCCCATTATTATCGGAATGTGTGGAAAAGAACTTATGATGTACTCCATCCCTCTCCTATGCTGCCTTTTATCCTCCATTGAAAAAGGGGCATATATATTACACTAAACAAACTGCTGGTCTGCCATTTTATCATACACCTGTAAACAAATAATTCCTTTCATGGCACATGAATTCAAAACAGAGATTACCTTAGGATCCCAAAGACTAATCTGCCCTCCAGAAGCTCCAGTTGAGCTGATAGAAATATGTTCAGAACGGGGCCACATATTATTAGCAATAGTAGAAATTAACTCCAAAGAAGCTTTAGTTTCTTGAATACTTACCATAGCAGGTTTATTTAACGCAATCAAAGCTCTTGGAACTTGGAAGGGGATCCCTTCAAACCTCTGATATTCCAGGTAATGATTTTCATTGTTTGGAATGCTGGAGGTATTGGGACAAGTCCCTTATTTCTCATGTATTGCTCAACCTTTGTCCTCCCTGCTGAATTTTAATGTTATTAGTTTTTTTCCTGTTCCACCCCAAATAATAAATCTTCCTAAAGAGTTCTGGATTTCTCCTTTATTACTAATGCTTTGCTCAAAATCTTCCTTTTTCTTTGAGGTCTGATGTTCTTCCTGTACTCTTTCATTTTGCTTAGTTTCCTTTGATAACTCCTTAACCCTGTCGGAGCCTTGTTTGTAGTTGAAATAGCTTGAAAAACTACTACTTGATTTGGTATATCCATTGGTTGCAGATTAACTATTGTTGTTGGATTATCTTGTTGGGTTTTTGGGACCTGTGATTCCATCAATTCTTCTACATTTTCCTCTTGTAGAGTGGAAAATCTGTTAGAATTGTTGATGTCAGCCTGTTCCTTTCCTGACTTTTTTAATTACTTGTTTCTTCTTCGGAGTAACAAAATCATCTTTGTTTTTTCCCCTTCCTTTGATTCAGGAATTTTAAGAGCACAATCTTTCAATAAATGTCCATATTCATGACATAGTCTGCATCGGAATGGGATATTCTCATAGTCCACCACTTGCTCCCATTTTTCCGTTTCAAACTCCAAAGATATTTTGGCTGGTAGTGGATTATTTAGATCCATGAGGACACATATCCTAGCATAAATCATCTATTCAAGTTGGATCGTAGCATCTGCTATCATCATAAATTTACCCAGTGTGTTGCCAATAGCCATTAGAACAATTTGATTCCAGTATTCAACTGGTAAACCATACAATCGAACCCAAACAAGAGCCACCGATGGTAGTTCTTCCTCGGGTTTGAACATAGGGTATCAGGGTTTCATAAATAAGCCTACACAACCCATAAACTGCGGGCCTCCCTGGAAGACATATTCCCTATCTGCAGCAGATGTAAAAACTAGCAAAAAATACCCATTAGGGCACACAGAAAAGGAGATCTCACCTTTTATTTGCCATGTTTTCTTCGCCCATTCTTTGAGGCTTGGCAGCGTAGGACGGAAGCCAAGAAATCTGATAATCAGCCCACGATTCTCCAATTCCTGTATAATATCTTGTACATCTTCCCTCCTCAATTGGATAAGTGGAACTCCATAAGATGCAAGCATACATCCTTTTTCATTTTTCCGAGGGTTGATTTTTGGCATTCAGAGTGGCATTTTCTGGAAGTTCCTATTGGACGCATTGGATGGAGAGGGACCCCTTAGAGCATCCCTAAAAGAAACTTTTTCTCCATTCGAAGAAGCCACCTTCTTCATTGATAAAGACAAATACTCATGATAATGGCAGGAAAAATAAACAAAAAAACGAGGGCGAGTCACAGGGAAAATTTGAAGGCCCTATCCCGACCCACAAGGGTCGAGATGGGGAAGAATATAGAAAACGTGACTTGGGAAAAACACACCAGGGGAAGAACAGGAAGGAACAAAGTTAAATAATTAAAGGTGTTTTCAGATCATATCTGTTCACGACAGCTGGTTAACCCTTTCTTTCCATTTTCAGTCATAACGCACCTCATACTCCACAAAATAATGAGATAAGAAGTCTCTTATTGTATGAATTCTTGGCCTCAAATTCAAAATCGTTTCTGCATAATAAATAGAAGTGCTATGATGAGTTCTAAAAAAAGAAGAATGTCTGATTTTAAATTTAGTATGGAGGGAACTTTTATCATGACATATGTGGGGCATCAAAGGAATGATGATAGTTTTGATTTTCTGTTTCATATGTGGTGGTTAACCCATGGTTCCATGAATATGGAAGAACTAAAAAAAATGTGGTGGAAGAGCAGCACCCTTTCTTCAATGTGTGGCACACCTACTTCTCATCCATACAGGGTGAAGGGTTTTCTTTATAACCAAGGGGCCACTAGGCTTGTTGAAAGTGGCACTACCATACCTTGCACAAAGAAAATGGGACAACTATCACTTCTCCTAGGGAAATACGAGGCATGTGATGAATTCTTTGTGATTAAGTTAGCTAATGATGAAGTAGCTCTTGGAGTTCAATGGCTGCAATCTTTGAGGGAATTCACCCTCAATTGTCATGATAGAGAATTGAAATTCTATGACAAAGACAGAAATAAGAATTCAAGGAATTAAGGATGAAGGGAGTACATTGAAAGATGCTTGGAATTCACATTGTGGTTTGCTTTCTCACATAACAGTTGATTGGGAAAATATTGTCACAGCTGAGTCTAACAAAAATCATCCTACTAGTTAACATCATGGAAGGAGTTAGCATGAAGGAACAACATAGGATAGCTATTTCAGGACAACGAGTAAGGAACTTACAACCAGTAAATCCTCCACATCAAAGGTTACTCACACTTTCCATCAAGTGGATTTGGATCACACAGAAGTGGTGTTCTTCTTCTAGCAACATGGACAAAGTATGGGTAACTCTCATAAGATGTTTTTTTGGCCACTTCACTTCTTAACTTGCAATGCTACAACCAAGATAAGGTGTTTCTCCAAATTTTGTTTGTTGGGTTATGGATATCTTCTTGGGGAAGCAATAGAGGGGCAATTTGAAGACATTCTTTTTATGCAAAATGATGGGTAAGAGGGTTCGTTCATATTTGGCATTATTTGGGACAAAACTCCAGGCATGGTATGGCTGTTATACTTACATACTAGCACTCATAAGTTATGATCCAAGCCAAAATTTGAAAATTTTGGTTTGGGGCAGCTTGAAAGCACCTTTTGGAGGCCAAGGTAATCATCATGACAGCTGTTATATCTTTGTTTTATATGTTGTCCGTATTAATTTCAGCTCTCTACCCATTCTTTTGACAATGAAGGACGAGTATCTAGCCATGATGATGAAGGGTTTGCAGTTTACTATCATTGTTGATGAGTTTTCAGCTGTTATAAGAAGGATCTCAACCCCTATCCTTTTGATTTTTTGGAACAAAATACATGATTACAGCTGTGTTTGGGACAGCATGAAGGACATTGGGAACACCCAATGGTTGGATGATAATTACGAGGCTTTGGCAAGGAAAGAAGAAGAGTTGGTCATCATACCCCAAAGCAAGAATGGATGAAGAAGGGGACACACTTTTTATTTAATGAGTTTTCTTCACGTGCAGATACATCAAAGGAGCAGCAGCTGAGATTTATCTGGGATTCAAGTACTTACAATTGCTTGGGACAACCAATTTCAAGAGGGGAGGACTGTCATGTCCCTTTTTCGAGCCAATTCCAATTGAAGCCCTTGGCCCATTTTCCTTCCTCGTGGGTCTAAGCGAACAAGCTAGAGGAAGCCAGCAATGTCATCTTGTGCTTCATTTCATATTTATTTTTTTAATTGGTATTGTAATTTTTGGTGAGCCTAGCGCCCAACAATAAATTAGAAATAAAAAAAGGCTATTCGTGAGCATGTAGGCTCTAAAAATACCAATTAGAAATTAAAAAGTACTTTTCTTAAGAGTTCAACCATCATTTACATTATAAGCACCCCTTATGGTTATAAAAGGGAGGTTGCTTAACCATTAGAGGATTATGTTATGTGGATTTCTCATTTTTGGTAAAGGATCGCTTGTTAAGCATCTTTTCCCTCTCTCTCTCAAGGACGAAAACCCTTGATTGAGGAACTCCCAAGGACAAAAACCCTTATGGAGAAGTGTGGACGAAACCCCCCACTACCCTTTGGTGGATTTCTCTCTATTGCCGGTTATAACAGATTTTTTCCCTAAGCGACTTGCTTGGAAGTGTTTTTTCAAGAGTATTGTTGATTTTTATGTGATCTTTTTGCATGGTTGGACTCCCTATAATTTATAAAGGTGAAATCTTCCATTTTATCAATTGTTTGGGTGCAAAATATATTTAATTTCAAGTGGTGTGACCCATATGGATATGGTAAATTGGTATGTGCGGTGACTTATTGGTAAATCTGAGATTATCCTCTTGTTCTCTATATTTTATAAAGCCAAGATTTCAAATTTGGTGAATTTCGGTGATGTTCTTCTATTTTTAGCAAGCTGGGGAATGTTCACCGATTAGGGTTCCATAATTAATTTCACATAGATGCAATTAATTGATGACGGTTTTTTATTAATTTTGGCACAAGTTTGGAAGGTTTGTTGCAAGGTTTAACCCCATTTTGAAGGGTTGTTATCACCTGGGGAATTCGTTGCCATGGGAAGGGTTTGAAGTTAAGTTTTGCAGGATCGTAACAGCAGTGTCTTGAATCTGATTTTTGGGAGGATTTTGCTATTTCCTGAGTTCCCCCAAAATGGGACATTACAATTTTACCTTCAAACATTATAATATCCAAACACTATTTATACCTTAAAGGACATACAACAATAGAAAGGCCACCTTTCTAGAGCTATTGGCATGGTTCTTGACATCTGTTCGTAAATCTATGAATGTCATTATTCAGCCCTCTACTTTGTCAAAGCTTCATTGAGCATTGCTTTTACTAGGTCCGTGGAATTTGTTCCTCCTTTTTATGTCCACCTATGGCCACTTGTTTCTATCAGGAAGATACTCAAATGGATCTCTTATCTCCAAGTCAAACTTTTGATATATTGAACTCATTCAATGGGACATGCAAGATCTAACTTGCTTTGATACTACTAATCCAAATCGAGGATTCAATATGAGGGACAACACACCAACCACAAGGTAATAGTGTGTTATAATAAAGCCAAACTCTTCTACACTAAAGTAACACAAGTTGACAAGAGCAATAACAAAGTTTTATTGCGAGATAACAAGAGATTCTGAAAAGAAAGCAATCTTTATGGAAGAGATATCAGTTGTCACTTTGAATTACAACAAGGTACACCCTTGCTTTATAGCTAAAGAAAACTAATGTAATGTCCTCTTTTTTGGTACATTTACGAAGAAAAAGAATTGAAGACCTTCAACCCATTTTCTCTCCCCGTGGGTTCGAGGATGAAGCTAGGGGATTATTTTGAGATGTCTATTCTATATTATTTACATTGTAACCCCTTGGCATGCCTAGCGCTACAAGTGGGAATCTCTAGTTAGTTTAACATGTGCACAAGCTAGTTACTTTCTATTATTTAATTAGAAAATAATAAAGTGCACATAAAGTTAGTCTTTTAATATTGTAATTAAGTTTTATTAGGTTTCCCTCCAAAAGGGAAAAGGTCAGCCATTTGAATGTTACACCCCTTATGTTATAAAAGGAGGTTGCATGGCCATCATTTAGGGATGTTGATTTGATCATTTATGTGTCTCCATGCTTGGAGAAATGGGATGTATGCCCTAGCTTTTCATTGTGCTCTTTCTCTCTCATTCGATTTGGAATTGAAGTAGATCTGATTTAGAAGACTCATTGAAGGGTTTTGTACTTGGTGTTGGTTTATGTTCCCTTCTGACCCTAAGCGCATGGTTTTGGAATTAATTGGTGAAGTTTATGCATTGTTTGAGAATCTATAGAGTGGCGAATTGATTTGTGGTTGTTGGTGGAATTATTTATGCCCTAAGCGCATTTTTTGGGAGGGTTTTCTATTGCTGATTTGATATATTATTCACTGCTGTTCCAAATTTGTGCCCTACCGACCAGGGTTTTGGCCTATATCTCCACATTTCATGCTCAGAAAAATCCACAAAAATATTCATTAAAATCCTCACATGCTTGTGAACATTTTGATATATCATGTGCATGGTTGGATACTTTGCAAGATACTGAATTTACAAATTTTGACTGCATTTAGGGCAGCGACTAGGTTGAAGTGTGATTTCCACCTATGTGGTGCATAAAAATCATATTTTCAGTTCAGATCTGATTTAGCATAATTTTGTGAGTGTGACCAGACTTGGGGGTTTCAGGAGTGATGCAAGTGCCGGGATTAATTTATGTGCAAAACAGCAATTTATTTTGCCCTAGGCGACTTGCTCTTTTGGCTGTTTTGGGAGTTTTGTAACTGTTGTTCTAATTTGGTTTGGATAATCTTGTTCCTTGTATTTTTTTGATTGCGGACATATCTTATTTGCCCAAATTGGAGTTGTTTTGAGGAAGAAATGAATTTTTGAAAATTGCAGCAGTCTAAGGTTTGAGTATCAATTGTTTTTCATCTGTGTAAAATCTGATTTGAATGTGTTTAAATTCCGATTGTTTTCTTCCAATCTATCCTACCACCTTGGCTAGTTCCAACCCCATTTGGGTTTAAAATATATAACATTGGGATATTTTAGGTTGATAAAAAAGGATTTATCCATTTTTTGTTTGATTTTGACAAGTATTTCTCCATTTTCTAATTTGTATAAAAAGGGGACATCACAACTAATAATAGTAAATTGTTCTAAAGTTGAACATAGCTAACTTAACATCCACTCAACATGCATAGACATGTGAATAGAAGTTTTATTTAAAGCTATTCAAAACTAATAATGTCTTTTCAATATGCATAGGCAAGCAAATAGAAAAAATCCTGAGAATAAGCGATCTACTAGAAGAAGAGCTACTAATAATAGCCCAAAAAGCTCGGCTAACCAAAAAGACATTCATTTAACTAGAAATCCATGTTGACACTTGCGCAACTCATAAAATTACTGCAAATGCCTCCAAAACTGCCATTTATGCTACGTTGAAATTTCTCAAAAAATCATAATTTCCATTAATTAAACAATAATTCTATTACTTTTGGATCAGAAATAATAGGTCATTCTATTTTATTAATTTTGGGTCAAGGTTGAAAGTAAATCCAACCAAACTTTATATAACATACAAAGCTAAGGACCAACTAAAAAAAATTATAGATAAAACTTTTATTACAAATTAGTTGTGGTTTACTTTAAGCCTATTTTATTATTAATTTGGTGCAAGTGTGGTAATTGTGTTCCTTTGAAGACACGGGCGTAGATGAAAAAGAAAATGATGATGATGATAGGTATAAGGAAAAAATCTCCTCCAAGATGGATCCTAATGATCACAAAGCATGGAAAGAGATTATGAATATCCCCACATAAGGTTCTTTTATTCTAGGGGAGAACTTGCTCCTCTCCTATGAAATCATCATATTCACATTTTGATGTGATTTCATTTATTAAATCTCCTCCAAGATGGACCCTAAAGATCATGAAGCATAGGGGGAGACAAAGTTTAAGCAGTCAATTATGAAGAGTCTCACATAAGGCTCTCTTATTCTAGGGGAGAACTTACTCGTCTCCTATGACATCATTATAATCTCATTTTGATAATGCTTTCATTTATTTCTTATGTACCCCTTGTTCTTTTCTTGATGGGTTATGTGCATGTTTATCTCTTGAATTATATTGATGAGTTATTAGATATGAATGATTTTGGGTTACATTTTTCTTGAGGTTAACTATAATGTTTTAATATTTTTTTCTTTGTTTTAAAATGTTCTTGTTGTTTTTCATGCATGAATAGTAATGCCACTATATTGCTATTCAAGTGCACCTAACAAATTATATGTAATGTCCCTTTTTCCCACTTAAGGACCTGATTTTGAACTTCTTGCCATCCCCTTTTCCATGGCAATGAAGTAGAAGAGTTGGGAAAAGGAATTGGGCTTCCTTTGCATTCATTTTCTAATTTTTAATGTTTCTTTTTTAGTGTGTTTTTCCGTTTAGCAGGTTGGCTAGGTCTGGTGTATTGAAAAAGCAAATAAAAGATTATGACTTTATATGGCTCGGCCATGTCTTTCTAAGCCTTGGAGCCAAAGTTGGAGGTATAAAATGAGGTGAAGGCTTCATTTGCACACACCGACTTTTGGCAGATTGTTGGCTAAATTTTCTGCATAGCTGAAAACCTAGGCAGTCATGAGATAAATCTCCCTCATTTATCGGTGAGGCTCCCGTGTCAGATTTGTCAATAAAGTATGCTAGTATCTATTTAGGGGTATTACTTTAACCATGCAGCTCATGAACCATAGCTATATAGTTTTGCAGCAAGTAAGCAGTTGTTAAAGAAAGGAAATATCTAAAGAAGAAGGAAATAATAAAAACACAGGAAAGAAAGAGGGAAGATGTACAATCCAATCAATAGATTACATAGTTGATTGCATGCACATAGACAAAACCAATAGATATTAACACTTAGAATTATAAACAAAGGCATCTTTTAGATCCAGATCTAAAATAACACAAAGTTTATAAGTAGATCTAAGACAAAAAGCTAGAAACAAAACGCACCGTGACACAAAATTCTTCGGAAATATGCTTCTTTCTATTCCTTTGATTCAAATAGCTATTGGGGGCTTCAACACAAAGTCTAGCTTTTAACTCGTAGGTTCTTCCTCTACTTATAGAATGTAGAGGGGCAATTACAAGTCGGAAGCTTTTAGTGAACTGACACATGTGGAAGTTGGAAAGGAAATAACTGGAAATCTCCCTCCTAGAATTCCTCTTTGCATGACATGCATGATTTGCAACTGAAGATAGAACATTCTATTTTGCATGTCTGCCACCTATTTCCAAGTAGTTAACTTCTTCAAGTAATGGCTTTTAAACCAATCACTTAAGTTTTATAATTTAATTGATCGCTCAATTACTTTTTCGGAGGAAAGAAGAAGGAAGAGGAAAGCTGCAGTCTTGTTTTTTTTCACATTCTACATGCAGTTGATTCTTTTGCCTTTGATTCTCACCAAACTGGATCTGGAAGCAAGTGACTGTGATTTGCTTGCGGGTATTGCCTTTGACTTGTCTTCCTTCTTATCCTTGAAGCTTTTACAGCTCTTCTCCAGTACATGCATCAGTGCAATGTTTTCCGTAAATAACTCATATTTTTTATTTTTAATTGCATATGAGCAATTAAAAATTCTAGAAAGCACTCCGGGTGAATGCAAATACAATGAAGGCTTCAACTGGAAGATTGGAAGAACATGCACAAGGTCCTGGAAGGAATTCTCCATGCACTGACTTCTTCACGGGCTGCATTCGAAACCAAAGGATGAAGCCTTCGCAATTATGGATCTGGATTTGGATCTATGCATGATTCTACTGATCTTTCTCGTCCATCACGCTTTGCCATGGCTGGAGCGATCTTTGTTTGAGCAATTCTTTTTCTTTTTATTCAGCCGGAATTCTATACAACCGATGCAGATCTGGAGATTTCTTCAGATTCAGAGGATATGTTCAATGTATTGGACATTGATTTAAGTTCCTCCGAATCTGAAGAAATCTCCTGCCTGTTCAATGTATTCCCACTTGCCTGCTGCTACCAAAAATCCCATTGTAGCTTAAAACTTTCTTTTCCCAAAAATGCGACCTTCCCAGAAGAGGCCTTTTCTGTGCACGACTTCGTCTTTCTAGAGAAAACCAGACCTCCTGTGGCAAATTTCTTTTTGCATAATGTCCATAGATGATCTCCAGATACTCCAGGCAAGAAATTAGACTAAACTGACAAAGGAATTGACCTAGAGAAATTTCACAGAAAACAAAACGAGAAAACACCAAAAACGCAAAACGTTGCCAGAAGTCACAAATAAAGCCCAGGATTCATTACTGGTTAAAACCCTACTGGTATATGGGAATATTGACATGTAAGACCACAACAGGGTTAAACCGGAGCACAATTTTTTTCAAACGGGGCTTAAAATAATTAAATAAAAATTTCTCGCAGACAAACCCTGGCGAAGGGATAAAACGTGTTCGGGCATCTGGGTATTTGGCGAAATTGGCTAATATGACTCTCTGGGAATATCTTGACACAATACAGAAACTTTCTGGCAATAAAAACACAAAACGACCCATTATTTTAAAAGAACAAAAATTTTTAACATGGGGTAGTCTCATATTTCAGGGTGAAATCTGGGGACACCACAGATTTAATCTAATTGGACTTGTGGGCTGATTGCTCATTGTTCTTTCACTCTTGGGCGGAAATCCAAGTGTGTGGCACTTCCAAGAAGGGTAGAAACCCTTCTTGTAGTTGGTTGGGGGACGGAAACCCTCCTTCCTTGTTTGTCTTGAAGGAATATTGTAGATTTGAGAAGACGTCATAATCATATTTTTATATGCAATATTGAGCCTCTCCTTTGTGGGGTAACTTGCATTAGTGTCAAATCTAGGTTTTATTTTCAGTTTGTTGGTTTAGAGATCATATTTGATAATATTGGGGTTTGTGTTAATTTCTTACTTTTCAGTTTAAGCCCTTGAAAAGGGATATTACACTGGTATCAGAGCTTGGATCTTCATAGGCCTAAGGTTTTGTTATCAGCCAATTTTGACTGTGCAAAATAAATAAATAAATAAAATAAAAAATGGAAATTTTGTAATTTTTCAAAAGTGTTACTTTGCGTGGTTTGTCACTTTCATCACGACCGTTTCATTTTTGTGATCGTTTTGGTCTTCATTTTGTCCTTTTCGGGTGAGAACTCCTCCCGCTAGGCATTAAACTGTATTAAAATTAATTAATTAATATTTAATTAACTAATTACTCTTTGTTTGATAAAATTAATTTTTAATAATTTGGGAGTATTTAATTAAATAAATATTAATTAAAATTCATTTGACAAGTTTTATTTTAATTGCCGAGGAAAAATAAGCTTCTGCTTCCCATTGCCGGGAATGCCAAATTGGCTTCCCGGGCCCGGATTTCCCTTTTCTTGGCAAAATTGTTTAAAATTCCCGCTTGTGGGATTTCTTTTCCCAATTGCCAAAATTAATAAATTGGCAAATGGGCAAGAAATCTCCCGATTTCCCACATGGGGAAATTAAACGGAGATTGCCAGCCCACTTTGCCATTCCCGTTGGCAATTGGTCGTTACTTTCCCCATTTCCCCTGGCAATTAATTCCACTACCCAGGAAGAGGGGAAGTCGGTTTAACCTTCATAAATTCCTCCGTCGGACTCGTTGGAAAGAGTTGTACGAGGCTTTCTAAAATTGCTTCTCACTTCTTCTAAGGAACATCATAATATTTTTATCACATTCCACAATTCTGCGAACGCCATTGTAAAGAGAAGTAGCAGGTACAGTCCAAACAAAGGCTTGCACAGTCCAAAGAATTAATCCCTGCACAGGCCCAAGCAAAGAATTCACGCCAAGTTAAAGATACCACGTGGGGAGGAAAGAGACAGCAAGAAGATAAAGATTTGCGCAGGTTTTAAAGGAGGGGACAGTCTAAAATAGAAAGGAAGATTCCACGCATTTTTCAAAAGTCTGTCCACACACACCCAAAGGGAATACAAAAATAGTTTCCACGCAGGTTTACAAAGCTCCAAGCTTTTCCACGCAGGAGATAGAAGTGTCCACAAATTCCACCAAAATCTCCACGCAACTAGGGTGTGAAATACAACAGTCATTGCCAATCCAAGATTTTCAACACATGAGTAAAGAACAGCTTCCCAAGGCAAACCATGCACCCACCAAGTTTATCCACGCAGGTCAAGGAAGGTTCTTTTGGAAGGTCTTCATGCAGTCAAAGTCTACAACAAAGGACAATTTTAGACGCCTAGAAAGGAAGAAAATAAGCCACGTGGGAGAGGAGGGAATAAAGATAGTTCACATATTAAAAAAAAAAAAGAGCAAAAGGAGATATCCCACGCCTTCACTTAGAGGAGCAGCAATTTCAAGAACAACTTTCCAACACATTCCACAGAGATCTACCACGCATAGTTAAGGTAAAAGGTGAAATCAATCTAAAACGTATTGCCCAAGGCAAACCACGTATTCATCAAAGCTAAGTTGGTAGTCTAAAGCACATATCCACGCATTTGCCTAGGTAGGTCACACAAGAGACAAGAAAGAAATACCGCGAAGCTCTCCAAACATTGCTCACGCGGCCCGTAGGAGCAAAATTTTCAACAAAGACAATCACAGCAATCTCCAAAATAGTCCAGAAGTGTTCACGTAATTGTAGAAGAATTAAGCAAGTGTATTCACGCATTGATTAGAAGGTCGTAAGGAAGAAGAGAATCTCAAAGTACGCGGCCATTTAAATCAGGCAATTTTCACACATACTAAGAAGAATTGGCTCTGGAAAATTAAATAAAAATCAAGATATCGAAATTGGGTGATTACGTTTATTTAAAAAAAAAACGTTGTCGCCCAAGTCGGAATTCAAACCGAGTCTTGGTGTGTGTATTTAAAAAAAATAATAATTTTTTTGTAACCAGGACTATTTATTATTATTATTGTTTTTAAATAATAATAATAAAACGAATCATATTGTTCTTGCACTAACGGGGATTTTGGAGACTGAGACCCGACCCTACTTTCGTTGTTTGGCGTACCTGAGTCGTTTTTTTTGTGAATTTCATAATGACCGAAAAATCTAACAAATCTGCAGGAAGATCGAGGAAGCCAGTGGAGATATCAAACAAATCCGCGCTCAAGTATGAATTCCAAGGAATCATCCCTCCTAGTTCCATTAAGTCAGCGTATGACAATATCACTGATACAAATCTAGGTCACATCAATGTGCAACAATTCTATAAGCGGGTGAAAACTGAAGGAAAGACCATATTCTCGGATAGGCTTTACCATAATGGTCTACCCCAAGCAGCAGCATTTCTTGTCTCGGTGCAATGTCCGGAGTTGGTTATCGCTTGCACGGAGCATCATGATCCTGAGAGACGAGGAATTTTTAAAGATAATCGCGAGCCTTTCCTCTTAATCACACTGGAGCATATTGAGGAATTGCTCGGCATACCTGACTTTCCTGAGAATGCAGATATCACTCGCCAGTCAGCACAAGAATTTTGGGATGAGAAACCTCTTAGGTGGAGCAAGATGGTTAATAACAACTGGTTAGTGACCAAGAGGCCTCAAATTGACCAGTTTCCTAAAGATCTGTACCGCATTGAATTCGTGGAAGAAATCAGGGATATGATTACTCTCCTAAGCCGAGTTTTCGGTTTACCCTCTGCTAGGATTTTTCACCCATGGATGTATCAGTCTATCTGTATCATCCTTGCTAAGAAAGAGTTTGTGGATTGGGCCACCATCATCAATGATACCCTTCACAAATAATTGATAGAAGTTAAGATGACAGGTCTCTTCTATATGACATCATATCTGACTTATGCAGTAGCAAGAAGAAAGCTATTTTTTGGACTCGAAACAAGAGGAGTCATGGGGCCATCAAATAATGTCTTCCATTACTATCCGCAACTAAGTTTCAAGAATAGCTCTCACCATTTTAGAAGAGTCAACGATGCATTCACCTTCCGCGTGATTCGGAACCTAAATCAGAATATTGAGGAAAGATTTTCTAAAGAAGCCATGAGTGTCATTTCCCAATGGGGAACCTGGTTTATTCAATTTTCATCATTTTCCTACATTCGCGTGAGTGGCTTTGCTGGTACCCCGTGGAAGCTTCCTAAGTACGTCAGTGACAGATGGGCATTAATGGAGCTTGCGCGAAAACTATTCCAAGTTCACTGTCTTCTTAGTGACAAGCACCGTTCAGGAATTCATTTCCCAATTCAAATTGGGGAATATCAATGTCCAAATCTTTTTAGTGCACAACTCATGGAAAAAGAGTTTGCCCTCATCACAATTCATCCATATGTGAAGAGAGCCCAGTTTGATATCAATGGATATATGCAAAAGATTCTTGGAGCAAAGTATCAACATAACCCTACCATGGAAGATTTTTGGGCTGCCTGTTTGGACGAACATGAAGTAAGAAGACAAGAGTTTTTTCGCCTAACACTTGCTCAGATCAAGGCCTTCCGCATCAAGAACCCTCCTGATTCATTCATAAATTATTATGAAGATGTCATTGATCCCTCATATGATGAGGTTGCTTTTACCCCATTGCCTCGAATCTATTGGACCAAAAGAGATGAATTTTCTCTTGATAGCAAGAATCAACCGATTCTTGAAAGAAGCATATCTTGGTATGACAAAGAACTTGCCAAGTTACAATCAATTCAAGATCATGCTTCAGGATCACAAAAATTGCCAACACGAGGAGGCCTTCATTCAACCAAAGCCTTTTCTCGATCAACCTCTATACCATCCAATCATACACAACAAGCAAGAAAGGAGTGGTTGCCAAAATCCACTTCGCCAAGTAACGTGTCACGAGGAGAAAAATATAAAGATCCTAACCCCAAAGAAGGAATAGAGCGTGTATCAGGATTTTCTACCTCGAGTAGAGATTCTTCTACCCACATTGTTAATAGTGCTCAGAAGCTCGTGGCAAACGATCCTCAGCCATGCTTCGAACAAGCGTCCACTCAGGTGCAGGTAGTTCAAATATCAAACACTTCGGAGCATGTAGTTCATGAAGGGATTTCCCAAAATCTCCCGAATAATTAGGAGGTGGATATTGAGGTTGTTTCTCCTCAAATCGAGGTCGTAGATAGGATTCAAGCAGGATCTCATGATGTCGAGAACAATGAGAATACTGATTTGAGCTCTAGGATTTTGTATGCGGAAATAGTACATGATACTCCTTCCTGGGTTGATTCCGAGGTTAAGAAAAGGAAGAGGGTTGTTAAGGCAATTGACATTGATTTTGATGCCCTTTTCAAACTTTCAAACAACATCATTCCAAAGAAGCCTAAGGTGCTTTCTCGAATAATGGTGGATAATGACGGAAATAGATTTGCAGATCTCGCCATCCCACAAGTTGATAAGGAGCGTGATGCCATGACACCTGCTGATTATGAAGTTTCCAGAATTGGACTTGGGAGGTCTACATTAGAAAGTGACATGGCGATGGCTTGAGATTCAATTGATATCATGCTAAAGAGACTTGAGAAATATAAGTCTCAGAACTCTCAGCTCAAGGCCGAAAAGAATCAATTGGTAGAATATGTTCAAGTTTCAACATTTGATAAATCCCATATCGTCCACTTTCCTAGTATCTGATGCAGTGACTACCCCTGATGAAGAAACTCTCAATTTGTCAAAAGAAATAAACACATTTAGCCATGTCACTAAAACTTGGCTTTCAGAGATTCTCGTTTTAGGCCAAGGGATGATCAAGACCGCGGGTAAGCTTCATGAAGATGTCAGTGTGTATCTTGATCCAATTCTTTCTTTCAAAGAAACTTTTGTTTCTAATATATCAAATTTGGATGAGATATTGCCCAGTTTGCAGGAGATGACAAGTATGGAATCCTCAATTTTAGCCATTGAAGGAATTCTCGAATTTGAACATTGAGATACACGTTTTCTTTAGTGTCTACATCTCAAATCAAAGAAGACGCTTCTCGAGGATTCTATGATCCATTATGAGAGCATGTGCAATGAAGTCTTCACTTCACTCTCCTTGATTGAAGAATTCATAGCTGAAATTCCTTGCAACCTCCTAAATAAGCATAATCAAAGGTGTTCATCAGAGCAGGTGGAAGAACAATTTTCACAATTGTTTAAGGACATGTACACTCCCGCCAACAATTTCTCATCAATTTCAATGGAGCGGTGCATCAAATTAAAGAACTTATTTGAGATCACTCAATCCAAAATTGTTAATTTAAATGATATGCCAAGTAGGATTCTTGAATTGCAGGTATTTTGTGAAGCTATTCTTCGACCAAATGAACCTCCAGAAGAAGAAAAAATGTTTGAAACTTTGGGAAGGTTTAGATCCTTTCAACTGGCAAAAGCGGCAAATCCTAATTTCACCGGCGGTTCAAGGAGTTAATTTTCTTGGTATCTAATGAAGTGGGAGAGTCCATTTCTCATACGCTTGAGATAGGCAGACCCCATTTCAATGGATAAGGCACTGATTATTATTGTATATTTTTAAAAGTGGATTTTTAATAAAAGGATGTTGTTATTTGTTTTCGGGAACTGTCAGTAACTTAAGTGATTTCTATTTTTGGTTGTCTTTAATAAAGTTGGTTAGAAAAAGTCAAAGGTCACTTTAGTGCCTTGTTTAATGATCATGTTAAACCCTAACTACTTTGTAACCAACTTTTGGGTTATAAAAGGAAGTGAGGGGCTCATTAGTAAAGGTGACTTTGAGAGAGGAGAAAAAATATTTTTGTGTGCAAGCTTTGTTTCAAGAAGAAACTTTGTGTTCTTTTGTGAAAACATTTTGGAATTAATGAAATACGAACTTTGTGTCTCATTCATTGTCTCTTGTAACATTTGATGTTCTTATGTTCATTAGATGTTAGGTGTTTGAATCTTGCATGTAAATATTTTCTTTGATCTTATTGTCAACATTATTAATCTGTTGTTCTAGTTCACAGTGATCAAGCTCTGATTATCTACTTGCTCATGTGTGTTCCCTTTTACACATTCTTGTTTGGCTAACTCAAACTCCATTTTATTTGTGTTGGTTATTCACCTTTCTTCTTCATGCAATATTAGGCTCTGTTTTTACCTAACTCTTGCATGTTCTTTCAGTTCATTCCTTTCCACTCCTTTCCTTCATTCCATTCCATCTCCCTCATTCACTTTTCTTTCCATTGATGTTCCAAAACACCCCCCACATACAATTTTGAATGTATAGATGTAAATATAGTTTTGGTTTTCAATAAAGGCAGCCTCACCTTCATTGAGGAGGGACTTCGTTTCCACACTGTTGCATGTCATTTGCATGCGTGCAAATCCATATGCTAACAGGTTTCAAAGCAAGAAGGCAATAAGGGTTTTCTATACTACCAAAAAAGAAGGAAAACGAATCAGCTAAGGGAAGAACAAAAAGCCAAATTTGATAAGTTGATTACAGGTCAAGAGAGATTAGCGGACACAATGGACTTCCTTGCCCTATCTCTTCAAAAGATAGTTGAACTTTGGTTCAAAATGGTGATGGCAGCTCATCCGGAGCTAACAACGCATGGCGACCTATAGGATCAGCCCACGGATCTGTTACTAGGCCCACTTTTCTTCCAAGGGAAGAAGTTATTCCAGATGTTAAAACAAGGCCTTCTACCAAACGGAACATTGCCACAAGTTATGAAGAGTATATGGTTCTTCCAAGAGAGATTCGTGAAGTTATTTCACTCACCGAATTCATTGGAGTGAATAAAGGAAGACGTAGGCCCAAGACTAGACATCATATGCCACAGAAGGAGATACAAAATGTGCTGGGAAAGATGACCTTCTCCACATTTGATGGATCAGCCAAAGGGACAGCTAAGGCTTCGATTCATAAGTTGGATACATATTTATCTTTGAAGCCCATGATAGAGGAGGATTCTATCAAGTTTTCTACCTTGCATTTTGAAGGAATTGCTCATGAATGGTGGTTTCATGGGTTAGTGACACACGGGCATAATGAAATTCATTCCTATGATGATTTTTGTCAAAGAGTCATTGATCGATTTGATATAATTGATCCGGAAGTTCTCTTTCGTGAGCTTTCTCATTTAAGACAACAAGGCACGGTGGATCGGCCAAAGGTACAACTAAGGCTTCAATTCATAAGCTGGATACATATTTGTCTTTGAAGCCCATGATAGAGGAGGATTCTATCAAGTTCGCTACCTTGCATTTTGAAAGAATTGCTCATGAATAGTGGTTTCATGGGTTAGTGAAACAAGGGTATAATGAGATTCATTCCTATGATGATTTTTGTCAAAGAATCATTGATCATTTTGATAGAATTGATCCGGAAGTTCACTTTCGTGAGCTTGCTCATTTAAAACAACAAGGCACGGTGGAGGAATGTGTCAAAATTTCAAAGGCTTTTCATTATGATCACGGATGTTTTAGAAAGAAGGCTTGTAGTGCTCTTCATTGAAGGTTTGATTGATCCCCTCAAGGATTTGGTTTGACCCTTTGATCCCTTGTCTCTTTAAGAGGCAATCAAGAAGGCTTTAGATCTTGAAGGTGCTGCTCCAAAAACAGCAGCGAACAACAGTCTTCGCAAGGGAAATTCGAGTGGAGGACAGCCCACTAGGCAGCCTAGAGACCCTCCCTTGGACCAGCCAAGGAGGTCACCCTAAAAGTTGCCAAGTACTCATAAGGAGCTTCTCAAAACCAGCAATGACAAAGCATCTAGAAACAAGTTTCGAAGGAAGAATTTTTGCTTCTCATGCAAGGATCCATGGACTCCAAGGCATCATTGTTTGTGAAAAGGTAAAGTACATTACATTGAGATATTTTCTGATTGTGATGATGATGAAAACAATGTTGATGAAGCTAAGCATGATGGTGTTCCGGAGGAAGAAGATCCAAATAAATTTGATGGCACTCTTGCTACATTGTCTAGAGCACCTCGAAATCACCCATTTCAAGTAAAGGGTGATCTCCAAGGACAAAAGGTCACCGTCTTAAATAATAGTGAAGCCACGCATAATTTTGTGGATGAGAGCTTAATAAAGAAATTGAAGTTGAAGGCTGAAAATCTCAAGGGTTTCAATGTAGCGGTGGTGGATGGTTTCATACTTCCCTGCACTAAAAGAATACTTCATCTCACACTCACCTTAGAAGGACATATGGTAAGAGATGAATTTTATGTTATTAGTATTGGCGAATCTGATTTTGTGTTGTGACTGCAATGGTTGCATTTTTTAGGTGAGTTTTCTCAAAACTACCAAAATATGGAGCTGAAATTTAGAGTGGAAGGCAAGGAGGTGGTGTTGCATAGAATGAAAGGTGGAATCCCTCAAGTTGTGACTGCTAAGAACATGAGTGGAACCTTCAAAAAGAGGCAGCTTTCTTGGGCTGCTCATTGTTTGGTAAGAGATGACTCTTCTATTTCCATTCAATCTACTTTTCATGATGATATTCAGCCTGTACTTGACAAGCATGTCAAAGTATTTAGTGAATTACCTCATGGGCTGCCACCGGATAGGGGATTCCAACATGTTATTGAGTGAGAACCGGGTGCCAAACCCATGGATCTACAAGAAAGAGATTGAAAGAACCATCAAGGAATTGTTAGAAATGGGGCTGATTAGTCCTAGTTCCATCTCCTATGCTTCTTTCATAGTGCTGGTTAAGAAGAAGGATGACACTCTAAGAATGTGTGGACTACCGAATACTCAATAAGAAGACAATCAAGAACAAGTATCTGATACCAAGGATTAATGATCTAATAGATTAACTACATGGAGTGGTCTACTTCTCCAAAATTGATTTGAGATCCGGATATCATTAAATAAGAGCGAGAGAGGAAGATGTTCACAAAACCACATTTAGGTGTCACTTTGGGCATTTTGAGTTCCTTGGCATGCCATTAGGGTTAACGAATGCCCTGGCCACCTTCCAATCATGCATGAATCATATTTTTTATAAGTATTTGAGGAAATTTGTGTTGATTTTCTTTGATGACATTTTGATTTATAGTAGATCATGGGAGGAGCACCTCCAACACTTGGATAAGGTGCTGGAAATTTTAGAACAGCAATCCTTATATGCAAAGAAATTTAAATGTGAGTTTGGTATCGATGAAATTTTGTACTTGGTGCATGTTATCAATGCACGTGGGTTTCATGTGGATCAAAACAAGATCCAAGCCATCATAGATTGGCCAAACCCAACCTACCTCATTTAAAAGGATTCTTGGGTTTGTGTTCATATTAGCGAAAATTTATGAAGGCATTCTCCCAACTTGCAGCCCCATTGACTTCTCTAACAAAGAAAGGATCTTTCAGCTGGTCAAAAACAACCCATATAGCTTTTGCAAAATAAAAAACAGTGATGTGTTCTTGTCCAGTTCTCGCTGTTCCATATTTTTATATACCATTTATGCTTGAATGTGATCCTTCCAATGAAGGTTTAGGTGTTGTTTTGATGTAAAACAAGCACCCAATTGCTTATGAGAGTCAGAAATTGAAGGATCATGAGAAAAGGTTCTTCATTTATGACAAAGAAATTGAAGGATCATGAGAAAAGGTTCTCCATTTATGAAAAGGTTCAAATCAAGTTCTAGAAATACTTAATTTGTGGAAGGTTTGTGGTCAAAACCGACCACAATAGCTTGAGATTTTTTCTCCTTCAAAGGGATTTGAATGACCGGCAACAAAAATGGGTGAGTAAGCTCCAAGAATTTGATTTTGATATTGAGTATGTTAAGGTAAAGCATAATGTGGTTGCGGATGCTTTATCAAGGATGCCACCTCCTACTCCATTAGAGGATGTGGAACTTCATAGTGAGGAGAATGAAGAGCACAAGACAGCTGATCCATTGAATTTGCAATTGCTTGGGGACAAGTAATTTTGGGAAGGAAGAATTGTAATGTCCTTTTTTCCCACTTAAGGACCCAATTTTGGACTTCTTGCTATCCCCTTTTCCATGGCAATGAAGTAAAAGAGTTGGGAAAATGAATTGAGTTTCCTTTGCATTCATTTTTTAATTTTTAGTGTGTTTTTCCTTTTAGCAAATTAGTTAGGTCTAGTGTATTGAAAAAGCAAATAAAAGATTATGACTTTATATGGGTCGGCCATGTCCTTCTAAACCTTGGCACCAAAGTTGGAGTATAAAAGGAGGTGAAAGCTTCATTTGCACACACTGACTTTTGGCAAATTTACTCTAATTGGACTTGTGGGTTGATTGCTCATTATTCTTCCACTCTTGGGCAGAAATCCAAGTGTGTGGCACTTCCAAGGACATAAATCTTTCTTGTGGTTTGTTGGGGGAGGGAAACCCTCCTTCCTTGTTTGGCTTGAAGGAATATTATAGATTTGAGAAGAAGTCATAATCATATTTTATATGCAATATTGAGCCTCTCCTTTATGGGGTGAACTGCATTAGTGTATGGTTTGGTTCCATCTAAGGCACGACAATCACATTTGAATTCATACTTGGCTTACTTATTATTTATAAGGCTGGAATCAATATTTATGTGTGGAGTTTGGGGTTTCTAAATCCTCATTTCATCATTTTTATTGCAGTTGTACTTCACTGGTTTTTAATTAATTTCTAGCAGTGTTTTGGATCATATTTCCTATTAAATATTGGTTTGGTGGATGCCTAAAACACTTATATCTATTTTGGGAAAGTTGTTAGAAAAGTTTCAAATGTTTTTGCATGCATTTTTGTATCGTTATTCCAAAAATCTGATTGTTGGTCAAATCTGGATTTTATTTTCAGTTTGTTGGTTTTAAAATCAAATTTGATAATATTGGGGTTTGTGCTAATTTCCTACTTATCAGTTTTAGCCCTTGTAAGGGATATTACATCATACCATCCTTACTCTCTCAGATGCATTGGTTTGTAAACTTAGAATTAATCGTCTATTCTACATACATAGTTGTGTTCCTCTTGTTATTCGTGCACCTTCTCTTTATATTAAATATGGATGAATTAGCCATTTTTCACATTTTATGATGATCACATTACAAAAGGTTTGGTCCATGTTGGCTAGATTTTCTGCACAGCTAAAAACCTAGGCAGTCATGAGATAAATCTCCCTCATTTACCGGTGAGGCTCCCGTATAAGATGTTTATCAATCTGGTACGTATGAAACTTAATAACTATTTTTGGGGGTTTTACTTTAATCACACAGCTCATGAACCATAGCTTAGCAATTTTGCAACAAGTAAGCAGTTGTGTTAGGAATATTTGCAGAAGGGGAAAAATATAATTAGGAAAAGAAAAAAGAAGATGTGTTGATCTTAACCAATAGTTACAGAGTTGGTCTCATCCACACAAATTAAATAAACAGAGTAAAATCACAACATTCAACAGTAAGGGAAAGAAACAGCTTCTAACCTAAATCTGAGATAGCACAAAGTTTATCTAAAACCTCTGAAAAGAAGAACCAGCAAATGCACCGTAGACACAAAGTTCTCTAGAAATCCACCTTTATTCAATCCCCAAGCTTTCACATCAAATGACATCAAGGGTTCCAACACAAAGTCTGAAACTCAGAATGCTCAAAATTACAAAAGCTCTTGCTGAAAACAAGTTCTGCTAACAAATTGTGTTCCTTTAACTCGTAGGCTCTTCCTCTATTTATAGTGTATAGAGGGCAATTACAAATAGGAAGTTTTCAATGAATTGCCACATGTGAGAAGCTATGAAAAGGGGAAGCAACTGGTAGTATCTTCCTCCTAGAATTCCTCTTTACATGACATGCATGCTTTACAACTGAAAAATAGAACAACCTTTTATTCTGCATGTCTGCCACCTATTTCCAAGTAATTGACTTCTTCCAGTAACTTGAAGTAATGGCTTTTAAAGCTAATTACCTAAGTTTTACAATTTTAATTGATTACTCAATTGCTTTGTCAGAGAAAATAAGAGAAAGAAAAATAAGTTATTCCAGCTGCAACACTCTTCGTTTTGTTCTTCTTCCATACTTTGCATGTTGATCCAACATGCATTGTACTTCTGCTTCATCTACTTTAGCAATGAATGATCTGAATGATATCTCTGCCTTGAATCTAAGATGTTTTTTTCTCCCATATGTTGTTGAATCCTTTCCTTTGATTCTCACCAAACTGGATCTGGAAGCAGTTGACTGTGATTTTGCTTGCAGGTGTTGCCTCTGACCTATCTTCCCTCTTATCCTTGAAGCTTTTGCAGTTCTTCTCAAGTATGTGCACCAGTGAAATGTTTGTCGTAAACAATTCAGACAACTCATCACCCTTCATCGTGCATGAATCAACCTTTGTCTGAGATTTTTTTTTTAATTTCTGCCAGAAGCCCATGCAATTATCAGAGTTGCTATGCTATTTGTGCAGAACCTGTAATTTTTCTTTTATTCTGTGATATATTCAAGGTATCTAACATTGAATTTGCCTTCTTTTCACCAATATGAGCACCAGTGAAGTCTTCCTCGCAACCCTAGGTGTCAGAAAATGGATGCTTCCCGGCAATTAAATATATTTTTTTAATGCTTATAAAGTCTCTTCCTCTATGGCACCAACTTTGCTTGCAGGGCAACATGCTCCACACAAAATAAATAATTTCTCTTCTTATATAAGCAACTCACATGCTAATTTTACCAATTGATTCCTCTTATTTTTAGCAATTTCTAATAATAAGTTGTGTTTTTCTCTTTCTTTGGTGCCAACACTTGTTAAAAATAATTAAAAGACATTCAGCTTTTTAAGCATTTAGCTCATGCCAGATATGGGTCGCACTTTTTGGCTAGGAATTGCTTGCGTGAAATACATGAAGGCAAGGAACTTTAAAAATTACAACCTTCTGGGCAGCTCCAAAATTCTCACTTTTCTCGTTTTTCGACTAACATTGTGGGAAAATTCAATCTTCCAGGAAGCCCCCAAATTCCCACCTTCCAAGCAGCGCCAAAAGTGTCCCACTTGGTTAAGTGAATTGGCTAACATTTGCGTGAAAAACATGAAAGCAAGGGCAGCGTCCAAACTTCCCACCTTCTAGTCGGCACCAAGCTCCCACTTTTTATAGTTTTCACTTAATTGTGGTGAAATTAAACAACCATGCCAGACAGCTCTAAAAAGTGCGACTTGCCTCCAGGCTGCTGCGTCAAAATTCCAGCACTTGCATGGATTAACTCACACTTGTCAGGCCAAAAATGCGACTAGTCTGAAGAAAGCTCTTCCCAAAAAGTACGACTTGTATTATGAAATTGCTCTTCCCAAAAAGATGCGAATGCAGGAATTCTGCTTTTACAGTTACGTGAAAAACTCATTAGCATAGACATAAAATTTTCCATAAAAACTGGAAAGGGTCCGGAAGATGTAGCAACAAAAACTTGCAAGTGTCATAACTTTCACTCTGTGGCTCCATTTTAGGTGTTGCTTTTCCTAAAAGTGCATATTTTCTCGAGCTCTATGCATTGGTGGCAGTATTTTTCTTATTTTCATGAAATCCACTATTGCTCCTTTTTGGACCAAGCAACCTCTTGCAATCTCCTGAAGGAATCCTGAGCTCTGGTCTCCTTTAGACAGATTAATTAGCAATTAAAAACACTAGATAGCTTTTCAAAACCTCAAGCGAAGGGATAGAGTGAGTTTTAGCATGTCGGTATTTGTCGAATTTGGCTTTTATGATTCTACTAGGGATTGCCTTATGGAGCAATGGAGACAGACTGCAAGACAACACAAACACAAAACCCGTTACTTTGAAGAAGAAAGCGAGCAATTTTTCGAAAAGGGGTGGTCTCCAGATTTCAAGCTGAAATCTGCAGGGACACCAGATATACTAGTTCATCCTGGGTAAAAACCAATTGTTGTACATAGACGAATTACATAAAAATGGATATTATTTATTGCTAAATCCTCCAATTTTAGCTCAATCTATTTTTAAAATAACTTTATTTATTTAATATAAATAAATAAAACGCTTGCAGACAAGGTATTGTTAAGGAATTGAATTATGAGCAAGTCAGCATGTGGGTACAATTGGCGACTTTTGATTGTATAGAAGCATTGGAGTTTCCATTATTAGCAATGCAAACTACTAAAGGCATTTGAAACACATGACAACCCATTACTTGAAAAGAAGGAAATTTTTTTAAAAGGGGCAATCCCAGATTTAAGGGTAAAATCTTGGGGACACCAGTCCATCTATGCTTCCCAGTTTAGAGTAGCATGGATATACAGTAGACTAATTCATGCCAGCTGATGTAGTGAACATGACCATGTATGACATTCTTGCGATAAGCTCCTGACAAGTGTTGTAGGATGGAGTAATATTCCGATGAACGTTGCATAGGATGAATTTCCATACGACATGATTTCTTCACGTATTATGTGTTTCCAGAAAATTGTGTAAGTATCGAGATTACAAGAATATTTCACTGTAAAGCGAAAGTATTATGCTTCGCCTACTGATATCTATAAGGCATTGTGCCTACTTGTAATAGATCTGAAACGGTTAGTACCTGTTATTCGAGTTCTGGAAAAAATTAAGGATTTATCCCTTGAGGGAGGATGAGTTAGGAGATACATATACTCTCAATGTTGTAGTATCACCTTTTGTGAAAGTTATAAATGATGTTTTTATTCCATAGTTTTAGTGACAGCAGTATATGCATCTCCAAAGATTATTCAATTTTAAAATGTTAGTGATTTAGTGATACTGAACCTTCTGAAATCTTTTATTGTATTGGACCCAATGTAAGATTAGCTGACGAGTCTGACAACAAATAGCGTATGAAATGGCCATATCGTTACAATGAAAATCTACATTGTTATTCATTGCAGCCTTAACCCCCTTTATAACTTTGCCTTATGGATGAATTATAAACGCCATTAATATGTCACACTCTAAAGATACATCATGGAAATACAATAATACCTCAAACAATGGTTAGTGGTACTCATCTTTGTACCTTGAATGCCTCTCCTCAAAATAAAGTACATGTAGACCTTGACAACACAATGACAACACATTAGTCATATGCTACAGTTTCAGACAATTTATTCTAGATGGAATAGCCTTATGCGACCAAACATGATTAATTGAACTTTCACGAATTATTGGAAGCGCAAGCCAATGAGTCCTTTCAAGTGGGACGCATTTACATAGAAACCTGATAAAACCCACTAAGAGACAAAGCGTGTTCCCATTAACATAGGATGTGATTGGATCATTTGAAATGTGAGACACAACTTAAACAGAACCTATCGTTTGACAAAGTTGGGGCTTAACATTACATCCACACTAGTATGATAAGAGGTCCCACCCTTTGGTAAAAGATTATACTCAATGAGTCCACAAAACACCTCTATCGAGGCCTAATCTTTAAGCAGTGTTTCGTAACAATGGTGGTAGGCGTGGATTAGTAGTTGTCTCGGGCCCAACCGTAATGTACCACAGATACTCCAAAACAACCCCGAATCCCCTAAAGATACGATTTCGATTACGGATACCTTTGCAAGACGTAACTAATATCGTCCCTATTGAGGTGCAGGGTATCAGGAATCAGGCGTTCTTGTCAACGAATATGTCTGTACGTATCCGTGCCGTACCCCATATGGATTAGGGACATATCGGGAAAGATATACGTTTTTTATAATGACGCAAGTCATTATGTTAATCGTTTGACCTTTTCCATAGGGATCCTAAGATGGGAACGATAGTATCACTCACGATTGGAATAACGAGTCATACATCGCTGTAGCCCACAAAAAGTGAAACTAAATTTCTTAAACAACGGAATTGAGATCACACATTAACAATGTGTCAGAGATGGTTGTGCAAGTGAATGAGCAGAGAGCCAAAGAACAGTTCGTGAAGAGCTTAGTGTGCGGTCAAAGAATCTGGAAGCTTGCATCGCTTTGCTTAAAAAGCTTGGCCAAGTAGTGTAGGCTAGCTGATTGGACAGGAGTCTATTGCACCATACCCCCTATGTTTGTAGTCCATGGATTGTCAAGGATGGATTGCAACTTAGAACGAAAAGTTATCTATTGTTGACACTTGAGAGGAGTTGCACATAGTTCTCAAACCTGTTAAAAGGGTTTAACCAAAAGCATACAAGTCTATACTACATTTGGTACAGAGTGATGACAATGGGGATCGGGTAGATCTAATTTTACCCTTGCAACTGCATCATTTCGTTATCATTTATTATCAGATGGATTGTAAACATTTAAATTATGTTGCATTTTTTTAAATTTTATAATTTAAACACATCCTAAATCTGTGTATGCTCTCACCTCACGCCTTTATGGCGATCTTGGTGATCAAAAACAAATTAGGATGGCATAGTTTAGGGTTATTTAATTTATTAATCGGTAAAAAATCATTTTTTTATTTTAAATGCATTGTTCAATGTTAATGTATTTGTTTTGTTCTAAGCTTCCTAAATTTGTGTATGCTCTCACCTCATGCCTTTATGGCGATCTTGGTGATCAAAAACAAATTAGGATGACATAGTTTATGGTTATTTAATTTATTAATTGATAAAAAATTATTTTTTAATTTTAAATGCATTGTTCAATGTTAATGTATTTGTTTTTAAATTTTTATTTTTTTAGCTTCCTAAATTTGTGTATGCTCTCACCTCGGCCCTTTATGGCGATCTTGGTGATCAAAAACAGATTAGGATAACATAACTAATTAATAATTTATTTATGTTAAAGCAAATTGTGTTTTAATTTTTTAAACATCCTAAACCTGTGTATGCTCTCACCTCGCGCCTTTATGGCGATCTTGGTGATCAAAAATAGATTAGGATGACAACTAATTTATTTATGTTAAGGCAAAATGTTTTTAATTTTTTAAACATCCTAACTCTATGTATGCCCTCACCTTGCACCGTTATGTTGATCTTGGTGATCAAAAACAAATTAGGATGGCATCAAGTTCTGCTTCGGGTGGAGTGCAAGGCCACGCTGAAACACATCAGTTCCTGTGAGACATGATCCTTATTCCCCTCTTTGGAGACATGTGACATTGGTAGACAACATTGCTGGTGGTGGGTGTCAGGTTTGGATATGTCATGGTTGCCAAGCTCAGTACAGATCCTCATATAGTCGAGCGAAAATCCATTTGACTGGTGTTGGAGGTGTGGGGATAAAGAGGTGCCCAAAAATATCAAATGAAAAAATGGCAGAGTACCTAAGAGAGCAAGAGGAGGCTGATAAACAAGCTGAAAGAAATAGAACTAGAACAATTCCTTCGCAAAGAAGGCCTTCATCACTACCACCCACACCTAGACCTACTTCTCATGCTTTCATTCAAACTCAAAGTCAACCATTTGATGAAGAGAGTCCAGAGAGCTCACGAAAAAGGCCAAAAGGAGCATTGGAGAAAGCATTTAATATTGAAAAGAGGGAGGTTGCTGATGAGGTTGTCGCTCGATGCATTTATGCATGTATTGAGATCTCCATATTGGCATCAAATGGCGAAGGGTATCAATGAAGCTCCACAAGGGTACAAATCCCCAGGTTACGAAAAAATTCGAACCACACTCTTGGGAAAGGAACTGGAACACATTCACAAGACTTTGCAGCCAATCAGAGACTCATGGAAGGAAATAGGGGTTTCCATCATTTCAGATGGATGGAAAGATGCTAGAAATAGACCCCTCATAAATGTTGTTGCAGTATGCCTGTTGGCTAGATTTTCTATATAGCATAAAACCTAGGCAGTCATGAGATAAATCTCCCTCATTTACCGGTGAGGCTCCCGTGTCAGATTTGTCAATTAAAATATGCTAGTATCTATATGGGGTTTTACTTTAACTGTTCAGCTCATGAACCATAGCTGTACAATTCTGCAGCAAGTAAGCAGCTGTTTAAGAAAGAAAATATTTATATAAGAAGGGAATTATATGAACACAGAGAAGAAATGGGGAAGATGTGCATCCCAATCAATAGATAACAGAGTTGATCGCATGCACATAGAAGAAACCAATAGATATAAACAAAGAATTATAAGCAAAGGAAACTCTAGATCTAGATCTAAAATAACATAGTTTATTCAAAGATCTAAAATAAAAAGCTAAAAACAAAATACACCGTGACACAAAGTTCTCTGGAAATCTGCTCATGTATATTCCTTTGCTTCAAATGGCTCTGAGGGGTTCCAACACAAAGTCTGGAACACAAAAATGTTGCTTCCAAATTCTAATACTTTCACCCAAAGGTTCTTCCTCTACTTATAGAATGTAGAGGGGCAATTACAAGTCGGAAGCTTTTAGTTGAACTGGCACATGTGGAAGTCGGAAAAGAAACAACTGGCTATCTCCCTCCTGGAATTCCTCTTTGCATGACTTGCATGATTTGCAACTGAAAAATAGAACCTTCTATTTGGCACATCTACCACATATCTCCAAGTAGTTGACTTCTTCAAGTAATGGCTTTTAAACCAATCACCTAAGTTGTATAATTTAATTGATCGCTCAATTATTTTGTCGAAGAAAATAAGAGAAAGAAGAAGAAAGAGGAAAGCTCCAGTCTTGTCTTTTTTCATGTCTACATGCAGCTGATTCTTTTGCCTTTGATTCTCACCAAACTGGAACTGGAAGCAGCCGGATCTAGAAGCAAGTTGGAATCTGGAAACGGCTGGATCTAGAAGCAAGCTAGAATCTGGAAGCGACTGGATCTGGAAACAAGCTAGATCTGGAAGCGGCTAGAATTTTGCCTTTGACATGTCTTCTCTTCTTATCCTTGAAGCTTTTGCAGTTCTTCTCCAATACATGCATCAATGCAATGTCTCCCCATAAATAACTCATCATTTTTATTTTTAATTGCATATGAGCAATTAAAAATTCAAGAAAGCACTCCGGGTGAATGCAAATCCAATGAAAGCTTCAACTGGAAGATTGGAAGCACATGCACAAGATCCTGGAAGGAATTTTCCACGCACTGACTTCTTCACAGCGCTGCGTTCAGAAACAAGAGGATGAAGCCTTTGTGCTGGAAGCTTTTGCAATTATGAGAACTGGATCTGGATCTGGATCTGTGTCTACCGGTGTTCAGCAAATCTGGACGCTAATGCATGATGTCCGCTGAGCTTTCTTTTTCATCCCTGCTTTGCCATGGCTAGAGTTTATCTTTGTCTGAACAATTCTTTTTCTTCTTACTCGGCCGAAATTCTTCACAACTGGTGCAGATCTGGATAATTCTTCAGATTTGGAGGATATATTCAATGTATTGGACATTGATTTAAACTCCCTTTCTTTTGTAAAGCATCTGTAACGAATTCCTGCAGTTAATTCAGACAAAGATGGCAACCGGAACATGAACAGTGGATTTTAATAAAAAAAATCTGCATAATTCAAGCTTGCTACCCCAAAAATTAATGTTTTATTTGTATGCAAAGCGAACATGAATTTTACTAACTTCACCTGAGCACCTGTATCACTTATGCAAACAATTATCCAGACACAAATCAACCTCCTTCAACCTGTGCGCCAAAATTGGAAGCTTTTAGCATTAATTTCACCTTCTTTTGAGCAAAAATCCTCTTCAAATGGGGCGCACTTTTCCTCTGGGCTGCACTTCTCTGCCTGTGAATTAATTAATTCATCCTTATGGCAGCCCCTGCTTATATAATCCTTCACAATTCTATAATTAATTAATGTCTTTCCTATTCCTGGCAATTAATTAATTGATTAATAAGCTTCACTCTTCAAATGGGGGCGCCTATTTTGTGCATGCTCATGGCTGCCATTAAATAAATTAAATTTATTTAATTTTAGACTTCTGCTTCCAGTTAACTCAAGCCTCACAGTATGCTTTGACCTTAGCCACTGAAAATAGGAATTAATTTAATCATTTAATACTTAAAAAAATATTAGTTCTCTCCCAAATGGGGCGCACTTTTTTGACATAAAGGGGCTGCATTAAATAAATATTATTTATTTAATTTTAGAATAGTCTATTTTCAACCTCCTTTTGTCCATTCATCTCTGTTGACTTTTCCACAAGCCTGGGCGCCAAAATTGGGTGAAGAAATATTAACAAATTTAATTAATTTAATGCCTTCCTATTCACCTAAAGTGGGTCGCACTTTTTGGCATAAGAGATTTCTATTTTTAAAAATCACATGACAATGGGATTATTTACCCTGCAAGGCAGCCCTGAAAATCCCATGATTCACTTAAGCTGTTTGATTTTCATAATGGGATTATTTACCCTACCAGGCAGGCAATAAAATCCCATTAATGCACTTAAGTTGTTTTTCTTTTATTCGACAATGAGAATTTTTACCCTGCAAGGCAAGTAAAGAAATTCCCATCTGCTTGCTGCCTCTAATTTTCCCATTGTGACTTAAGTGACGTTTCCTTCTATGGGAAAAAGTACCCTTCTAGGCAGGTACAAAATTCCCACCTGCCTGCTGCAACCAAAAATCCCATGATCCACTTCAAGCTGTTTGATTCCAAAAATGCGGATTATTTACCCTATAAGGTAGGTTTTCCCATCAATGCACGTGACTTTTCTTTTTTTCACAATGGAATTTTTACCTCCGTAAGGCAAAGAAATTACCTTCTGGCACTATTGCGTCTAATTTGATCTCATAGATAACTTAAGTGCCAAGAATTCATGGCTAAAAGTACCCTGCAAAGGCATAGATACAGAGAAATTTCACCCTACAACTGCAACCCTGAAAATCCCATGATAACACTTAAGCTGTTTTGACTTTCATAATGGGATTATTTACCCTGCAAGGCAGGCAAAAAAATCCCATGATTCACTTGAATGCGATTTTTCTTTTATTTCACAATGGGAATTTTTACCCTGTAAGGCAGGTAAGAAATTCCCTCCTGCCTGCTGCCTCTAATTTTCCCATTGTGACTTAAGTGGCATTGCTTCCATGGAAAAAGTACCCTGTTAGGAAGATACAAAATTTCTCACAATGTCCTGCTGCTTCCGAAAAATCCCATGATCCACTTCAAACCCTCTTTTTCCAAAAATGCGGCCAGCCCAGAAGAAGCTTTTTGGTGCACGACTTTGTCTTTTCCAAGAGAACCAGATCTCCGATGTACGAATTATTTCTGGCACAACGTGCGTATGTGATCTCCAGATACTCCAGGCCAAGAATCAGGGCAAACCGGCAAAGGAATTGATCCAGAGAAATTTCACAAAAAATGAAACGTTAAAATACAAAAAACACAACGTTGCCAGAAGTTACAAATAAAGCCCAAGATTCATTCCTGGTTAAAACCCTACTGCTATATGGGAATAACGAAATGTGCAATCACAACAAAGTTAAACCGGAGCACAAATTGCCTTAAACGGGGCTCAAAATAATTAAATACAAATTTCCCGCAGCAAATCCCGATAACAGAATATAACAATTTTGGGCATCTAGGTATTTGGCGAAAATGACTAATATGGCTCATTGGGAATATCTTGACACAATACAGGAACTTTCTGGCAATAAAACACAAAATGATCCATTATTTTAAAAGTACCAAAATTTTTTAACGATAAAGGTAGTCTCAAATTTCAGGATGAAATTCTGGGGACACCAGTGCACTAAAGAGGCAATGTATTAAATCTTCGAAATAAAATGCATAGGCCGACCTTAAAGATGGACAATCTATTTCTTTTTAACCTCTATGTAGGCAATCCTCTCAATCAAGGGCCGACCCATAAGGATTAATTCAAGTCCTTCGGACAATTCTATTGTTCGTAAACCCAGGAATCATGCTTATAGAGGCCTTTATAAACTTAGCACATTTTTTGCCATTAAAGTATTTATAATTAATAGATATTTACACGTTGATGCTACAAAAGATTGGGAATTCCCATGAGATTGAGCCAAATTGACCGCAAAGGCAAATGACATTCAACTGGAACTAGAATACGGCGGTTCATATGTTGACCGATGCAGTTCTTATTCTCATTACAGTTGCTTATACTACAGACACTAGATTACACCCTCACACCGGTTATTGCATGACGGCTTCGTGAGTATAGAGGACCATATAACAGTATAGCTGATCTTTGAAGTTTTTGGTCAGCTGTAGAGCCTAGATGCAAAAGACTCTTTAGAATGGATATAAAATCATACTCCTTGATGACCACACATTGGAGCTCAAGGTTGAGTGTTGCACGTCCTTACAGACACTCATTCTCTCTATCATCCGATATGTCAGAGTATTTGATGAAGCATGCTTGATAAATAGACTAGATTCATCATGCCCTTGATGAGTATCAAACTATAGATACCTTAAAAAGGTCCCAACATTCCAGGAGAGACCTTCCACGGTGCGGTCAAGACTATGGTCATGAAGGATGGTGCCCAGTAGAATCCATGACCACCTCATTACAAGTACTTGCTTATGCACTGGACCCCAAGATATTTTCATGGATAGTACAATGAGGCTGCCATAACTGATGTCTAAGCAGATTTGTCTGACATAGGGGAATTCTAACATGCATGAACCAGGGCATCATTCAGCAAGAATTTTCCCTGGATACGACATCTATTGTACAGTGTGTTGCAGAACTGAAATGGACCTTATGTCATGAACTTTTATAAATTTTAAATTTTACTCATCATTTCTGAGTGGATTTTAAATTCCACTAAGTTAAAACTCTAATGGTGCCTAACTTGTCTCATTGCATTTATTTTCTAACATATGCCCTTGTAAAAGGTGACTTACAAATTCATTCCGCGTGACTACAATCGGAGTGTTATAGAATTATCCAATCAGCTACAAGAAATACATGGCATAAAAAAGCTGAGTGATATGGATTCTTGCACTTGATTTGCGCCTTGTTGAAAACAATCACGAGGATTGTTCATTGCTAGTATCCCAAACTTTGGGATCTTGGCTACAGGTGACCACATAGACTTTTGGGATAGCCTCCGGTAAGCCTGAATAGTTGTCCAAACTTTCACTATCCCATGGCGAAGATGACCAAGTTCTTTCATGAAGTTCCCAAGGATGGAGACCCTTCGAGTTTAAAGAGTGGAGCTGTACATGTGGCACACATAACTTTATTTTGAGGAAAATCAGATGATGCATACATAGTAATGTAGAAAATCCTGATGCTAAGAACTCATGATGTATGGCTTGCCATAGGTGAACAATTTCTAAATGTGAAGATCTTGAAGTGGCCCTCATTACATGAGCATGTCTTGAACAAGGTTGAACCCGGAATGCTAGTTCACCTAACCCCATATCCTTTTTCATTCTTAGCACCATTTAGGATTGAGTCTTTTGCACATGATGCCATTATGGAGCATCATACTTGCCCTATGGCCCACATCTTCAATAACAAATTGCAAAGTCATCATGAGTATGTAGAATGTCTCGAACATGTTTCAAGTTTTGTATTACAAAGTTCAGTGTTTTATGGACTGAATTAGAAGTCCTTGTCAGAAGAGTAGAGAGTTATCCAATTTCACCCCCCAGGGTTGAATTGATAACATACATCAGGATTCTCAAATCCCAGGCAAATTGATTGATCCAGGGCAAAAATCATGTTTCTAGGGTCCCTTCAGAATTTTTTCTAACTCTCCTGTCCAGGTTGAAAAGAACAAGCTCTGAGAAAATGCGAGAAAGTTGCAGAAAATAAGCTTGGGCCAGAAAAAATTGTGAAAATCAGCTAAGTCCTAGTCCAAACGACAGTCGGGACATTTGGGACGAAAAGGCGTGGATCGGCCGAAAAGCCTACAGGTAGCCCAAACAACAAAGGGACATCTGGGACAAATGGACGTGAAATGCCCGAATCGGCCGGAAGAAAGAAAATTTGTCCAAGTCCTTTATCGGGAGCAAGCGGGACAAGAGTGCGCGGAAGGACGCGAACCAACCAAATCGGCGAACCGGAAGAATTTGTCCCAGACAGCACTGGGACATTTGGGACAGGGACGCGAAGGACGCGAACTGGCCGGATCAGCCGAAACAGGAAACTTCAGCACAAGGACAAGTGGGACAAAGGGGCGCGCAGGACGCGATAGCCGAAGGGGCCGAAAGCCAATCAGATCACGCCACGTGTCACCGGCAGAAAAGGGACGAGGAAGCCCATTTCAGGCGGATCAGAGGATTCTGTCCCGCGAAGCACTGGGACATCCGGGACAAAAAGACGCGGTGGACGTGAAAATCCGGCAGGCCCATGGACAAATCACAGCATGACACGTGTCGCCAAGGAAAAAGGTCCAAAAAGTCAAAGGGGCGAGTTTTCGAGCACTGATCCGAACCAATGAAATAGTGCCACGTGTCCAAGTTTAAGGGGCCCACAAGAAAAGCCCGTGAAAAGGTGGAGAGAGAAAATTGCTCAGTGAACCAGAGCCTGCCACGTGTCGTCCAGATGGCAGAGCGCGGGAAAAGAAATTTAAAAATCTGTTTTCGCCTGTTTTGTGCCCTAAATCTTCAGATCATCATATCTTTCGATCCAGAGCTCGGATTTGCACGTTCTTTATATCAACGGAAAGCTGTTGAAGTTCTCTACATGATTCTGGGGTCAATCTTGCATTTTGGTGCAGTTTGGAGGGAGAAAATTAAGAAAACGTCTCTGACGCGTGGTGATAGATAGAAGTAATGCTTCAACAACCAACTTTAATGCAGCAGACAGCTCGCCGCTCCTGTTAGACAGCCCGCCGTTTTGCTAGGATCCACCACTTCTGTCATAATGAGATGATTTTAAATGCTACCAAGAAGTGGTTGGGGCAGATTCTGGATTTCCTCTCTCTTCCCTCTCTCATTTCTTGATATATATTGTAAAGAAGAGCTCCTTTAAGGGGTCGGACATTCTTGTTTTGCATCCTCCCTTCTTCCCTCGCTTGCAAGAGAATTTGTGGAGCTTTCAAACCTCCCATATGGATTGTAATGTCAGTCTTTTTTGCCTCTTGGCCACTGCAATGTACTGTATCGACTCTTGAGCAATAATATATGTGTTGTGATCGACTCTCGACCCTCTCATGTATTCATTGCTGTCATTTTGATCTCTTATTGCAGTTTGGTTACCTGTGCATGGTGTTTGTATTGCATCTATGTGGTCTGTGTTAAATTTGCAAAACGAGTGTCTAACATTCCTCGGTGCATCACCTTTGTAGTTTAGGTTTTATTCTATGCATTTTCTTACCCTGTCTCCTTGGCAAGTTAGATTAGGTTTTAGCAAACCCTCTGCATTTTTGTGTGTGCATCTGAACAGAGGAATAGGAACCAGCCTTCTCTGGAGAATCTTTTCTCATCTTTACAAGTCCCACGCTTGGAGAAAGGATTCCATGTTGTGCAATCACACTGGATGCCTGAACATCAACCTAGAAGCCTGATTTGCATCCAGGGGTGCTGTGAGTCTGCAACAACAGTTTTGGCACGCCCGGTGGGACCTAGAGGTCTCATTTTTATTGCAGCAAAGTTGATATGCATCTGCTGCAGTTTTCTTGCTTATAAGAGCTATTATTTGCATATCTGGCGACTCCACTGGGGAAGAATCAACTGGTTTCAGCAGTGCAGGCCTGAAAACTCATGAGAAGAATCACCACAAGGTCAAGAGTTGGAGAAGAAGAAGCGTTGTTTGAATACCTGCAGTTATCTCCAAGAAGAAGGCAAAGAGGAAGAAGGATTCAAAGGTCTCCATCTCCACCAAACAGAACACTCTCAACTCCTCCACCTGACAGGCCTTTCATTCAGTATACAAGGGTTTTAAGACCGATTAGAATGGCTCAGAACAATCCCTACGTCAACTTCACAGGCAGCAGCCCACTTGCTCTCAATGCACAACATCCAGTTCCTATTGCAGCCTTGAAGAACATTCCCTACTTCACTGGAGAAAATCAGACTACTCCAGGTGATCATGTTAAAGATATTGCTAACCTTTGTGCAATCCATGAAATCAATGAAATGCAAGTGGCTGTCAAATTACTGGCATCTTCATTCAAGGGTAAAGCATTGTAATGGTTTAGGAGCCTTGGAGCTAGTTCTATCACAAACTGGAATCAGCTGTGTATTGCACTTCATGAGCAATTTGGAGAGAAGGGAGACAACTTGTCTCTTTTGGAGCAGCTGACGACTATCAAGAGAGCTCCCAATGAGCAGCTGGCTGATTTCAACTTCAGATTTCAAAGGTCTTGGGATAGGATTCCAGTGGCAGTCAGGCCAACAGCAGAAGGTGCTTTTCTATATTACCTCAAAGCTTTGAATTCTGATATTTCTATGTTAATTCAGTCCATGGGAGGCACAACAATCCCTATGGCTTATAGCATTGCCATTAGAGCCGAAAACTGTCTTATTCAAGCTGGTAAACTGGCTCCTAGGCCTCCCATGCCCTTGTATCCAAACTTAGAAAATCCAAGCACTAGTCAAGCACCCACTTTGGCTCCTATTCCCACTCCTAGAAATCAGAGTTCAAGTGAAACTTCTACTTCATCCTCTAGTGCTTCAAATGAACTCCAGGAGGTCATGAAACAGTTGCAAAACCTAGGCAATGAGCTGGTTACTCTCAAGAGGCAGCAAGCCCAAGGTTTCAGACCTTCTTATCAACCTCAAGCTCAGCCTAATAGGCAGCCATACCAACCACAAAGACCACCTAATCCAGCTGCAAATATGAATCAAACAAGGCCTCCTGCCAATAGACCATTCCAGCCCTATAATCCAAATGCCATATCTGCCTCTAAGGCATTAGTGCCAACACAGAACAACATTGCTCAGGAATATGATTGGTGCTTTCCATGCAACGAGCCTCATAACCAATCCATGTGTTTCAATGGTGCTCTCAATCAAGCACTAATGGTGACAACTACTGGTGTGGAGGGTGAGGGCAGTCAAGGAAACAGCCAACAACCAGAAACATTCCAACAGCAATCAGCCCCAAATGACACCACATTGGTGAACTGGCAAGCAGAAGATTTCTGTGGCATGAATCAGGCAGTCTCTCAAGGTGTTGCAGCCAACACAAGGTCAAAGAGGAGAAATTTGGGTGAAGAACATCCATTAGCCCCAGCCAATCCACAACCTTCCACGGCTCCACAAATGATTGGCAAGCAAAGTCCAGTTTCAAGTGCACAAGGACAGCCAAGAACAGCCCCTAGGCCAACTCAAATGCCAGCTGTTGCTGCCCACGTGCAAGGGGTGAATGTGCAAACCAAGGGACAACAAAAGGATACTTCATCCCCGTTCAGTATCATTGAACAGATGAAGAAGACTAACGTCAATATATCAATGTGGGAATCCCTATCCATCCCAGGCCAAAGAGATCTGCTGCAAGCTGCCATGAAGGACTGGTCAACTTCGAATCAGCGGGTTCAGATGCAAGACAAAGTGCTTACAAATGCTGCCCAGCCTGAAGGAAGTCATGGAGCACAACAAGGTAAAATGTTGAAGCCCCCTCCTTTCTATGTTTCATTAATCATTGGGGATAAACTAGTACACAATTGCATGATTGATTCCGGGGCAAGTAGCTCAGTGATGCCCAAGCAAATAGCTGATCAACTAGGGCTCCAGTATGAAACAACATCCAAAGGGGTAGTGCAGCTAGATGGGACAGCAATAGCAACAGTTGGAGTGATTAGAAATTTGAGTCTTACCTTGCATGCATGTCCAAATGTTGTTGTTTTACAAGATGTATCAGTCATAGATTTTCCACCACTCTTTGCCCTTTGTTTATCAAGGGATTTCACAGCCAAAATTGGAGGCTACTTATCTGCTGACTGGTCACACATGTTGTTCAGAACTAGATATGGCACTAAGGTCACAATCAGATCCGAGCCAATTGCAAACTTTCATATTGAGCCTCATACTCCAAGCCAAATCAATGCCAACTGTTCAGCATTTGATCAAGAAGATTATCCAAACACAGATGAGGCTGACACTAAGGTTGGAAGCATCCCGGACCTAACTCTTGATGAATGGGCAAACAAGATACATGCTTTTGATCCCTATCAAGAAGTAGAAGAATCTGAGCTGGGAGTCTATTGTATACACGAAGAAAATCAACCTATTCCTAGCGTCACTAAGCCAAGTCATAAAGACAAGAATGAAGTATGGCAATTATTCTTTGATGGGTCAAGGAGTAGACAAGGTGCAGGAGGAGGAGCTATGCTCATTTCACCGCAAGGTATAAAGTATTACTCAGCCTTCCGTTTTCAATTTTCTTGCTCAAACAACACAGCTGAGTATGAAGCCTTAATTCATGGACTGCACTGGGCAATGAAGAAAGGCATCAATAACTTGCAGGTGTTCGGGGATAGCGAGCTAATCGTCAACCAGGTTAGAGGACAACATGCTACGAAGAACGACTTGCTGAGGAGCTACAAGAATAGGGTATGGGACCTCATTGAGGATTTCGAAGCTTTCAACATTGTGTCCATACCCAGGAAGAAAAATGAAGCCGCGGATAGGCTCGCAGCAGTTGGAGCAACGTTTGATGTGGTTGACAACATCAAAAGGGAAAAAACACAGCCACATATCCATGTGATTGTGAGGCCAGCAGTTCCAGATAATAACACCAGCTGGCAGGTGTTTGAAAATGATCAACAGATCATCAATTTCTTACAAGAAGAAGCTGAATTCTCAGCTAGGAATCAGGACAGACTAGAGCAGCAGTATGGGGATCAAGTAGTGCAGCTGCGGACAAACAAGCTTCCCAAGGGTTTGGTAACGTTGGAGTCTATCTTCAACCCTAACGACCAGTTCCGTAAGGAAAAGGCTAACATACAGGTCAAGAGAGAAGATTCAGAGCCAATTCCGGTTGGGGAAGGCAAAACACTTCAAATTGGTAAAGTGGCCACTGAGCAGGAGAAATCAGATTTCATACAGCTTTGCCAAGAATTTCCAGATGTCTTCGCTTGGAGCTATGAAGACTTGAGAGGATTCAACCCGAATTTGGCACAACATACCATAGAATTGGATCCAGATGCTAAACCCATCAGGCAGAAGCAGAGACCTGTTAACCCTCACATTGAGCCTCTAATGAAGAAAGAGATAAATAAGCTAATAGAGGCAAGCATTATATTCCCGATCAAGCACTCAAGCTGGGTTGCTAACTTGGTTCCGGTCAGGAAGAAGAGCGGAGAAATCAGGTTGTGTGTGGACTTCCGAGACCTCAATAGGGCATCTCTCAAAGATCATTACCCGCTTCCTTCAATGGAACAAATATTGCAAGTAGTATCCGGTTCAGAGAGATTCTCTCTCCTAGATGGCTACTCAGGGTATAATCAGGTGATGGTGAAAGAAGAAGACCAATTCAAGACAGCCTTCACAACTAAATGGGGCACATATGCTTACAAGAAGATGCCATTTGGGCTGTCCAACGCTGGTGCTACCTTTCAAAGGGCAATGGACATGGCATTCAAAGGCTTGATCAACAAGATAGTGCTGATATATCTAGATGATATCACTGTCTTCTCAAAGAATGCAGCAGACCATCTCTTTCACCTCAGGCAAGTGTTTCAGAGGTGTAGAAAGTTCAGAGTATCTTTGAACCCCAAGAAGTGCATCTTTCTTGCACATGAAGGAAAGCTCCTTGGCCATGTTGTCTCGAAAGAGGGACTGGCAATTGATCCAGAGAGGGTTGAAGCCATAAGAGCACTGCCATTGCCAAGTCACAAGAAGGCTCTTCAAAGTTTCTTGGGAAGGATCAATTTTGTCCGCAGGTTTATCCCAGATTTTGCAGCCCTTGTCAAGCCCATCACCAAAATGTTAAAGAAGAGCATGGCTTTTAAGTGGACAGCAGAAGGCAAGGAGAGTTTTGAAGCAATCAAAGAAGCTATCTCTCAAGCACCAACTCTCATCAACCCAGACTTCTCCAAGGATTTCATCCTCTATGCATTTGGAGGTGATGACACTATTTCTGCCATTCTGGTACAGCAGAACAAAGATAATGATGAGCAGCCGATTGCCTTTTTTAGCCAGAGCCTAGATGACTGCGAGGTGAGGTACTCTTTTATTGAAAAGCATGTACTTGCAGTAATCAGAAGCTTGAAGAAATTCAAGCATTTAGTCTCAAACAACAAGGTCCAGTTGCTGGTCTCACATGCTGGAGTTAAGGACTTCCTCCTCAACAAGGATTTGAATGAGAAAAGGGCAGGTTGGATCACCCGTGTCATGGAGTATGACATTGAGATCAAGATCACCAAGCTGGTAAGAGGGAAAGGACTGTGTGAGCAGCTGGTTTTAGGGAAGCAAAAGGAAGTATGCAACGAAGAAGAGGCTGTTTTGACAGTCCAGGACAGCCATGAGCCAAGCGGCAATCATGAAGAAGACAATGCTTCCCCCATTCCTTGCTGGACCCAAGGTATTATGCACTTCCTAGGTACAGGCCAGTGCCCCCCAGAGATGAACAAGACCCAAAGGAGACACTTCAGATTACAGGCTGTCCCGTATGCCATTGTTGATGGAGTTTTGTTCAAGAAAGATGTAAATGGAGTGCTGCTGAGATGCATTAGCACAGGTCAGATTCAAAGGGTATTGGAAGAGTTTCATGGTGGACCAGCTGGTGGCCATTTTGCACCAAGAGTGACAGCTCTAAAAATCATGAAGGCTGGTTATTATTGGCCTAAAATCTTCAGTGATTGCTATGCATGGATCAAGAGGTGTAAGAATTGTGCATTCTTCACAGGAAAAGAGAAGTTTGCTGCCCTTCCATTGCATCCAATCTCAGTTGACCAGCCATTCATGCAATGGGGTTTGGACTTCATTGGAGTCATTAATCCCAATTCAAGCCAAGGGCATAAATGGATTTTGACAGCCACAGACTACTTCACCAAATGGACAGAAGCAGTAGCACTCAAAGAGGCAAATGAGTCTAGCATCTTAGACTTTTATGAGGGAATAACAACCAGATTTGGTGTACCTGCCACAATAATCTCTGATAATGCATTGGCATTCATTGGATCTAAGGTGACTGAGTGGGCTGTCAAGAACGGTATTTACCTAAGCACTTCATCGAACTATTACCCTCAGGGTAATGGCCAGGCCGAGTCTACAAACAAGAACTTGTTGAGGATCATTAGGAGAACTCTTGATGAGAATCAGAGGTCTTGGCATACCAAGCTGAAATCAGCCTTATGGGCTGATAGGATCACTCCCAAAAGATCCACAGGTAACTCTCCATTCAGGCTTGTCTATGGAAGAGAGGCAATCTTGCCCATGTCACTTGAGTTGCCAACATTGGAACTCATGAAGCAGCTGGAGTTACTTGAATTTGAGCCCATGGAGGTGAGGTATGCAGAGTTGATGGAGCTGCAAGAGATCAGAAATCAGGCATCCCAAGCAATGGAAAAGGATCAAGCTTTGATCAAGAAGACCTTTGATAGGAAGGCCAAAGATAGATCTTTTCAAGTTGGAGATCTAGTGTTGAAATGGGATGTGGACAGAGCAAAACCGGGAAGGCATTCAAAATTTGATGCCATTTGGAGTGGCCCATACATGGTCACGAAGTGCAAGAGCAGCAATGCTTTCCAATTGGCCTCATTGGACGGTGAAGAACTGCAGATTCCAGTAAATGGAATCTATCTCAAACATTGCTACTGAAAATAAAAGGTTCACCCTTGTAAATATTAGCCTAGATTTCAATTCCTCTAAGTGCTTATGCACATTGTCTTGTTGTAGTTAGGTTTCAGTTTCCCTAAGTGCTTTGGCACAGGTTTTGTCATCCTAGATTGAGTTTTTTACAGTTCAGCGTGCTCTCGTAGAGGGAGTTGCACATCAGGCTCATTTCAGGTTATTGCTTATGACTCCATGCCCAATGGATCGCTAAAAGGCCACTGATCTTCTACCTAGCAGGCAGGTGACCCCGAAAAGTCACCAAATTGTTATCCAAATTTCACCCCCCAGAGTTAATTGATAACATACATCAGAGTTTTTAGTTCCAAGCAAGTAGATTGATTCAGGGCAAAAATCATAAAATTGGCTAAGTCCTGCTTGAAGGCCACCTTTGGGACAGTTGGAACAATTATACGCGAAAAGGCGCGGATTGGCCGAAAAGCCTCCAGGCCCCAAATAGAAAAGGGACATCTGGGACAAATGGACGAAAAATGCCCGGATCGGCCGAAAAGAAAGAAAATTTGTCCAAGTCCTTTACGGGAGCAAGCGGGACAAGAGTGCGCGGAGGACGCGAACCGGCCGAATCGGGCGAACCGGAAGAATTTGTCCCAGACAGCACTGGGACATTTGGGACAACGTGAAGGACGTGAACCGGCCGGTTCAGCCGAAACAGGAAACTTCAGCACAAGGACAAGTGGGACAAAGGGACGCGCGGGGACGCGGATAGCCGAAGGGGCCGAAAGCCAATCAGATCACGCCACGTGTCACCGGCAGAAAAGGGACGAGGAAGCCCATTTCGGGCGGATCAGAGGATTCTCTCCCGCAAAGCACTGGACATCCGGGACAAAAAGATGCGGTGGACGTGAAAATCTGGCAGGCCCGTGGACAAATCACAGCATGACACGTGTCGCCAAGGAAAAAGGTCCAAAAAGTCAAAGGGGCGAGTTTTCGAGCACTGATCCGAACCAATGAAATAGTGCCACGTGTCCAAGTTTAAGGGGCCCACAAGAAAAGCCCACGAAAAGGTGGAGAGAGAAAATTGCTCAGCGAACCAGAGCCTGCCACGTGTCGTCCAGATGGCAGAGCGCGGGAAAAGAAATTTAAAAATCCGTTTTCACCTGTTTTGTGCCCTAAATCTTCAGATCATCATATCTTTCGATCCAGAGCTCGGATTTGCACGTTCTTTATATCAACGGAAAGATGTTGAAATTCTCTACATGATTCTGGGATCAATCTTGCATTTTGGTGTAGTTTGGAGGGATAAAATTAAGAAAATGTCTCTGACGCGTGGTGATAGACAGAAGTAATGCTTCAACAACCAACTTTAATACAGCAGACAGCTCGCCGCTCCTGTTAGACAGCCCGCCGTTTTGCTAGGATCCGCCGCTTCTGTCATAATGAGATGATTTTAAATGCTACCAAGAAGTGGTTGGGGCAGATTCTGGATTTCCTCTCTCTTCCCTCTCTCATTTCTTGATATATATTGTAAAGAAGAGCTCCTTTAAGGGGTCGGACATTCTTGTTTTGCATCCTCCCTTCTTCCCTCGCTTGCAAGAGAAATTGTGGAGCTTTCAAACCTCCCATATGGGTTGTAATGCCAGTCTTTTTTGCCTCTTGGCCACTGCAATGTACTGTATCGACTCTTGAGCAATAATATATGTGTTGTGATTGACTCTCGACCCTCTCATGTATTCATTGCTGTCATTTTGATCTCTTATTGCAGTTTGGTTACCTGTGCATGGTGTTTGTATTGCATCTATGTGGTCTGTGTTAAATTTGCAAAACGAGTGTCTAACATTCCTCGGTGCATCACCTTTGTAGTTTAGGTTTTATTCTATGCATTTTCTTACCCTGTCTCCTTGGCAAGTTAGATTAGGTTTTAGCAAACCCTCTGCATTTTTGTGTGTGCATCTGAACAGAGGAATAGGAACCAGCCTTCTCTGGAGAATCTTTTCTCATCTTTACAAGTCCCACGCTTGGAGAAAGGATTCCATGTTGTGCAATCACACTGGATGCCTGAACATCAACCTAGAAGCCTGATTTGCATCCAGGGGTGCTGTGAGTCTGCAACAGTACGGACGTATCCAAGATGTATCGTATCCAAGGGTTTTTTTAAATTGAAGTATCCGCATATTGTATCCGTATCCAAATGGATACTCGTACCGTATCCTGGCAACGTAGGGCCCAGCATGTCTATCCACACACCTAAGTCTTTTAAAACCTTACCGTTCTTTTGGGGCTCTTGGGCCTCTTCTTGTGTCATACTTAGTGCCTTCCCTACCTCTATATTCGCTTGATAAAACATGTTCTCCTTGATTGTTTATTTTTGGAGTTCTATGAGGTGTTGCTTGACCTTATTTTTCTTTGCGCTTATCTACTCCTCCAAATCCTCCATGTCCTAGAACAACTTATCCCTACCAGCCTTATAAAATATATAAACTTACAAACCCAAGGTATTCTAATTCTTCTAAGAGAGAATGTGCACTTCAATGAGTTTGTTCTAATAAATGAAGCCCTTAAACAGTTTTTTTGCATAGGTGACCTTTACACTTAGCTTGGCTAGTATGTCTCCACAGTCTCTCAACTTTTTTCTAGATGTTGAATGGTGACTTTATTGTCTATTTTGCATATACATATAATGTATCAAAAACACACTATAATAGAGGGATGACCAACAACAACTCAAACCTAGGACCTCCTAGGCACAAAATGGGTGCTCCTACCACTAAGATACTAACCTTCTACATACTTCAGAATGTGGATTACTGCAACATCCTCTTAAGTAACATTTATGTTCTTGGGGCTCCTAGTCAAATAGCAAGAGGCTTTTTTAATCCGTCAAATGACCTTTTCAACTTGCAATCAAGAAAATTAAATAAAATTGTTCTTCAAATGAATATAATAGGTATATTCTTACCAGACTAAATATGCTTCTGATTGTATTCGAAGGTTTTATAAGGAGGATTTTGAACTGCAAAAAAACCCTTTGTATCTAGATTCAAGTTGACTGCATAGTGTACTGTACATACCCAAAATTGTAGGGTACTGCACCGCCGGAACATAGTTACACGTGCCTCGATGATGATACAGGTCTCCTCGCAAGGTGTTCGGGATCCGGAAAAGCTCTCCAAGTATGCGTTAACATCCCGCATGCCCCGCTTAGCCCCTGTGTGCTTTGTTTTCCTTTTCTCCCTTCCTTTTCTTTGTGTTTTGGTCTTCAGTTACGAAACCGTCACCCTGCCTGGGTGGCGGTCTCATGACCTCTGCCTAGGCAGGGCGGCAGTCCTATAACCGCCACACTGCTCAGGGCGGCAGTCCTTCACGCGTTTTCCAGAATGTCCTTTTTAACACGACTCACGTAAATTTCAACGTTTACCAGCTTTTTTTTCACCGCCTTTGCTTGTATTTATGATTCTGGTTCCCTGGAATAGTGTTTTGGCATTGTTTATGGTTTAAGAGATCAAATTGGTTTTCACCTTTGGGTAAATGGGATTCTATAAATAGTTGGCTTGTGCTCAAGCAAATGGCCCCTCAAATTTGCCTCTAAATTTCTCATTTCAATAGCTTAGCCTTTCAATTTTGCTTAGGATTCATAGCTTCATTTGTTGTATGCATGGTTAGTATTGTTTAGCTGTTAGGAAGCCACATATTCTCCTTGTGCAAGTGCTGTTATTATTTCATCCAATCAATTGGATTAGGATAGTTTGATTTTCAGTAGGAAGCCATTAAAGTTGCAGGTTTTTCTCTTCAAAAAGAATAGTTTCAGGTTCTGGATGTTTTGTGTTGCATGACTCGCAATAAATCCCACTAGGAATTGCATAAGCCAAGCTCTGTTCTCTTGCGCTATCCCTCTCCTACTCGCATTGTATTCAGTCTGTATCCTAAGCTGCCATTTTTCCAATATATACTTCTGTTGATGCTAGAATTACATGCTTTTCTGGATCCACGTGAGCACGAAGGAACGAGGAGATCACACTGAGGGGACAAAGCCACACACAACCAGGATTCGCCACTGTTCTGCAAAATCCAGGTTCAAGCTTTCAAAGTTCTAGTTAAAACATATCAAATAAAGTAGTCAATCATTTCATTTCAGTTAATCTCACTTTCGATATTGCCGGGGAAGCTGTGGGGATTGATAGTTTCTGAGAAACTATGATTCACTCCTCACTTCTGAGGTAGGATCGAGAGTCTTTCAAATAGAGTAGATCAATTATTTGGTTATTTAGGATAGATCTACAAACTGCACAGACAAGTAGCTATACTCGGTTGCTTTGTTTGTTTTAATTGCGTTATTAGTTTAGCTGTCAATTTCTAGATATATTAGATAATCGCTCTTTTAAACCTGTTCAATAGTTTATCAAAAATATCAGATTTAGGAATATACATAGATATATCTTGCGTAGTCAATTTATTCTGTCATTAGTTAGATTTACATTGTTTCTTTTGCATGACAATCACAGGACCTAGAGAGCCCAGAGAATACGTATTCGAGCCAATCGTGCCTCAACCCAATCTTGTTACAGCAATAACTGATATAGACCAAAATCTTAGAATTCAGGTCTTCCAAGTAACAACAGACCTACAAGAAATCAAATCACAGCTAAGAGGGCTAAACGTAGAAGACGACAAAGCGTACACGTTTTGGTCAAACCAGTCAAACTACAGGTTACCCTAGATAAAAATCCACATGACTGTAGAAGGGCTTGAAAGAGAGCAAACATTCGATTGTGACCCTTTGGTCCCACAGCCAGATGCAGGAGACATTCTCACTGATATAGACACTAGCTTAAGAATTCAGGTTGCCAGAACACCTGTAAGGTACTCTGAGAAGATTGCACAGCTTGTAGTTCTAAACATAGAGGCCGAAAAGGCATATGACTATTGGATACTAGGGATTAGGGACTGATTCCGCACATGACCATAGCAGGTCCACAACAACCACGAACCTACGGTTGTGATCCACAAATCCCACAACCCAACGAGTCCACAGGTCAACCCGACATTGACGCTGGCTTACGCACATTAGTATTTAGATCCACTCCACTTCCACCTGTCATCATCACACAGTTATCCCTGTTGGATATAGCAGCTAACGAAGCTAAGGATTTTTGGACTAGACCGGAGAATCACCCGTAAAATCCACTATATCCATCATCCATCCTATGACCCTATCTGGAGATATACATGAAACAATCCTAGGTCATTTTCCCCGTATCCCACAACCTATAGACCGGATTACACCAGAGCTCGATATTGATTGGAGCCTTCGAGCAGTCATCCTCGCCGACCGATCTATCACGCCAGTTCAGGTTAGGAGGGCCTTCTTTGCCTTAGATTCGCAGATTCCACTAGTGCGCGTCGAAGACATAAGATTGCCTAACTAGCTTGTCTACATCCCACGCATAGTCCATCCCCACCGGCTGTCTCGGCACGACCTCGGGAGGTCGGGGTGCGAGGAAGAGTTACTTGTAGATTCCCATGCTCGCTTGTCACTTTTCCATCGTACAAAAATTGGTGAACCCGACGTGAACAACACAGTTCTTTTTTTTTTCTTTATTTCTACATCCACCTTCGCTCTTTCCCATTATTCTACGGGTATTCATATACCCCCCGAATATGTCGGGATTCGACGCATATGGCAGACCTCTCCTAGGTCTTGAAGCATACTACGATCAACTGAATAGACAACCATCACCCTCGCTCTCAGCATGGGGTGACAATTATTCAGCTAACCAATTGTCAACACAAACTCCACCCCCAAGGACTAGATATAGTTCTTCTTTCCAAATGGAGGAGTTGGATCAACTCGCTCAAACGCAACACCCAGAGCCTTCAGGCTCAGACGCCATGACGTTTATAGGATAATCTGGTTCCTCTCCTCAGGTATTACTTAGACCACAAATTAGTAGACAATCGGATCCGTATCCATTTTTAGATAATGAACATTTAGTGCGTTATGCCAGGAATGAACAATGCTCTCGGAGTATGTACCCGCCTATAGGAAGTTTACAAACACAACCTGGGGTCTCGTTTCAAGAAAACACCTCCATGCCGCTACCTACAGGAAATACCCTCAGGGAAACATGGCAGGGCAACGATCAATTCATAGCGGGGTACCACATGCCTATACAACCTCAGGATATACAACAAATGCCACTAAGACAAAATACTGTAACTTCGCCAGATGAAGTCATCTCAACTTTAGTAGAAAAGGTTAGAGGGTTAGAGCTTGCTCAAGCAAGTCAAAATTCTCAATTCATGCAGGCAGGAAATTCCAATCCTCCACATCATCCTAGCCAAGTAGACCTCCTCACAGGAATAGGCACGTTGGGCATGCCTCCTCAGTATTCACAACAAATGCCAACTAGAACCGCCATTTCTAACACTGTTCCGGTGGCAAATATGTTACCTCCCGGTCTAGTACAAAACAATCCATTCCTAGGCAATACTCCTTCATACTTAAACATGTATTCCAAATCACCACAGGGAGATGTGTTCTCCTCTCCTGGCATGTTTGCTCAACCACAGGGATTTCCTTATACCCCTGCAAATGCATACGCTACGTCATATCAACAACTCATTCCGCCTCCACCCCCTCAGCAGGCACCATCAATGGTCGAAACCTATGCGATAGGGACTTATTCAGAATATTTGAAAGAGCCCTTAGACTTCACCATACAAAGTGTCATGCTTCCAAGACCTCTTCCCGATTTTCCCAAATACAAAGGGGAGGGAGACCCGAATGCACATATCAAGGCCTACGCCACAGCTATTCGAGAACTACTCCCTTGGGACGGGGTTGTTACTAAAATATTTCCCAAAACGTTAGAGGGCATTGCCCTCGATTGGTATTACAGAATACCTGAAGCTTCCATACATTCATTTAAACAACTCGTTTCAGAGTTCATCAAGGCGTTTGACATGAACAAACTGTTGAGAACAGGTATCAGGGAATTCTTGCACATTAAGCAAGAACACAATGAATCTGTCACTCACTTCATCCAAAGATGGCGTACGGTCCTTTATTCTTCGGCCAGTGCTCCAAACATGGACCAAATGGAACTATGCAATTTATTCCTGCATTCTCTCAGCAGAGAGGTAAAGGAAGAAGTCCAGAAGTTCCCACTAAGGACTTACGATGAAGTACTTGAGAGCGCTCTCCGAATAGATCAAGCGGCAATAGATAGCGGTCGCAAGATGTATGGAACAAATGGGAGGCTAATCACCCCCAGCCAGAATACTACGACTTATCCCACTACCACAAACGTCAATCAAGGACCTAAGATCCTTAACAAAAATCGCGGCGTAACCACAGATGGAGTAACTAACCAAGCTAAAAAGGCCAATGTTGTAAATACTCCACCGCCGATTAATAATCAACGAAACAACAACTTTACCCCAACAATCAATTCGGTGGATTTTAGTCATCCACAACAACAACAACAAAGGCAGATCCAGACATAGGGTCCAAGCCAAAACTCAACTGGATATCAAAACCAGAACCAAAACCAAAAACAACAAATGCAAAACTTTAATCCTAATAGGCAACGGTTTGATCAGAGCTTTGGACCACAATATGCGCCAAACCAGCAACCTAGGAATTACAATCCTAACTCGTATTGTGGTTTCCACAAGATTCGAGGCCACGACACTAGGACTTGCCGCGATTATAATAAATTCATGCAACGTCTGCCAGAGGAACAAAGACAACTTTTCATAGATATGTTCTTGGCAGATCCTGCATCACCAGCACCAAATACTTTTACAGGGGCAGTTTCCCCTCAAAATGCACCCCTCAAGATCTTCAACGATCCGCTCCCAAATCACAATAACAACAAATTAAATCCAAATGGGATGAACAAGGGTGTAATGACAGGAAACAATGATCATGAAGCCTCGACTTCACTAGACCCACCAGTTGCACCACAGTTAGGAAGTCAGCCACGACCCAAGATAGTCAGTTTAGTGGAGTTAGACACCGAACTACACGTAGAAGCTGTAACAAGGACACGAGAGTATTCCTCTCAGCCAAATCCAAGTTACCCGCTAGAGGTAGATAACATCCAACAAATATTAGTAAAACCCGTAGGTGCCTATGATTTAATTAATGACCTAACGAAGACCTTCTCTCACATCTCCTTTTTGGACTTATTGAAGAACTCTCCTACCCACAGGGCTGCTCTTTTAGAAGCATTAGGTTTGGGTCATTTAATTAACATCACTCCGCCTCCCGAAACATAGGTAAACCATATAGACTTTGATATCCACCCTCCGAGGCAGCCGGATAGGGATATCAAGTTTATATTCGAAATAAACAAAATGCCAATAGACACTGAGAGTGCACGCAGAGGTGATCCAGCCTTACATTTGCAAGTATGGGTCTATAACAATTACGTTAAACGCGCAATGGTTGACGATGGGGCAGCAGTTAACATAGTCCCCTTCTCTTTCCTTCAAAAGCTAGGGTATGGAGAAACAAATTGTTCCACGACTCAGAATACGCTAAGAGGCTATGATAGCCTCAAGGCCACTTCAATCGGAACTATAATACTACCAGTCACCTTAGGACCCAAAACAATCCTTACTGAGTTTTACATTATAGATCGGGAAACCAACTATAATATGATCCTCGGCCGACCATGGATACACCGTATGAAGGCAATCCCTTCTACATTATTCCAAGAAGTAAGATTCTTGCACTTAGGAAAGGTATTCGTAGCCAAAGGCGATCCAAAACCATTCGATATACACCTAGCTGACTTAAAGAGAAGGCCGGGCGTTCACTCTGAGTTTGAACTCCCAACAAATCAACTTAATAAACCAACCGACGCGAAGCCGGAAGAAAAGTTGGTGCCTACAACAGAGTTAGAAGTTACGAACCTAATCAAGAATATCCCAGCCCTCAAGGATGAGGCTAGCATTGTTGAAATAGTATCATTAGGAACTACTGCGAAGATTGTTGAATTGCTAGAACAAGATCTACCAATTTTCCTACCATTTGATTCTGTAGGCATGGGATATACCCTAGGTGTTGGTTCTCTTCCAGCAGAAGATCTCTGCATGGTAGAGGTAACCGAAACCGAAGAAGTTGACGTAGCAAATGTCTCAACGTCCATCTTCCCAACTAAATATTGGACTCTCCATTTCGATGGAGCTAGATGTCGTTATGGGGCTGGGGCAGGTGTGATCTTTACTTCGCCCGAAGGAAAGATCTTACCATTCACCTTTAAATTAAACTTTGAATGTACAAACAATGGCGCTGAATACGAAGCCCTCCTCCTTGGCCTCATCCTAGCTAAAAGACTCAGTGTTAATGACATCAAGGTGTTAGGAGACTCCCAATTAGTAGCAAACCAAGTCTCTGAGGTATATGAGACCAGAGTTGAACACTTACAGCTCTACAAAACAGCAGTATTAGATTTGAGCAAAGAGTTTGACTTCATATCAATTGAAGCAATCCCGTAAGAACAAAATCTTCTTGCAGATTCGATAGCAACCTCAGCTTCACATTTCACTCCAAGCAGTGAGTTGGAGGACACCCGTTTCATAGTATCCCTCTGCACTGAACCATTAGTGAAGAAAGTGTCAAACCCACTGTTAACGAGCATAGCTGAGAACAAATCTACTAGCATGGATCACATTGATAGTGATAGAGCTACTCTTGATTACTTAAACACCTATGCAGCGTTACATCTCACCCATCACATGGTAGATTTGTCCTTAATCCCACATTTATCTTCCTACTTCAGGAATCCCATGATAGAGCTTCCCCCACAAAAGGAACTCGGCATATACGTGGTAGAGAATGGAGAAGATCTGGAACTACCTCCAGCTCCGCCTGAGTTTGAAGAAGGTAACGCTTCTTTAATCGAAGAAACAATCGATATTAACATCGGAACGGAGGAAGAACCGAAGATCTTGAAACTAGGATCTTCATTAACTCCAGAAGAAATAGAAATACACACTCGAATCCTCAAAGAACATCAGAAGGCTTTTGCATTTAATTATAAAGAAATGATAGGGGTTGCACCACACATCACGGTACACAACCTCGTCACCAAATCAGATGCAAAGCCAGTTAAACAAAAATCGAGGCCAATGAAACCCAAGGTGGCTCTCATGGTGAAGGAAGAAGTAATGAAACTCCTCCAAGTAGGATTCATCAAGCCAGTTGATTATTCTCAGTGGATATCTAATATCGTTCCCGTTCTCAAAAAGAATGGGAAGATACACATTTGCATAGATTTCCAAGACATTAACAAAGCGTGCCCCAAGGATGACTTCCCATTACCATCCATTGATGTCATCGTTGACGCAACGGCTGGGTTTGAGCTTTTGTCTCTCATGGATGGATTCTCAGGATACAATCAAATCAGAATATCCGAACAAGACCAAGCCAAAACCACGTTTATAACTCCTTGGGGAACCTATTGCTACGTTGTTATGCCATTCGGTCTCAAGAACACTGGCACTACATACCAGCGGGCAATGACATACATATTTCATGATCTTATTCACAAAATCATGGAATCCTACATAGATGACTTGTTGGCCAAAGCCAGGAAGCGTTGTGATCACCCGGAAGTGCTCCGCATCATTCTTTCACGTTTGATAGAATACGGAGTCACATTAAACCCAGAAAAATGCGTATTTGGTGTGATAGGAGGGAAGCTCCTAGGTTACATTATATCGTCACGAGGGCTCGATGTAGACCCAGCTAAAATCCATGCTATTCTTGAAATGATCCCAACGTCGGATGAATCTGGAATCAGGTCATTTCTTGGGAGACTCGGTGCAATCCGAAGATTCATCCCAGATTTAAGCGTTGCCATTCATCCAATCTACAAACTACTCAAGAAAGAGTACAGCATCGATTGGACCAAAGATTGCAATGAGGCTTTCGAAGCAGTTAAGCGTTTCTTATTATCACCACCTACGCTAATGCCTCCTAAGCCAGACCGCCCTTTAATCTTATATCCGCAAGCTACCAATGTCTCGCTAGCCTGCATGCTAGCTCAAGAAGACGATGACAAAAGAGAACGCGCGATCTATTTTATTAGCCAGACATCACTCGATTATGAAACACGCTATACGTAAGCAAAACGAGAATGCATTGCCATAGTCTTCGCAACCAAACGCTTAAGACATTACATGCTAAACCAAGAAACAAGGGTCATTGTAAAAACAGACCATTTACAAACCTTCCTCACGCAAGGGCCCTTGTCCAAAAAGGCTGGACGCTTTATAACCTTAATGGGTGAATTCGAATTAACATTTATAAATCAAAAGTATGTTAAGGGACAAATCATTGCGGATTGGTTAGCTGATAACCCGTTAGACGGAGGCGATCTAGTAGATCTTGACTTTCCCGATGAATGCATATACTACGTCGAAACTAGACCTCCCATCTCTAAATGTCCATGGTATACTGATATCATTAATTATATCATGGGCCATGCATATCCAGAAGGTGCTACGCCGCAACAAAGAAGGCGGTTACGCATTATCATAGCTAAATATGTTATCATAGAACAAGTGCTCTATCGTAAGGCTTTCGACGGAATGCTCCTAAGGTGTGTTGACACAAAAGAATCCAAGAAGATTCTACACGAATCTCACAGCGGAATATGTGGAGGCCACTTTGGTGGTCACGCCACCACTCACAAAATACACCGGATGGGCTATTTCTAGCCCACTCTAGAACACGACGCAATAGAGTTTGTACGCAAGTGTCATAAATGCCAAGAATTCTCCCACAAGATTCACATGCCGACACAAGCTCTGCAACCAATTGCAACTCCATGGCCCTTTTCTATGTGGGGCCTAGATTTGATAGGGAAATTCTCTCCCTCGTCAACAGATGGCCATAACTTCATAATCACGGCCACTGAGTATTTTACCAAATGGGTAGAGGCTATGCCTCTCACCACTGTACCAGGTTCCGTGATCGCCAAGTTCATTTTGAACCAGATCATTTGCAGGTACGGTGTCCCACAAATCATTATCACAGATAATGGGACTTCTTTTAAGAATGACGAGGTTCATGAATTATGCAATAAATTTAAAATAAGCCATCATACAGCCTCCCTGTATTACCCTCAAGCCAACGGACAGGCTGAAGCAACAAACAAAACATTGAAAGCTATTCTCCTTAAAACGGTAAAAGAAAATAAACGAGATTGGCATTTAAAGTTATACCCATCCTTGTGGGCCCACCAAACCTCAATAAGAACACCAACAGGAGCAACTCCTTTCTCACTGGTATTCGGAGCAGAAGCAGTTCTCCCACTTGAGGTTGAAATACCCAGTCTCCGCATCTCATTACAAGGGATTCTGGATGAAGACGCTTATAGAGAAGCACGTCTCTCCCAACTAGAAAGCCTAGATGAGGTCAGGTTAGATGCTTGAACAGTGGCATAGAGTCTATGCTGACCGGATGTGCCGGCAGTATAACAAAAAGGTCTATGAATGAGATATATATGAAGGAGATCTAGTTCTAAGACTAGACAGCCAGATTGATAAAAAGACCGGCGAAGGAAGGAAATTCCGGCCCAAATGGTTGGGCCCATACCGAGTCACAAAAGACTATGGAAATGGTGCATATCTCTTATGTACACTAGAAGGTGAGGAATTTGGTGAAACTGTCAATTCCCTACACCTTAAACGATTCTATGCATAAGCGACCAGCACCATTTGTATAATTATATCTACATTACATCTTCATGTAGTTAGGTTCATTTTGTCCACTTGTTTCGTACATTTTGTGATCAAGGAACTTATTCTCAAAGCAATTCATTACAAACTTCTGATGGTATTGGCATTAGCATTCCAATCATGCTTCTTCATTTTCATAACATCATCACCATTTCAAAATTATTTCATCCATATAAAGCTAGATATGACAAAGTCTTAACGGTAACCATACCAAGGTCTGCATGCTTGTTCTCACTTTTGGTTTCTCCCTAGGATAGGTGTCTTACCTATGGTCTGTTCTAGAAGCTTCATAGTGTCACATCTATCCCGTATGCATATCTCTTTGGAAATAAGAACATACTGGCATTTTGCTCAAATATATATGTCAAACATAGATCAAACAGAAAATTTTATTTTACACATTTCCTTGCCCTACCAACCTTCAGTGATGAGCTTGCGTCTCTTACTAGTGACGTAGGGTTGGGAAAGGATGGGAATGCCCTTACTCGCCTATACCTTGTCCATGGTGATAAACCCACACTTCTTACTAGTAGCATGGGGCAAGGTGTAGGGGGTCCTCTTGAAAAATAAACGTTGAAGGTCACAAGAAAACAATTCAAATAAGCCTTGAAATCTTGAGTCAAAAACAAATGAATCAGATGTCCAAAATTCCAAGAGAGCTCAAAACCCTAAAAACCAGATTTTGTCTACCATGTGGCCATCTACGGATCTAAGTCTAGATAAACCACAAAGCAAGTAGCATTCTAAACTATGGAGTCACTTGAGTAGAGTAGGTTTGTAGCATCCTAATTTGGTTCTGCCAAATCTTTGTCTATCTCTCATCACTATCATTCAAAAAAATTCATACCTTGTGCCCTTTCTAGCTCTTGGTGATGAGCCCTCGCATCTTACTAGTTGCGTGGAGTTAGGAATGGGGCAAGTTCATCTGCTCATCATACCGGTTTATCATCTCATTTTGTCAAAACAAATATGAAGTACCAAACAATTGCTTATAGAAACTAAAGTTCAAGATCACATTGTGTCTACATTATCATATATCAGCATCACGAAATACAAAAAGAAAGAAAGCATTTGTATCATTTGTTCTCCATTGCATACATTCTGAAAAGCATATAAAAACAACATCATAGTTTACATGTGGAAACAAATCACAAGAACATTGATACCAAGAGTCTGATCCAAAAAGAATATATATATATATATATATATATATATATATATAATCAAGTTTCTTGTACAATGCCATCATGCGCTAAGCATGGTCAAAATGCTCACAGAGCCCAGGAAATACAAAATACATCATACAAATAATCTAAGAGAGCCAAGTGGCCTCTCAACCCCTATGAGATCCCTCCGAAGGTGCACGCCCACATCTAGGGCTCCGGCTACGCCAGCGCTCTGAGTGCACGGAGGGCTCACGATCCCAAGGAGCAGCTGCGGTCTCGCCATGAGAGTGACTCCTCATCAGGTGCTCTGCTGTCCTATATCCTACCAACTTGGTATAGAGGGTAGACACCATCCTAGCCATGTGCCAGATAGAGGAAAAAATGTCGGTATGCCTACCGGTTGCTGAAGGCTCCCCTGCATCCACGAATAGCTCCGCACGGGTCTTCTCCATGGGGATCATCAGGGTATCGGTGCATACCTAGTGAATCAGGTCTCGCCACTCATCAGTAGTCTCTGCAAGCAAAGGAGAAAACAAATTAGAAATACTCAAAAGATAGAAACAAAAACAAAAGGAAAGATAGCAACTAAGGCAATCCTGAACAAACTTTAAGGAGAGGGATGATAACTCACTCAGATCTTCGGACCTCCAATATGGATCCCTAGTGTCAGCACCTACCACAGATGCTGCCGCTAACTGATGCACTCATCCTGTACCTGGGGCCACATAACATCATACTACAGACTCATCCTCTCTGCCCAAGCCCTGAGAAAGTGGCTCCTCTAAAGCTAAGGTAACCCTCTTTGCACTCTGCTCTGCCCTCTCTGTCTGTAAGATATCCTGAGTATCATGCCACTCAGGATCACTGTCCTCCTCTCCACTCGACTCACTAACCTCAGCCTCAGTCTCCTCCTCCATCTCTCCCCTTGTGAATTCCTCAGACTCAGATTCTATGTTAATGGGGTCATCGCTGCTATGGGCAGAAGCAACGGCAATCTAAAGTAAGGGTTCCTGAGGAGCATCGGCTCTCCCTCGAGCATGTACTACCCTCCTAGCTACAATGGGGACACCAGGAGTAACAACTATCCAACCTCGGCCTTTAGGACCTCCTCTAGCCTCTTGGACCGGTCTATATACTGGCACTACTAGGGGAAGCATACCCATGTAAGGAAGGCCAAACTGCTGGGGCACTCGACCAAACGGATGTATCTCCACCCTCCCCATCCTATCCACAAGCTGCCCTGTGGTGGAGCAAGAGATCAAAGTAAGAGCCTCCTCGCCCCATAAACCTGCCATGGCCTGATAAGGTGTGGCCTCCATGTCATCAATGGTCAAGGAGGTGACTGACTGGTGAGGTGCTCTGAGCACCGACCTGTCTGTCCATCTAGCTACCCTCAGAGCTTTGGGATCTGCCACCTCTACACCTCTCCCATAGGGGATGAAACGCTCGTAGACCCAGCTCATAACCAGGGTCGGATGGCTCAATGACTTCCCCTGTAAATGAACTACCCAGTACAAATCATGATAGGTAGTCCCAAGAATGTCAGCTCCCCATGCGTAAATCCGACCATGTCCCTCAATCTGTGCAATGATGGGGGACCAAAAATAAAGTAAAGTGTCTCCTCCCTTGTCCCCGATCAATCTCGAGGCAAGGATCCCCATAATGGCCTGGAAAATCAAGGGGATAGGCAGGTTAGGAATAGATCGGACCCTCACCCCCTTCTTCGAACCAGTGGAGATAACTGCATCTCCCATATATGAGGCCCACTGTGCTATCTGAGCCCGTGATCCTGCTGTCTCAAGTGTGAGCCATCTCCCAATGATTGGGACCCCCAGGATGCGGTAAACATCCTCCAAAGTAATGGTCCACTCACCCCTGACTCCTGGTAATCAGAAAGTGTTCCGATCAGCATCCCAATATGAAAACAAGTCACAAAGTATGTGACTAGAAGGTGCAACATGCGGGACCTGTGATATGCGCAGTATACCGGCCCTCTGAAGAGTATCCTACTCATCCTAAGAAAGGGCATCCAATACTGCCGGAAGATAATCACACTCCCTCTCTCGGCTCCATCGGATATACTCCTCATTTGCCTGCATACACCCAAAAACACACAAAACAGAGTAAGTATCCAAATGACATTAGAAAAATCATGAAAGCAGGTAAGGATGCTAAAAATGCAAAAACAAATTCACATAAGTGTTGTTTGTGCATTTTGTGAAGGACCGCCGCCCTGAGCAGGGGGACGGTTCTGTAATCACCGCCTTAAAGGCGGTAGTCCTGTAACCGCCACCCTGAGCAAGGCAGTCAGTAACTGGCTCAGGCGGTCATGTCGTTGTAACCGCCACCTTGCTCAGGGCGGCGGTCATGTCCCGAAATCCCACGCAGGTCATGTGCCCTAAAAACAACTAAAAAAAGCAAATAAAGACCATTTTGACTCAAACAAAGCCTACCCAGTAGGCGCCCCCCTAGGTGACCCTATTAAAACTGACATTTTCAAAAATAATCCCCCCATGACAAAGATTTCACCATTTTAACATTTTGGGGATAAAAACGGTAAATCGAGAAAAACTAACCTGTGATCTTGCGGGTTGGTGTTCCGCTCATGGAGGCATGATCACGATCTCACCCCAAACGTTTTGACTATACTCTTGTCAGAAACCGTCACCGTGGGTCCCAGAGCTCAAAATCAACCAAATCAACACGCACAAATGAATAGGAAAATGGGCCCACTTTTACATATATAACAACCTGACTTGTTTTGAATGCCCCTTTTCACAGGTTTGGAGCACCGACGGAGGTAAGTTCTTATCCCCGCACAAATGGTACATCCTCATTTCATATTATTTTAGTGTTTATTTTTCGATCTATTTTATCTATCTGCACTTGAGTCCTCTTTTCATTTTGCAGGTAGCGGGAATCTTGGAGGGCGTCATTTCGACACACGGGTGTATCAGCTATAAATTTTAACTTCCCATTTCGGGACCACCATACTCGGACCCACCGTTCTACGCCCCTTCATGGCTAAAAACGCTTCTCCGAGGGGGCAATATGTACGTACCCAAAATTGTAGGGTACTGCACCACCGGAACACAGTTACACGTGCCCCAATGATGATACAGGTCTCCTCGCAAGGTGTTCGGGATCCGGAAAATCTCTCCAAGTATGCGTTAACATCCCGCATGCCCCACTTAGCCCCTGCGTGCTTTGTTTTCCTTTTCTCCCTTCCTTTTCTTTGCGTTTTGGTCTTCAGTTACGAAACCGCCACCTAGGCAGGGCGGTCGTCTCGTAACCGCCACCCTGCTCAAGGCGGCGGTCCTTCACGCATTTTCCAGAATGTCCTTTTTAACACGACTCACGTAAATTTCAACGTTTACCAGCTTTTTTTCACCGCCTTTTCTTGTATTTATGATTCTGGTTCCCTAGAATAGTGTTTTGGCATTGTTTATGGTTTAAGAGATCAAATTGGTTTTCACCTTTGGGTAAATGGGATTCTATAAATAGTTGGCTTGTGCTCAAGCAAATGGCCCCTCAAATTTGCCTCTGAATTTCTCATTTCAATAGCTTAGCCTTTCAATTTTGCTTAGGATTCATAGCTTCATTTGCTGTATGCATGGTTAGTATTGTTTAGCTGTTAGGAAGCCACATATTCTCCTTGTGCAAGTGCTGTTATTATTTCATCCAATCAATTGGATTAGGATAGTTTGATTTTCAGTAGGAAGCCATTAAAGTTGCAGGTTTTGTTCGTCAAAAAGAATAGTTTCAGGTTCTAGATGTTTTGTGTTGCATGACTCGCAATAAATCCCACTAGGAATTGCATAAGCCAAGCTCTGTTCTCTTGCGCTATCCCTCTCCTACTCGCATTGTATTCAGTCTGTATCCTAAGCTGCCATTGTTCCAATATCTACTTCTGTTGATGCTAGCATTACACGCTTTTCTGGATCCACGTGAGCACGAAGGAACGAGGAGATCACACTGAGGGGACAAAGCCACACACAACAAGGATTCGCCACTATTTTGCAAAATCCAGGTTCAAGCTTTCAAAGTTCTAGTTAAAACATATCAAATAAAGTAGTCAATCATTTCATTTCAGTTAATCTCACTTTCGATATTGCCGAGGAAGCTGTGGGGATTGATAGTTTCTGAGAAACTATGATTCACTCCTCACTTCTGAGGTAGGATCGAGAGTCTTTCAAATAGATTAGATCAGTTATCTGGTTATTTAGAATAGATCTACACAACTGCACAGACAAGTAGCTATACTCGGCTGCTTTGTTTGTTTTAATTTCGTTATTAGTTTAGCTGTCAATTTCCAGGTATATTAGATAATTGCTCTTTTAAATTATGTTCAATAGTTTATCAAAAATATCAAATTTAGGAATATACATAGATATATCTTGCGTAGTCAATTTATTCTGTCATTAGTTAGATTTACATTGTTTCTTTTGCATGACAATCACGGGACCTAGAGAGCCCAGAGAATACGTATTCGAGCCAATCGTAGGCCTCAACCCAACTTTGTCACAGCAATAACTGATATAGACCAAAATCTTAGAATCCAAGTCTTCCAAGTAACAACAACAGACTTGCAACAGATCAGCTCACAGCTAAGAGGGTTAAACATAGAAGACGACCAAGCACACACGTTTTGGTCAAACCAGTCAAACTACAGGTTACCCTAGATAAAAATCCACATGACTGTAGAAGGGCTTGAAAGAGAGCAAACATTCGATTGTGACCCTTTGGTCCCACAGCCAGATGCAGGAGACATTCTCACTGATATAGACACTAGCTTAAGAATTCAGGTTGCCAGAACACCTGTAAGGTACTCTGAGAAGATTGCACAGCTTGTAGTTCTAAACATAGAGGCCGAAAAGGCATACGACTATTGGATACTAGGGATTAGGGACTGATTCCGCACATGACCATAGCAGGTCCACAACAACCACGAACCTACGGTTGTGATCCACAAATCCCACAACCCAACGAGTCCACAGGTCAACCTGACATTGACGCTGGCTTACGCACATTAGTATTTAGATCCACTCCACTTCCACCTATCATCATCACACAGTTATCCCTGTTGGATATAGCAGCTAACGAAGCTAAGGATTTTTGGACTAGACCGGAGAATCGCCCGTAAAATCCACTATATCCATCATCCATCCTATGACCCTATCTGGAGATATACACGAAACAATCCCAGGTCATTTTCCCCGTATCCCACAACCTATAGACCGGATTACGCGAGAGCTCGATATTGATTGGAGCCTTCGAGCAGTCATCCTCGCCGACCGATCTATCACGCCAACTCAGGTTAGGAGGGCCTTCTTTGCCTTAGATTCACAGATTCCACTAGTGCGCGTCGAAGACATAAGATTGCCTAACTAGTTTGTCTGCATCCCACACATAGTCCATCCCCACCGGCTGTCTCGGCACGACCTCGGGAGGTCGGGTGCGAGGAAGAGTTACTTGTAGATTCCCATGCTCGCTTGTCACTTTTCCATCGTACATGTACTTCTCCACTTGTGGATGCTAGTTGGCATGGAAAGTTTGGTGTCAATATTGTCATCTATTTGAGACATGGAAGACCAGATAATACTTTTGTTATCTTATCTTATAATATATGCAAGAGCCTTATGAGTCATATTAAAAGGCAACAAAACACATCGATTGAGAAACGTTAAGGGTACATATCAGTTTGGTGTATAATACAGTTGCACAGGGAGATATATTTGGTTTGATACAGAGACTCATATTGGGATGGAGATTTTAAGGATACAAAACCTATGTCAAGTTATATTGTGAAGCAGTTGATGCAGCACACAAAAAAGTATGAATTTTCCACAAGATCAACCTGCAATTTTATACTACAATAATTAAAGTGCTATACAAATAACATGATCCAATTTTACATCAAAAAACCAAATGTATATTAAAGGGTTCACCGTAATTATTTTCAACACAATTATGGTGAGCTTTATATGTAGCTTTATGACATTATTATAAAGCCTATGACAGAAGTCACTCGGTCCTAAAAATCAGATTTATGTTAGGAGCGTGGGCTAATAGTTCACTTGTGAACTGTGAGCACACCTAATATGCACTTGGGAGGTCTTCGGTTCAAATAATAGGTGGTCCACTTAAAATTCAGAAAAAATCCAATGAACTAGGAGCCCTTAACTGCCGGAAAAAACATAATCACCTTCTCAATTGCCTAAATCATATATATCATTATGGTGTTGGATCTTAAAATTTGGTGTAAATTTAGGATAAATCAACTATTCCATAGAAGAATACTGCCCAAGCTAGATTATGCTAGTGCTACACGTATTCATGGCTATTTATTCCCTTATACTCTAGTTGTGATTGAAAACCAACCTTTTCTGATACCATTATTCGTTGCCATGTTGGATCCCAATATTTAGTGTAAATATTTTTATTTTTATTTTTATTTTTATTTTAAAGAAAAATTTAAATTAATGAGATTTCAAAGGATACATATTCTACTATGCCAGGCATAAAAGCTACTGGTCCAGGCTTGGGCAGTAGAGACAGAAGCATGTCCATGCAGAACAATCATTGATACAAATTTAATTCTGTAATCTGTCTAAGGTCTTGTTGAAACTTATCAGGCCGCCATAGCAGTATAAGTCCAACATATTAGGATAAATCAACTGTTCCAAAATAATACATTGATGAATACTACCCAAGCTAGATTATGCTAGTGTTACACGCATTCATGGCTATTTATTCTCTCAGACTTCAGTTCTGATTGAAAACCATCCTTTTCTGCTACCATTATTCATTGCCACTCGAGGATCTTGGGTTGTTCTTGAGAAAGGTTTTCTTTCTTACCTTCAAACTAAAATTAATTTATTGTTCATTGTTTATTTTTTTCTATGTCAACTTAGCAAGCTTAAGGTTTGTTTTGGATAGGAAAATGCTTGTAGCCAAAATCTAAGCTAGAGAATTTCATGGCCACAAAGAAGTGAAAGTATTATGCCTACAATCATTTCAATAATATTGAGATATTATTGTTTTTAGAAAAAAAATTAATTACATAAAGTCTTGTCATATTTAAATTATCAGTATAGAAGTCTCACTTGCAATCAGCATTATGACCATAGTTTTGTCTAAAGAGTAAGTTGGAAATGTTTTTAACTAGTACATATATCTTAAATATATTTATTTGAAAAAAGTCGATAGATATCAATCTCAAGGCTCTTATCTTGGATATTATGTCTACCACATTTATTAATAGCTCCATCACCTTCTCCAGATTTTTACAACTATTTGATGGCAAATGACATTAATCTAACAGCACCAATGTGTCGGGCTCGACAAGAAAAAGTGGGTTGAAGAAAAAAGACTCCAAATTCAACTGTATGGCCAAGATATTACAATTTTTTAATTGACTTCTCCAAGCAAACAAAATAAACATCTAAGTGACCGTCAAATAAATGCCAAATTTAATGTTGACATTAACATGTGACAGTCAAATGAACATAAAATTTAAAATCGTTATTAAATTAAGTGCACAGACATTACAACCCCCAACCACTACCCCAACTACCATTATAGAATACTCATCGACATGATGAAGATATAATTTCAATATTTCTAAATATAATTAGTGTCTTTAAAAGCCTACTATTCTATCTATGATTCAAAATTGGAAAAAACATGTTTGAAGTAAGATGATTCATGTTATTAATATGAAAATTATATTACCCGTAAATATACCTCATAATCCCTCTTTGTATCTGGCGCTGGAGACCTTTCTATATCTATGATTGGATATCTGTTTGTATCCATCACTGGAGAATCAAGTGTTTCTTCAATGCACTTATATCTTTCAATTGTGCTCCCCATACAGCTGCCATAAATTATAGAAAAATAAGTAGTGGTATTTTCAGTTTGTACACATTTTAATGTCAAAATCATATATAATATATAATAAAAAATGTTATAGTTTGAACAAAATTATGACAGATATAGAATCAAATGGCAATGCTTATAAAAACACATGTTGAAAAATTAAAAAACACCGGTCAAAATCAAATCCAGTACAAACAATAGTTTCTATCAACTCTCAAAAAGTACACAGTGCATTATGTACACGACTGGCAAATTACTGCCGGCTATTCTCCTTACAAAATGCGCCTGCTACGATATATATATTATGCCATCAGTCTGACAACCTGTCAGGACTCTGCCTGTCAAAAAGTCAACAAAAATTGATTTGCTTTCATGTATTTACAAAAAGATTGAATTAACAGCATCTGTGTTCTTATGAGTTGGTTGGTAAGGCTTTGCAATCATGAAAGAGAGGTTGCAGGTTCGAATTGCAGGATGGTCAACTGTGATTCCACAAGATTTGTTGAAACAGTTGTTTGGAAAACAATGTGTTCTTCAAAAATATTCTAATTTCACCATTTCATGCAATGTGAGGGCCACATAGCAAGATGCATGATGGTCATTGATGTGTAGGGAGAATGGCCACTTCCAGCACATTATATACACGGTAGCTTTATATTTGATGGCCGCCTATGACCATCACATAAAATTTAGAGTGAAGACATTTTTTCATTATTGCACTTCAAATTGTGCACAGCTATAGTATATATAAACATAAAAAAAGTAGCTTTCATTTATTTCTAAAAAAATTAGTATGTACTTACATTATTACATATATATCTATAATTTGTATATAGATCTATATAAAAAATTATTATCATATTTCAAATCTTCAAGTTGGATGAGACGGTGATCTCAAATAAACATTATGTATTTTACAGCAAAAACACTAAAAATGTGTAAATGGCCATCAAATTTAAACAACTGTCAATTATCATAGACATCACATAAACATAAAACAGAGCGCAATACATTCTCAAATGCATGCACAACATAGCAGTAAGGTGTAAGCATGTGATACAGTAGGTTGCAGTGTTAAATCCTAGGTCAGTGTGGGTTTGGTGAACATGCAACAGCAGTATGGTGTGAGTATGTGATAAAGTAGGTTGCAGTGTTGAATCCTCGGTCAGTGTGGATGGGGTAAACATACAATTGATTAATATTTTTACTAAGTGTACCAAACTGTAATGTCCCCAAATGGGACACTTAAACCCCCGCTCGGTTTCTAAGCCAATCCCAAAACCAAATGTAAGTTTGTAACATGTATATCAGATTTTTAACACGCAAATCTGTATTTTACCTTACAAATGTGACTGGGGTTTTGCATAAAACTTCACACTAATCAATCAACATTTCATACCTTTCCCACTCCAATATAATACGCAGGTTTAATGAAGCTAAAGCAGCACTAGAACAGATATATAAAACCTTGCAAGACAGTTGAAAATAAATGCCCAAAATAGCAACTTGATAGAGAAGTATAAACCCTCTAAAAAATAGCAAAACTCAGATTTCAATATCAGAAATTATTGAGCTGAAGTTAGGAAAGTATTGCAGATTTAAAATACCAATTTGAGAGCTCCAAAGAACTGAGTTTTACATAAATAAGTCTGCAGATCCAGATCTGTAATTACAGCAGGATAATGGGGGAGATTTGGACTCTTGAAATGCTCCAATAATGTAGAAAAAATGTTTGGAAAACAACTCAGAACAGTAGGTACAAAAACCGAATATTATGTCCTTCAAATATGCCAAAGTCTGCCCATAACTGGGTCGCTCCAGTTGATCCAATTATCAGATTTTTAATCTTGAGCCTCCAATACAAAAGACGAGTCTCATTTTTCTGAGGGTTTTCATCCCCAGAATTTTACAATAGTAAGCACTCAGCTTCCAAGCCAAAATTAGAAAATAGAATGATCATAGCATGCCTTCCTACAAGTCGACCTCTCCTTTTTAAAAAAGAAATGACCCAAAAGCAACCTCCAAGGCCACCAATCAGCAAACAAGGTAAATTTAATGCATTTTACAGCCATATCCCTACGTAGACCAAGTCGCATTTTTCCCTATAGGGAATACAAAAATATAATGCTCTTTTATCTTTTCTAAGTTCCCATTTCCCCTTCTAAGGCAAGTCACCATTTCTCCTAGGATGGATAAAAATTACATTTGGACCCCTTTTCTATCCTAGATGTAATAATTATTAAGTCATAAAAATTATTATAAGTGCTCTATATATTTTTCTTTTGTTAATGGCGCTTTATAATAAACTACAAATGACTTAAGTCACCCTTAGGAACTCCCCCTTAGCCATCGAGTAGATGAAATAGGCCAAGGGTCTTCAATAACGTTATTTAGGAAAGTGGGACATTTCACGAACTTGCATGTACGATACAATGGTTGACTACTTGTTTAGGTGGCCACATCAAACTTACATTTTTCATAACCAACCAAATCAAAATGCATAATGTAAGTTATGTTTCATTTTATTTTATTTTTCTCCTCACGAATTGTATGATAAAGAATCATAATGGTAAAAATTACAAAAAGAATGCGTTGAAGTTCCATTAGGATTCCAAATTCAGCAGTTTAAACACATCAAAAGTAGTAGTAGGCTTTGGTATATGCAACCAGATTTGAATATTTATACACTCTTTATCAGCTAAGATAAGTGTGTTGTAAGGATGAGTGGTATTCTAGTTAAGATAAGTGTGTTATAAGGATGAATGATAGTAGCATAAACCAAACATTTTGCAAACTAGAGTAGAATTGGGCACCTAAAATTCTTAGTCATGTAGTACAATGTCTCGTTGATTTTATAAAAAAGTGAGTAGAAAAGAATCATATTACAAGAAGAACACAATATACGAACTTTAAATGTTCCATAAAGGAGATAACAAAATACTCTCAAAAAATTTATATTCTAATTAAAATAATTAGCAATAAGTTAAAAAAATCCACTTTAGCATAATCATCCAAAATAAATTTACAACCAAAAAATTATTAAAATTTCCTCAAGCAATCAAATCAAGGCACATTGGACCAACCAACTTCTGTAGCATGAGCAATCAAAGTTGTTGGAGGCGGTGGAGGATGATCCAGCTTGTCATCCCGGTTGTCACCACCACCGCTAATGGCAGCAGGAGGATCCTTCGTATCAAGTATCAATAGATGATTACACATAGCCTTTTTTCTCTCTTTGTATCTAATATAACATCTGATCCAGATCCCAGTTTGTCCAGGGAACAATGCACAAGATATTGAGCTATATGTGTTGTGTGCGTATGTGGAAGCTTTACTAATCTAGATTGAGGATTCAATCTATGTGGCAACAAACCAACTGCTAGCAAATGTAGAAAAAGATAGAATTGAGAGGAAATAGACTGCACATCAAATGAATGTGTGACCTTCATTTTATTATGATTTAGAGTAGTTACAATGTATTTGGAACAGTTATGTGACATTTTGTAACTGAAAACTACCAACTAACACGTGTGCCTATAAATATATTCATTATATTCAATACCCCCCCTTAATGACTAAACCGGAATCAATAAGTTTGTCCAGAAATTTTACAAACAAAAGAGGTTTAGTCATTAGATGAGCAAGCTGCTCCTTAGAAGGACAAAAGTGAAGAGAGATATCACTAGAATCAACTAATTGTCAAATATACTAATGATGAATCTCAATATGCTTGGTGCGAGCATGATCAGAAGGATTCTTGACCGTCTTCAACACAGCTTAATTGTCACAAAAAATGGAAAGTGGGGTAGGTGTAGTTTGAGGAAGTTGAAGATCAAGGAGAATCCAATGAAGCCAAACAACTTCACAACTAGCACCGACAGTTTCTTTGTATGCTGAGTCAGCGGAAGAAATGGCCACGGTGGGTTGAAGATTACTCTGTCATGAAACAACTTCTGAACCAAAAGAGAAGATGTATCCAATGGTAGATCTACGGGTATCGATTGAATCATCCCAATTAGAGTCTATATAGCCAAAGAGTTTGAAATATGTGACTTTATGATAGAGAATGCCAAAGTAAAGAGTACCTTTAACATATCAAAGAACTCATTTTGTTGCTTCCCAATGTGTGAATTTCGGTTTAGATAAAAAATGAGAAAGATAGCTAACAACAAAACATATGTCCGACCTAATGGATGTAAGATATATCAAGTTGCCTACCAATTGTCTATAGAGTAATTCATCTGCCAATGGTGAATCATCATGAGCTGATAACTTCAGCCCAAACTCCATAGGTGTAGAAAAAGGATTACAATCAGACATTATAAAATTCTGCAACAGATTTGTAGCATACTTAATTTGAGCTATGAAAATGAAATGATCATGTTGTCAAAATTCTACACCTAAGCAATAATGTAGGAGCCCTAAATCAGTTATGTCAAAAGCAACACAAAAAATTTATTTTACTCGTTTAATAGTAGAGGCCCCACTACTCATGACGGCGAGATCATCAACATAAACAATAAGTATCACAATGTTATCACCATCACTTTTGACATAAACATTCAGACCATAAAGACTTCTTCTAAGTCTGGAATTTTGTAAGTGTTGATCTATTTCAGTATACCTAGCTCAAGGAGCCTGCTTAAGCCCGTATAAGGACTTAATTAGCCTGCATGCTAAATGTTCACGACCATATGCCTGAAACCCTTTAGGCTACACTAGATAGGCTTCCTCTGCCAAATATCCATTCACGAATACGCTTTTTAAATCCATTCAAATTGAGCAACAATTGAAAAAAACAACCAAAAAGTGACCATCTTTGCAATAGGAGCAAAATTCTCCTCAATATATTCCATCCTGTTGCAAGAAGCCTTTCACAATAAGACGTGATTTATACTTATCCTAAGTACCATCAACTTTGCACTTGACTTTGTATACCCATTTGTATCTAATGGGTTGTTTCCTTAGAGGCAACTTCACCAATGTCCAAGTATTATTCTTCATCAAGGCATCATACTTTGTTTGCTCTGATACCAATCTTTTTGACATGTGAAGTGTCTTACTGCTCGAGAATGAAAGAACCAGTACCTTGTAGGGTTTTCATCTAGCATGATGCCATGAGGGCATACTCTTCTTCAAGCTCTTGTTCAATTACTACCACATTTGATTGTCCCTTATGCTTTTTGTTGGCAAGATCATATTTTATTTTTCGACAATCCTTCTTCACATGACCAAGTTTATGGCATTAGTAACACTTGACTTGATATTTAGGAGAAAAAATTTTAGGTTGTCGTTTCCATTTCCCTCTAGATTGAACAGCAAAAGCACTTTCGATTTGTCCAAAACTAGACTCAATAATTTGCATTTGTCTTTGTTCCTTTTGTAACAAATAGAAATTGACTTTACCAAAAGTCAAAGTCTGACTTTCATACATTAAATGGAGGGCTTCAACAAATGACTCCTATGATAACAACAAACTATTCAACACGAACACCGCCATATTATGGTTATCTACCTTTTTTTAATCGAGGCAAGCTAATCTCAAAGGTATTTCATCCGAAGTAGGTGCTACCCACAACCCACCTTCTTGCAACCTTTCTGTAAACAAGAAATTCTCTAGGTATAACACCTGACTCTTTTCTAAAGTTATAAATTTGTCCTTCAAACTGTTCCATAGATCACCCACCTAAGTGGCATTGCAGACTTCTTATATCAACTCATCCGATATCGACAACTTCAACAACAATAGGGCTTCCTTATGACGTTATCATAATCTGTAAAAATTGTAGTAGGCCTACTTTCTTTGCCACATTATGTTATCACAATCACGAAGTTCTGAGATGGTTAGGATTTAATGGCTCCAAATATTATAATTTTGTCCACTTAAACTTTTGCACCTTTAACAGAACAAGGTTTTGTATATTTGCCATGCACATCAATTTTAATTTTTGACCCATAAAATAATGCAGCATAAAAAAGGAGTGGAAATAAATATAACAGCAACAATGTGACTATCTGGTATGCAAAAAACCCATACAAAATACATCATAATACGTCTATGACCTGACCTGGACGGTTTTGTACTGGTCTACAATGGAATACAATTTAATGGAATTCTGATTTATCTCCAATTTGATGGAAGTTTGATTATGCAAAAATGTTGTCAATACTTTGGGGTTTGAGCAATTTGTTTCTATTCTACACGAACTCTCATGCCCTAGATAGCTTGCTTTTGTTGTGCATGAACTCATGTGCCCTAGATAGCCTGCTTCTACTATGCATACACTCCCGTGCCCTAGATACTTCCTTTTCTCTAAATCATAACCAAATTTTCATCCAAATTGTGACCAAAATTTTGTATAAATGCAAATTATGACCAATTTTTTGTGCAAATCACGACCAGAACCTCATATAAATTCAAATCATGACCAGATAGAGAAATTAGTGGTTTATATCCTCAAAACGTTTTCTTTCCTCATTTTATGCCCTTGAGGAATGCTTTTCTTTAATTCATGCCCTAGCACAAGGCTTTCTAGAATTATTCTTCTCGAAATTTGTAATTTGCTAAGTTTCCTCAGATTCCGAATGTTTTCAAGAACTAGAGGCTCTAATACCAATGATAGCAATGTAGACAAAGATAGAATGAAGAGGAAATGGAATGCACATCAAATGAATGTGTCCTTCATTTTATTATGATTTGGAGTAGTTACAATGTAGTTGGAACAGTTCATAACTGAAAACTACCAACTTGTGTGCCTATAAATATATTCATTATATCCAATACCAACTTTTAAGAATTAGTATGTTATAATAAAGTCCAAGTCTTCCATACTGAATTGACACACATTTGCAAGAGTAATAAATAAAGTTTTATCACAAAATAATAAGCAAATTTTTGGAAGGAAATCAATCTCTATGGAAGAGATATCAGCCATCCACTTTGAATTACAATAGGGTAAGACCTTGTCTTATAGATAAAGAAAACCGATAATAGAAAATTGTTTGAAGATAAACAAAGCTAATTTAACATCCAGTCTTCATTCATAGGCATGTGAATCAGATTTTTATTTCAAAATTAAAAAAACTATTAATATCCTTTCACCATGCATAGGCATGCAAATAGGCTAATTCCTAGGAATAAGAGATCTTGTAGAAGATGAACTGATAATAACCCAGCCACCCTGTTGGGGCTAGCTTTTCTAGGGTTTCTCCAATTTTCTATAATAGCATTTTTACATAAATCTCACCTTGTTAGAAACACACTTGCCTAAGCTAAAGTTTTGTAAAAAGGTTATCGCAGCTAAAAAAACTGCTCTAAAGGCCTCTAAAGACTGCCATTTACATTGTGCTGAAATTTCCCAAAAAATCATAATTTTCCAAAAGTAAATTGTTACTCTTCTTTAGTGGTCTTGTGCCATTATCAAAATCATTCGTCTCCGTTGGGAAGAAATGGGCCCCTTTGGATCTAGATCTTTAACCAAATGTGGAAACTCTTTTTGGATTTGACTTCTAGTTAACCACTTTCCTTTGTGCAAAAATTGTCCTACCTTGATCACTTGATATGGGGAATTTTTTGACTTTTGGTATCTTTGACCATTGTACCTATGACTTGATCAACAATTAATGGAGTTGAATAGATAAGACTTAACTCTGTGACTTAGAATTGTTCACAATACGTGAAGTGTCCAAGCGGGGGTGGAAAATAAGGCCTAAGTAGTTCCACATTCACCATTAAATGCAACTCAAGATATGTAGAAAGTTGAGCTAAAATGCATCAGTGCCTATTTGCTTGATGATTGTGTAGGGCCTGTACCAAAGAGGCTTGACTTTCCTATTTGGACCTTTCAAACATTTTGTTTCCTAAGGAGCCATAACTTACTTATCATCAACCTAGAACAAGTAATGAACTCCAAGCTGGTCATGGCATTCTTTGCACTTCTAGTTGATTCTCTACAAGATTTCATGAGCCTACTTTTGGATTTTCTGGATGTGCTCACTAAAATGGTGGCTTTTTCAAGTTCCTCTTATGCATGGAAGTTACTTCCTCCATTGAAATAGGTAATGCCACATCAATGGGAGCTAGCATCCCAAACACAAGACAAAGTTGAAAAAGGGCTATGGCTCGTAGAGCCATGGAGGGTTCGATTATAGCTATGATTAATCTATCATAAACCATCATCCCATGTCCCCATATGTTTTGGCTTATACATCCAAAGTAGTTCCACAATCATATAATCAACAAATTTTGTTTTCCTATTTGTCAATGAATGAAAAAATGTTGATTTAGTTCGCTTGGTGTCCAAGTACCATAATGCAAACTAGAAAACACTAAGAAATCATTTATCAATCTCTGACACAATGGTCTATGGTAAACCAAAGGGGGCCCACACATGTTCAGGTAGACCTAGAAGTGTCTTCAGATTTGATACACTTTGAGCATGGCATCAACACTACCATCTTGAAAAACATGTCAACCACAACAAAAACACAGCCAAAACCACGCCTAGTTATGGACAACACTGGTGTGACCCTTACATGAAATGCATGGAGACTTAACTCCTAAGGTTGATTAAGAATTGGTTGTGGTGTTAGAGCCCTTGCGTTTTGTTTGGTTGTTGCTATTACACAAGTTATGGATGACCCAATATACCTATTCATATCATGACAAAGCTTTAACCAATAGAAGCATTTTTGGAGCACTACCACTGTCTTTACCACCCTGAAGTGTTGTAATGTCCCCAATTGGGATATTTGGACTAATATTGGATTTATAGCAATCCCAAACCCCAAATCAAATAAAGCTTTGCAAAACTGAAATAAATCTGCAAAATGCGACTTGGGTATTTGTATAAACTCACATCAAACAGCCCATAATTTATTATTTCTCACTCCAAAATAATTTTGCAGAACTTGTGAGACCAAATCAGACCATAACACATATAATAGACCATACCAAATTCATATTATTGACTACTGCAAATAACCTTCAGAAATGGCGACTAGGATTTGTTGATAAAGCCTCCACAAACAGCAATCAAATAATTTTATTTCTATCATAAACTGATCACTATATTTTTAGCATTCCAAACATGAATAAAATCAGATTTTTAGAGGCAAATAATGACTGCAAAACAGTTCAAAAATCTGCATACGAAAGTGACTGAAAATACCTCATAAAACCCTCCAAAAATTCTGAGAATAAATTATTTGAATCTCCCAAATTCAGTACAAACGATGGCAATAATTTACAGACCTGGAATATCTCCACAACTACTCAAAATAGCCAAAATATGGGTCACTCCACCCTAGGAAAATTCAATAACTGCTGCAAATTAATTCTTCAAACCCTTGCTACAGAATCTACAAATTCCCTTTTCAACTGCTGGAAATAGCTCTGAAAAATAATAAATCTTTGCAAGCACCAATGAATCTCCTGAGTAGAGATCCCCTCACAATACTCCACGAGGGTTTTCGTTCTCTAGAGAAAATTCTAAAGGTTTTTGTCCTTAAAATATTTTGCCAAGCTACAAGCTTTAGACAAAAGAAATCAGAAATTATCAAATGATCTGGAATGTCTCTCAAGCAAGTCGACTTCTCCTTTTAATGGAGAAAAGAGACCAAAAGCGACCTTCTTTCCATCCAATCAGCTGCAATGCTTTTCTCTATGCATTTTTTTTCTTCCTAGGGCAAGTCGCAATTTCCATAGGGAGGATACCAAAATTACCATGTCCTTTTTCCCTTCTAAGTTTTTATTATCCCTCCTCAAGGCAAGTCTTCATTTCCTCCAAGAAGGATAAAAAACATATTTAGTCCCCTTTTTAATCACAAAAATTTTCCCCTAGGCAAATCACATTTTTTAGAGATTACACATTTTTTAATAATTGCTTTCCTCTAATCATTTTATAATTAAGTCAAATAAATTAATATAAGTGCTCTATTATTTTCCTTTTTTTTCTATTTGGCACTTTATAATAATTTATTGTGACTCAAGTCACCCTTGTGTTCACCCTTTGGCCGTTGGGTTGAAAAAATAGGCCAAAGGTCTTCGACAATATTATTCCAAAAAGAGGGACATTTCAAGTGTCTTGCCACTAACTATATTGCACATCCCAAATCATCTTCTTTCATTCTAATGTTGGAACACATTGTTGTTTCAAGTGACGCGGAAACCCTTCCTGTAGATGGTAGTCTACAACTTGTTATCCCATATTTAGTTCTTGATATATAGCGGAAAACTCAAGACCACTACTATACAACATGGGCCATATATAAGTATCATGGCCAGACGAACCCAAGACTATTGTGAGTGATGCAATCAGAGAGCGGCCTAAGCAATCTATTGCCTGATTGGAATTACCTTTCTTGTGCCAAATATTAAGGTGAAATTGTTGTAGGTAGGTAGACCATTTTTTATGGCGATCATGTTGTAACTTGCCTTAGTCTGCATGAATAACGAAGGTTTTTGATCTGTGTGGATGATACTTTTCATTCCCAAAACGTAATGCTTCCATTGTTTGCATGCATGGACAATGGCATAAAGTTCCTTGTCATATGCAAGGATACCTGTTGTATTTGTGAATGGTTCACTATGGTAGGAAATTAGGTGCTTATTCCGGGTGAGAATTGCACCAAATGCATATTCAAAAGCATCAGCTTCAATGTCAAAGGGTTGTTGCAAATCCGATAACACACGTACTAGAGTTGAGTAAATTCAAATTTTTAACTCCTCGAAAACTTCTTGTTGTGATGTGTTCCATACAAACTTGGCCTTGGCACCCTCTTTTGTTGCTTGGTTGAGAGGTCACACAAGAAGAGATAATCCAAGCATGCCAACAATGAAAATGGCTAACCCCAAGAAGCTTATGAGGTTTGTAATTAGTGTTGGTGTTAACCATTCTCTAGTGTTTCTAATCTTTTCCACATCAATATGTACACAATCAGTGTTTATGATGTATCCAAGATAGTTTACACTATAAATAAAAAGAATACTTATCCCTCTTAGCATATATCTTATGGCTATGTGGGTTGTCCATAACTTGGTGAACCTAATATAGGTGCTCCTCCCATGTCTAGCTGAAAATAAGGATGTTATCAAGGTAAACAACCACGAATGAATCAAGTAATGGTCGTGGTACATCATTTATCATCCGCATAAATATGATAGGTGTATTGGTCAAGTTGAAGGGTATGACCAACCATTCAAATAGACCTTCCTTGGACTTAACATTTGTTTTCCAAACATCATATGACTCAATCGATACTTAATGGTACCCTACTTTCGTATCAATCTTTGTGAAAAAAAATTCCCCCTTCAACTAGTTTAGGAGGTTTCTAGACTAACTCCATCTATCGATTGATCTTTTCATTTTCCTAAATAAAGCACTTGTATATTAGACCATTTGACAAGGGTGTCCCAATGATGAATTCAATGGGATGTGTCACCTTTCAGTGTAGATGCACAACATTAGATGTAGTGAAGACATGTGTAATTTGTGAGGATCTACTCCACCTAATGTTGTTGTATAAGTATTTCTACAATTTAGCTAAATTTAAAGCAAGAAACTACCACCTAGAAATAGCTTCCTAACCTAGCTAGAAATGAGAAATGTGCACCATCATGATGAAGAAATAAGCAAGTCCTACCCTCAACATTATAACTTTGAAATGATCAAAACATAATGTAAATTAATGAACTCTATTCTCCTTAATTGCCTAATTTAACATTAAAATGAACCTAAGTAGTTCAATGGCAATCAAATTATATTTGCTTGCTTTGATCCTTCAATGGATGCTTGGGTGTGAGGCTTAGCTCTTCAAGAATGGAGGATGGAGGGCTCAAGAATGACAAAAGGCTATTAGTATGAAACTATGTGCTTTCTTTTGTCTCTTGAGAGATTTAGGTGTAAGTGTAGAAGTAGAGGGAGGGTTGTTTATATAGCCCAAAGGATAAAGGATTCAACACATCCTCATGAATGTGGGACTAATGGAGATGTAGAGTTAGTTATGGATAAGGGGGGTTTAGATGGGGTTGAGTTAACTTTAGGAGGGTTTAGTTTGTCCTTAAGTGGCTCATGTGGATAAAGGGGGTGTATTAATTAATCAAGATGATTAATTAATACATGTGCAAGCTTTTATAAGCTTTTAGATGGATTTTAGTGTGATTTGGACCATTAGGAGGGAATTAAACCAATTAAATAGTGATTTATTGATTTAATGAGAAGGGAGGCTAATTAATTAATAATAATTAATTAGACTAGATAGAAGGTGTTGATTAACGAAGGGTCGTTAATTAGGGTATGTGTTGGATAGGCGACTTAATTAATTAGCGTAATGTAATCAATTAATGACAATGGAAGAGAAGATGAGCGCTATTGACAATATGTCATCAATTTGTGGGAAAGGAGATAATTAGCACAATTTAAGTATTTAAATTGCTCGGGCGTAATTATAGGTGTCTACATTTGCCCCTCTTTGGGGTGGCGTAAGTGATCACCACTTCAAAGATAGTAGACGGAAGAAAATTTTGAAGGGATAGAAGAAAAATTAGTAGGAGGGAGAGATGCCCCCTCGAGTGTCGATGGGGTGATGAAAGAAGTCGATCGACGATCGAAAAAGGTGAGAGATAGGTAGAAGAATGGGGAAGAGGCAGGATGCCCCAGTGAGAGAGAAAATTAGGGGTGAAAGGGAAGTGATGTAGAAGAAATATGGAGGAGGGGAGAGAAGAGCTTAGCCTCTAGCCGCTATGTTTATTGGAACAATTTTGATATCATCATATTGCCATAGGAACTACATCATCGGTCCTTATGAAAAATATAAGCATACGACAATGGTAGAATGACATGAAAAGCCATACTACGAACAATTGTCCATTGTTGAAAGTACCAACTCCATGCAACATACAATAATGCAATGCAATACGAGAAGGAAACAAGCTCATTTAACAGGGAAAACAAGTACAAACGCACATATCCAACCCAACAACGGTCAAGACAGTTGTACAAATGTTTTGTTATCAGTGCTGAAGAGATCCACAAGTTCATGATTGACGACAAGGGTTAAAAATGATGCCCCGAGCAAGGATACATGCAAGGGGAAATGAAAATGGACATGGGGTCCATGAAAAGTGTTTGTGCACAACGAAACAACACCAGGCAACAAAAGTGCCCCAGAGTACAGACGAAGCAAGCAGCTAGCTTTGTGAATGGTTGTGAATCCGGTGATCTGTGAGTCGTATTAATCGGGGAAGATGTGAGACAAACCAACAGGATATGGAGAAAATACCATGTGCAAGACACAAGTTTCAGCCGTAATAAGCAAGTTACCATTTTTGTAGGGTTTTTTACTTTTTAGGATTTTTTTTTTTGCCCTGTTTTTGGATTTTTGAAAAATATTGCCCTGTTTTTTTGGATTTTTTGATATATATATTGTTTATATTGTTTTTTCTTTCCAAACTGTGGTGAACAGTAGAAGAAAGTAGAAGAAGAAAGTGAAGGGCCTAGGGGCAACAGAAAGTGCCCTAGGTGGAAGAAAGAAGAAACAAATGACAAATAATGTCCTTGTTTAGTGGAAAAATTAAGAAAAAATAATTATTTACGAGAGTGTGGAGAAGAATAAAAATCACCAGGGAGCAATAAAATTGTCTGAGGGAGAAGAAAGGGGTATCGGACAGCAAAAAATGCCCCAATACGGTGAAAAATAAGAGAAAAATAATTATTTAATAAAAATAATTATTCCACAGTGAACAGAGGAGAAAACGACGATCGAAACGGGCCTCCCGGCCCTCCTGACGGTGAAAAACAGGTTAATATACCCCACCAGGGGGGTAAAAACATCGCGACCAATTCATTTTAACTGAGCAGTTTAGAAAATTTACTGTGAGGCTCTGACACTGAGGAGAACCATGGTGATCACACGAGACCGATTGAGGCACGCAGATGCAGTCCAGGGGTACCAGCGGCACGCAGACGATGGCCCCTTTGTGAGTATCAAAACCTTGCTCATTAATTTTTGTCATTAATGCCCTAAATTAGGCCTTTAGCCCTAGGAAAATACGTTGGCACACATTGCGTGCAGGCACAGGTCAGATAGGGGGCGCATGTGCCTTTTTGGGGGCGCATGGCATCTTTTTGTAGGCGCACATGCACCAAAACATATACACGCACACACACACACACAGACAACACACACCCACATGCGCACGCACACACAAGCACATGTGCACACACACACATGGAAATGGGGTGCACACATGAAAAGCGTGGCGCAGGCATGAAGAGGGCAAGCACACACACGGGAGCATACGCGCGCAAGCGCAAGCACCCAATGTGTGGCGCACACGCCAAAAAGGGTGTAGGGCACCTGAAAAGAGGGCGCAAGCACCAGAAGACATACATGCGCGCAAGTGCAGGTGCACCAGAAATGTGGGGCACATGCCCAAAAGGGTGCGCAGGCACCCTAGACAGGTGGAGAAAAGATAGGAAAGTGTCAAAAACATGACACTTAGAAGAATTTTTAGGATTTTTGGGTTAACCCTAAAAGGGGAGATAGATTTTTAGAAGAAATGCTAGGAACTGACTAACGGCGTGTTATTTTACAGAGACGATTACCAGTTTTGCAGATGTGGGAGTGACATACCTAGATTGCAGAGCTAGAGGGTAGTATGCACCGGCATGACCGGCGAGCCATGGTGATACTTCTTGAGGTGGTGGGGCTAGGCCCCATGTCTCGGATGCCTTCTATCATACTGGACCATGGCCTACTGACTGCGCTAGCCGAGCAATGGCATAGCGAGAGTTAGTGTTTCAGACTACCGACAGGAGAGATGACTATCACCATTGAGGATGTATGGCAGATTCTTCATGTGCCGATGATGGGCACCTTGATCGAGTACAGCTTCTGATGCAGGGCTGATTAGAGTAGCTTGCAGTGCCCTTTTTGGTGTTGATGATATACCACACGACGGGATGACTATAGCATTGCATGAGTGCATCTCTGACCCCACATTGCATCGGGGGCCTCTCTACATCATGGCTCTTATCAGTGGGTTCCTACTCACTGATAAGACAGGGACCTCATTCCTGAGAGGATTACTACCTTTGGTTCATGGCATCTACAATGGTGAGAGATATTGCTGGGGGCAGTGCATACTGGCCCACCTATACTGGGATTTACACTTGATTACATACCATGGTCAGAAGACCGTGGGTCCAGCCTCCTTATTACAGATATGGTCATGGGATCATATTGCGATCAGATGCCCTATGGGCCCTTTCCATGTCTGAGATCCTGAGGAGCCATCATATATGGCATGGGTAGCAGCTGGTGGGGATGTACGTGGCCATCTTGGCAGCCTATTCAGATATAGGTGAGAGTTTGATGAGCTGGTAGAGATAGATGTCATCTGGCGGCCATACAGGCATTTCCAGTGGCCAGAGGATGCCACAGAGCTCAGCGTGTGCCTGGTGGAGCACTTTCTCATTGGCAGCCGTAGTTACATCATGGAGTTGTATCGAGTAGACAGGTGCCAGCGGCAGCTTGGCAGGGTACAGGGGGTCCCCCAGCCAGATATCTGGCATGCACGTAGGGATTCAGAGAGGTAGACCATGGGGCCTCGTATACTGGTGGCCCGAGCTAGGGCGAGTTTCACACAGGTGGTCCCACAGGTATGGGACCCATACGACAGGTGAGAGATCCAGGGACCACAGCTGACTATGCAGCTTGGTATGCTACAGTGTTACCCCGGTGTCTCACCATTCCAGAGGAGGCTTGGGCAGCAGGCATTCACCCACCTGTAGAGATATGGCATGGTGCAGAGCACAGGGCGAGGGTAGTGGCACAGGGGCCAGACCCAGAGGATCCTTTTGATGGTATCCCACATGATGGGCAGGGTGCCTCACAGGCACAGGGACCGAGGCTGCAGGGCCCAGTACAGGTAGCAGTGCAGCCATCCAGAGGTAGGGTCCTTGAGCAGGGACAGTCATCTAGAGCACCTCAGGGACCAGTCCCTGAGGCACACACAGCCTCCCAGCCAGTGGCACAGATAGCCACAGTACAGGTGCAGTTACAGCAGGCCATAGCCGAGAGAGACGCGGCCAGAGCAGAGAGAGATGAGGCTCGAGGCTGGTGTGTGACTGCCATAGCAGAGAGTGATGAGGCCCGAGCTCACATTGTTACCTTACTTTCAGAGCGGGATCAGGCTCGGGCCCAGGCTGGCCCAGGAGATGATAGAGTGGCATGGCAGAGCCAGATTCGGGAGACAACGGCACAGGGGGCTCAGATATTGAGCCTTCTTCATCAGTCCCAGTCACAGGTGCGGATGGTTGTTGCACAGAGAGACCATGTATATGCACGATCACAGGCACTATTAGCACAGAGGGACCAGGCCCGCGCCGAGCTGCAGACTATGACTACAGAGAGAGACCGAGAGGCTGCTTCCTCTAGACAGGCCGAGGCAGACTTGGGCCGAGTGATAGGCGAGTGAGATACTGCCCTTCAGGCAGCGCTCACCTCCGGAGATGCCGACCTGATACGTGACGCCACTAGGCTTGGTGGTGAGGCCCTATTTTACAGGACTGCTTATTACAGGGTGGTTCCTCCAGAGCAGTGAGTAGCACTGCCACAGTTGTCAGGGTCGAGTGCATCAGGCTCTCGATCACGGAGATCAGGCCATTCTACCAGATCAGTGAGACAACCTCTACCAGAGCAGCTAGTTAGACCAGCGCCATCCCAGCCTCCAGTGTTCCATCATCCAGAGGACAGATCTGGGAGCCCCGGCGAGGGCGAGAGCTGCGGTTGAGATCCACATTTTTTGTTGTACAGATTCTTTATATGTATGCCTCTTATGAAGGCCAATTTTTGATGTACAGTCTTGTATATATGTATTTTGATGATGCCTCATGATGAAGGCTTGATTCTTTCTGATACATGCCCCTTTTTGATGGCATTGTGTATCGATGATGTATTATATTGAGTACCGATCTGGACATTGTATGTATGTGTACAGACATTTTTGATGTAGCATCTTTGTACGCCTCAGCTGAAGGCATTTTTGATATAGAGCACTGATTTGTATCCATTTTTGATATAGATGTATATTGACACACATGTATATATATGAGGATTACTTTTTGGGCTCAGATACACATGTTTATGAGATGATGTACTTTATTGTTTTTGTGTCCTGATGCATGTGACACGAGTGGGATAATTTTATGATGTGAAATACCCTTTTTCAGAAATTACTCTATGTTGATTCTCATTGCATGTTGCGTTTTTGATTCAGCACTTATGGATGCATGTTGACACATGAGTGGGCATATGTATACCCTTTTCAGAAATTACTCTATGTTGATTCTCATTGCATGTTGCGTGTTTTGATTCAGCACTTATGGATGCGTTATGATGTTATCTGATTTTATACTTTGTATGTATCTGATTTTGATGTTTGATGTATACATGTGTTGTGGATGTTAGATGATAGATCCTTAGATGATATCAAATGCATTTCTCATGTGTTATTTTAGATGTATATGGACGGGATGATATGATGATATTGGTGTGGGGGGGATAGATTTTTGATCATGCGCAACCCCTCTTGCCCCCATTGATGATACGATATGTGATGATTAGCTTAGCATACATGCATGATGTAAAACTTAGCATTTTGTTTATATATGATGTATAGATGATGTTAGATGTGATGATAATGATGGTAATGTGATGTGAATGATAACAAAACAGAGCACATGCAATAAACACAACCAAATGCTAACAAAGAACACCAGGAAATAATGCAATACACCATGATTCACCATGCTTTATTAACATGTAACAAACACAATCAAATGCTTAAGAAAGAACATAATGAATTAACACATTACATCATGATTTCCCAAGATTCACTAGCATGCAAAAACATACCGCAATATGCACAAGCAGGAATAAATCTAATCTAAGCAAGAAAAGATGAATCCTAACAAAGTATGCCCAAGCAACAAACAACCCAAAAAGCAAGAATACAAAACAACTATACAAGCAACAAGCAAAGCAAGAAACAAGACAATGCAAGTAAATGTTTTTTTGTAAGATTTGTTTTCATGCACCAATTTTCTATTGTTTAGGTTTTTGTGAAACAATTTTCTATTGTTTTTGGTGTTTTCGTGAAACAATTTTCTATTGTTTTTGGTTTTTTGAAACAATTTTCTATTGTTTTTGGTGAAACAATTTTCTATTGTTTTTGGTTTTTGTGAAACAATTTTCTATTGGTTTTCCAAAGCTATGTGCAGGTAACCAAGAAAGCGTGGATGCCCCCAGCGTTAGATGGGGAATATACAAGGGCAGAAGCCACGTGCTTATGAACAAGAAGGTGAAGTCGTTGAATTGCCCCCAGCGTAAGATGGGAAATAGCGAAAGACCATACCCCTCACAGACGAATAAAAGAAGGCAAAGCCAGATCAAGGCTTGACAGGATGGGGCACATAGGGAATCTCGAAGGCAGAACCAGGTCTAGGCCAAAGAAAACTACCCTCCAGATGCAGGATGCTTGTGAACAACGAATCCTCCCGAGGCGCCGGAAACCAGTTTTCACCCAAGGACTTGTCCAAAGTGCCACAATTGCATGGTTTTCACTAGTGGATGACCTGTTTTCTCTTTTTCTTTTTCTGATTTTTTTTTTTTATCATATTTTTAACTTCCTTGCGCCATGTTTAAGCATAGAACCACTTAAGATGCATGGCATTCATGGGCTCCCGGAGCTCATCACCATTGGGGTGAGCCAATTTGTATGCCCCTGTGCCATACTTGGTGACTATAACATAGGGTCCCAACCAATGTGGTTCAAATTTCCCTTTCTTTTCTCACTCTACTCTGGTGTTGAACTGGTTCTCCTTCGTGACTAAATCACCAACCTCAAACTGACGAGGGATGATTCTCTTGTTGTAGTTTCTGGAGACTCTGTGTTGATACACTTTCAGGTGATTAAGAGTGCAAATGCACCTCTCATCCAGGAGCTCTAACTCAGCCAGTCTTGCCACTCGATAATCCTCATCCTTATCCAGATAGTCCCGAAGAGAAATTCTCAGGGATGGAAGTTCGATCTCTAAAGGGATGATAGATTCTGTCCCGAACACTAGGGAATATGGTGTCACACCCGTAGGAGTGTGAATGGATGTTCAGTAAACCCAAAGGGCTGGATGGATTTGTAGGTGCCAGTTTCGACCTGTTTTGCTGACCATCTTCTCCATTATCCTTACCAAAGTCTTGTTTGTTGCCTCAGCTTGTCCATTACCCTGAGGGTAATATGGCGTGGACCATTTTAACCTGATTTGGAACCGTTGGCAAAGACCTTTCACAGTTTTGTTCTTAAATGACTTCCCATTATCTGTAACAATGGCTGTAGGAATACCATATCGACAAATAATGTGATTCATGATAAATTTAGAAATCTGGGCTCCTGTGACATAGGTTAAAGGGACAGCCTCCACCCATTTTGTAAAGTATTCTATAGCTGTGATGATATGTGTATGACCATCAGATGAGGTAGGAGTAAGTTTTCCTATTAAATCAAGTCCCCACTTGGAGAATGGCCATGGGGTAGTGATAGGTTGCAATGGTTGCGACGGAGCATGAATGAAATTTCCATACTTTTGGCAAAGTACACATTTTCTAACATAATTGCAACAATCAGTTTCCATGGTAGGCCAATAGTAACCTACTCTCAACAATTTCTTAGCCAAGACCATTCCATTTGTATGTGCTCCGCACACCCCTTCGTGCACTTCTTTGATTGCCTGGATTGACTCCGTCACATCCAGACAACGTAATAGATTCCCATCATAGCCATGATGATAAAGTGTACCTCCTAAAAGGGTGTAACGGGCTATCTGGTGAATCAGGCTTTGCTTTTCAGAATGGGAGATATCAGGAGGGAATGTGTTGTCCTTAAGATAGGTGAAGATGGGTTCGTACCATGGGGAATTGGGACCAACAACCTCACAAGCCAGGCAAGATTCTGGCATGTCATACGCGGGCTGGCATAGATTTTCTACAAAGAATGGCATATCATTATTCCCTAGTGGAATACGAAGCATAGACCCCACCATTGCCATGGCATCTGCCAATCTATTTTGTGCTCTTGGGATTTGTTCAAAGGTAATGCACACAAAGTACTCCTTTAGAGTTTCCACTAAATTTTTGTAAGGTATGAGCTTGTCATCCTTAACCTTATATTCATCATTAACCTATTTGATGATTAACTGTGAATCACCTACAACCTTGACATGATGAACATTCCACTTGATGGCTAGCTTCATCCCTGTAATGAGTGCCTCATATTCTGCAATGTTGTTTGTGCAAGGGAAGCCCAGGTGAAAAGCCTGCGGTATAGGATCGCCAGAAGGAGTAATAAGGACCACTCCTGCACCTGAACCATGAAACGTAAAGGATCCATCAAAATGTATCTGCCATATGATAGATTCTTCAATGTAGAGCAAGGAGGCATCTGGCAGATCCAGATTCAAAGGTTTCGTGCTTTGCAAAGGTGCTTCCGCTAGCTGGTCCGCAAGTACTTGTCCTTTAACCGATTTTTGATGGACAAATTCTATGTCAAACTCACTGAGTAGAATGATCCAATTAGCCATTCTACCTGTGAGGGTGGGTTTGGACAATAAATACTTGAGTGGGTCAACCTTGGATATTAGCTTGGTCTTAGTATTCAACAGGTAATGGCAAAGTTTTTGAAAAGTAAAAACAACGGCCAAGCAAGCCTTTTCAATTTGAGGATAATTGAGCTCATAGGCGATGAGGGTGTGACTCAGATAGTACACCACTTTCTCCTTATGACCAAGGTCGTATTGGGTGAGCAGCGCACCAATAGCAAATTGTGTAGCGGAAATATAGAGCAAGAGTGGTTCTCCAGGAGTGGGAGGCATGAGGACAGGTGGATTAGCCAAGTACTGTTTAAGCAAAGCAAAGGCTTGTTGTTGCTCAGGTCCCTAGATGAAAGTGACATCCTTTTTAAGCAAGTGGGTGAATGAGTGACATTTATCTACAAGCTGGGAGATGAAGTGGTGAATGGCTTGAATTTTCCCCTGTAAGCTGCGCAGTTGCTTGATATTCTCAGGTGGAGGCATTTTAGTGATAGCAGACACTTTAGCAGGGTCTACCTCAATACCTCATCTTGACACAATGAAGCCCAATATTTTCCCTGATAGCACACCGAAGACACACTTCTTTGGATTCATCCTGACTTTGTATTCACGCAGGCATTTAAAGATACGCCACAAAATGACAGGATGATCCTCTCTTGTTTTGGACTTTCCCAGGATGTCATCCACGTAGTCTTCCATAATATCATGAATCATATCATGAAAAATTACTGTCATTTCCCGCTGATAGGTAGCTCCTGCATTTTTTAGGCCAAATGGCATCACCTGATAGCAAAAGGTGCCCCAAGGAGTCATAAAATTTGTTTTGTTTTGGTCTTCTTCAGCGATCTTAATTTGATTATATCCCGAGAAGCCATCCATGAGTGATAACATCTCGTACCCTGCTGTTGAGTCAATAATCATGTCAATGTTGGGCAGTGGAAAATCATCTTTAGGGAAAGCTTTATTGATGTCCCTAAAATCCGTGCAGATTCAGATACCGATAGGTTTTTTCTGGACAGGAACAATGTTCGATATCCATTCAGAATAATCAATTGGCCTGATGAATCCTGCTGCAAGCAATCTTTCCAACTCTTCTTTAACCAACAGGGCCACTCTTGGGTGCATCTTTTGGAGCTTCTATTTGATAGGCTTAGCATCTACGTGCACGACTAGATTGTGCACGACCAAAGTCGGATCTAAGCTGGGCATGTCTTTGTAAGACCATGCAAACACATCAATAAACTCTCGCAGCAGCATAGTGAATGTCTTTTGTTCTCTAGCCGAGAGTGATGCTCCCAATTTTACTATCTTGGGATCTTCTTCTGTACCAATATTGACATCAATGGTTTCTTCGACTAGCAATTTTGATAAGTCCTCCATACGCATAGGATCAGGAGGTAGGTTGAGATCTTCATCCAAGGATGTCTCCATGAGATTTTCATCCTTGGCATGGTCACTTTGTTTGTCCTTTGATTTTCTTATTTGTTTGTCAGCTAGTGCCTCAAAGAGGTTTTCACTGTGTGACTTGGACTTTGATTTTTGCCGAGGCTTTTCTTTAGAACTTTTTCCCTCACTTTTCTTTAAGTTTTGTTGACCACGAAGTTCAGCCTCCTCACCGAAGTAGGCGCAGGTATCTAAGTCGATAAAGAAACCTTTCTTGTGATCTCCAATGGGAATTGTATCCCTTATGCCCATGAACTCTGCGATAGCTTCGTCATTCTCGAATAAATCTAGTGGCATGTGATGTTGTTGGTCCCATTCAACAAGGGAAGGGTATACAAGGTCAAGGGTTGGTTCCATGGGGGTTATGGTTAGGACAACGTTGTTCATGAAAAGGTTTGTGGAGGCCAGATCCTCATATTGGCTACAATGGGAATCTGTATCACTGTCTAGATAGTCAGAGCTATCCTCACGCTCAGAACAAGTAGCATCTTGATCATTGGGGTGTGCTCCATAAGGGTGAATCCCAATGCCGTATCTTTCTATTTTGAAATGTGGAAGAGGGACTAGTTCTCTTTATCCTTGTTCATTCCTCCCACATCCTAGGCCTTTGTAGCCCATGGAGTACATCATTTTACTAGATTTTTCATATTCCAGGGTTCGATAACAGGATGGCTGAGTATCCTCAGGGACCCAAGTTGTAGGTGGATCAAGCAATTTTTCCTCAGCTAACAAGCCTCCAGGTAAGAATGACCCAATAGTGTGTTCCTCTCTAGGTCTTCTGAAGTGGTAGTTGGGTCGACCTCTAGTCTTGGGTGATAATGAGAGGTCTGAAACCAAGAGCACTTGTTGTACATTATACTCCCCACAGCCATATTCAAGGATTTTCATCTCCCATGAATCAAATGGAGATGTTGAAGTAGACGCCCCATGAGCGCAAGAACTAAGAGAATCTGAATCCACCTGGGATTCCATGGCCTCAGACTGGAGAGGGACAACTATATCTATGGAGGGACATGCATATGTACCCTTTCGTGCAAAGCTATTGAGAGCTCTACAATGAGCAAAGGGCTCTGAATCTCCTTGTATTGTAACTGTATGTCCCTCATGCTTCAACTTAATGCATTGATGAAATGTTGATGGCACGGCCTGCATGGCATGAATCCATGGTCGGCCTAGAAGCATGTTATATGGAAGTTCCAAGTCTAGGACATGAAACTTTGTCTGATGGCAAGTGGGACCCACCTCCATGGGCAGCGTGATGGTGCCTGCTGACTCCCTTTCCGCGTTGTCGTATGCGGTGATAGTGATAATATGGGACTCAAGATCTTCCTCTGTATGTCCCAACTGTTTGACCAACTTAAGCGTGTAAATGTTCAACCCAGATCCGTTATCCACAAGCACCCGTTTGATCTTCCTGCGGGTGACAACTACCTCAATGTATAAGGGAAGATTATGTGTTGGATTCTCAGTAGGGATCTCCCTATGGTTGAAAGTGAGATGTTCACTTGGTGCGATGTTTGCCACCGCGGCTTGAAGGTGTGCAGGATCGACTTCTAAAGGCACTCCCGACCCCTGAAGAGTTTGGTACAGAATGTCTTTATGCACATTGGATATCTTGAGAAGATCTAAGATCAAAATCTTAGCAGACATCTTTTCAAGTTGTTCTAAAAGGTTATATTTACCGGTTTGCGGGGTCGACGGAGAAGGTTCCAGAATCACGAGGCGGCACGCCTTGTTACCGCAGCGCAGTCCTTTCCCTTGATCTGGATGGTATTGACATGGTCAGCAGGAGAGCGAATACATCCAATAAGTGAATCATAATGATTGTTGTCTCTTTTGGTGTACAAGTAATTCACGGCTTTATAAGTTTGGGATGACTCTCCCCGATCCGGCTTTGACTTTTCTGACTTATCATGCTTGGGGAATGGTTCTTTATATATCCCCATTTTCTCGTTAGGTGTTTGTGTTTTTCCTGGGTTATCCACCTCTATCTCCCCATTGTCAATGAGGTCCTGAATATAATGACGAAGCCACAGACATTTGTCTGTCTTATGTCCTTTGACGTGATGCATTTCGCAATATTCATGCTCCTTGTACCATGAAGGTTTTGGAGCGTTGTCGTCAAATGGTTGCGTTGTAGGATAGGTCATCATGTGGGCCGCATCCAATTGTTTTAGTATAACTGACAAAGGTTCATTGAGAGAGGTGAATGTTCTTCACTTTTGTGGTGATTGAATTGGGCCCTTGGTCAGTTTAAAAGGTTGACCAGTTTGGACCATTTGAACACGTTTGGAATCAGTGATTCCGTCTCCCACCACATTTTTGTTTTTGTTAAAGATCTTTAGCTTTTCCATGGGTTTGACATTTTGGTTGTCTCTAGATTGGGTTTTGAGGGTGCCTTTGGCAATGAGAGATTTTTCTATCTGAATCCCTTTCTCGATAACCTCCTCAAAAGTGCGAACACAATGCATTTGGAGGTGGAAAGCTATATCCGGGTTGAGATTGGGAACAAAAATACTAACCAGCTACTTTTCAGGGAAAGCACAAGGGAAGCGACTAGCTATCCCTCTCCACCATTGGAGGAAGCTGGAAAAAGTCTCATTAGGGCATTGCTTGGCACCACATAAGTCTGCCATGGTGACATCACTCTCTATGTTATACGAGAAGTGACGCATGAATCTTTCTGCCAATTCTGGCCAGGTGAAAATTGATCCTCGTGGTAAGCGTGTAAACCACTCCAAGGCTTGACCTCCGAGACTCTTGGGAAAAAGTCTGATGAGGTAATTGTCACTATAAGACACCTCTTGACATGCCATATAGAAATATTAACATGATCCCGTGGATCTCCTTTCCCTTTATCTTTTTCAAACTTTGGCATATCAAATTTCTTTGGAAAGGGTTGAAGGGTCATTGTCTTGTCAAAAGGATAGGGGCATAATTCTTCATATTGATATTTCCTAATGCTCCCTATATTGCTCTCTTGTAAGCTCACGAGCATCGCTTTCATAGACTGCACTTCTTGTGTGAGCAATTGTTCTCTAGTGGGAGAAGCGGGGATGTATACACGATGATACCCTGTGTCTTCTTCTCCTTGGTTTTCTCGATGGAGTTCATTGATCTTAACCTTAGGCCTCAACTTTTGAACGTTCTTGTTTGCATCTTTCTGTACATGGGAAGTAAGCAAAGCTAGTTGTCGGCTTAGGTTACTGATTTTTTGTTGGATTGTGGCTTGGTTTGTGGCTTCTTCTAAAGGTTCCTCCTCCTCGTATTGTGGAGGTTCTTCACCCGTCTCATGTTCTATCTTGTTTCTTCATGGCACTTTGATAAAGGGTATTCTATGCCCCACCACTTTATCATTCCCTGCGTAAGAAGTGGAAGCATGTCCGTGTGTTAAAATATCTTCCATATTGATAAGGGGACATTCTTCCTCAGTAGCGTCATTTGCAGGTAGTATTGTTTCATTCTCGGTGGGAAATTTGGCCCCTAATTCTATGACCCGTGCCAACACTCTATCTTTGTTTCTAAGAAGAAACTCATCTAGTAAAGTGGGGTCAAAATCAAATTCTGCGTGTGGTGATTCTAATTCATTTCCACTATGATCGACCATCTCTTCTGTTTCCTTTTCTGCAGAAAACAACGGTCCTAGGTCATGTCCAATGAAGGGGTTTGACCCTTGTCTGTTAGAGGTTTCCCAAGCTTGCACTTGTTGTTCCTCGTATGTCTGTTTCTTTAATCCTAGACGTGTTTTAGGAGCCATGTTTTCGTGATAGTTTCACTAGGGTAAGTTGTAAATGTGTTCAAAGCTTAGTGACCACCCCTAAGTGAAATGCAAGATGTATTTGTTAAGAGTATGAATAAGTCAACAATGTGAGAATACCAATGTGATAGAGTGATAAATCACCAGTGACACAAGCGTTTGGTATCGAAACCTGTTTAAATGAAGTACCTCCTAGACTACGTTTCAAAAAGTAGTTTCACATCGCAAGATGATTAACAAGATGTTTTCACTTATGCCAAGTTCAAGGAAATGAACAAAATGTAAGTAAATACAAGAAGTCAATGCGACCTCCCAATCAAGATATACGATGAGCGAGCTCAAACTCGATTAAGACCTATATCTCAAAAAGTGCCAATTACAATTCGCGAATGACACAACAATATCACCAAGATATGTTAACCCACTTTGCGAGAAAGTGAAGTATTGATATCAAGGTGTTATTGATATAACACGCACAAATGGTAACACCTAGCACTCTTCAAAATCGAGGTAATAATAGAATCAAACTAAAAATCTCAAAGTATAGCTAGGAATAGTTAAAAATGTGTGCAGCGTAACCTTACAATATAGATATTTATGTCGAGTTTACAAGAAACAAGACGTAAATATCGAAATTGTAGTGATACGATACAAACAAGCTAACTCTTCTAAGGAAGTCCGCGGTGATGAACCACGCCTAACTACAATGACGATCTTGACATGGGTATCAAGATCACAATGGCTACCAATGACGTGAATACGCCTCCGCACACTTTAGACGTTTAACTTACCCAGCCGCAAACATGGATGGGCGTAAACGGACATAAAAGTGACAGAAACAGTCGATTGGTAACACAAAGGTAGTCACCCTTCTTCTGATCAACAAAGTGTCAAAAGAATGTGAAGGAAGCAAATCAAAAAAGGATGAAAAATGTTGGCTTCACTTCGGCAGAGTTTCACCTCGCCCTAAGGCAAGTAAAAACTAGGTGAAAGTAACGCGTCACACGTTTCACAATGAAAATATGGTTCACAACTCAACACTATTTTAGAATGGTCAAAGTGGGCTCCTGGCCAAAGTATATCTTCCTAGGTGGTTCTCTCATCCTAGGTGCTACAAAGATTATCCACGAGCGGGACGATTTACCCAAAAAGTCACAATGACTAGTTTGGGAGTATCTCGACTTTGCCCCCTTCAAGCACAGTGGGCAATAAATGCATCCAATTGTGTACTTAAAAGGGTCGCGTAGGGACAACTTGTAACTCTATCTCACAAAGGATTTACTAGTCAGATAGGTAGTGCGGAGCACTTCCCGTTTCATCCACAAGGTTCCCTCTTGCATGGACTACTTTGGGGTTCCTGGAACCACCCCCATTGTTGTAGCTTAAGGCGTTATGCCAAAGGGGTTATGTTCCAGTTGAGCGGAGAGGGACGTACCCTTTTCTGAAACCTGCAATACAGTGTTTTGAATATGTTGTTCATTTTATCTTTTTTAATTTGATGTGGTTTGCTCGAACACCATTTGGCAACCTGTATAACAACTGTATTAGTAGTTTTCTGACTTTTGTTTTGATTCCTCCGTTCTTTGACAAGCGATGGCATTTTGGTCCTGTATGACGATTTTTAGTAGTTTTCCATCAAAAGAGAAGGCATCATTTCTGATTCTCCAGATCGTCCAAGGACGCAAGAGAAGAGCATACGTGATTGTCTTCAAAAATCCAAAAAGATATCAAATGGAAAAACACTTTAATTCAACTATGCCAAATTAACCAATTCCAACTCAAATACTCCTAACAACCTCAAAGCATCAAAAGGACTTAAGAATCATTTCTGATTCCCAAGATCACCCCAAGGGATGCAAGGGAAGAGCATACACGATCCTTATTCCTATAAGTAAACAATGCAAAATATTACCTAATCAAATACAAACATGTAAAAACAGCCTGCAAAGACAAATATATGATTAGATAAACCTGCAAGAATGTTAGCACATCAACACCTTAATTTCAAAAAATGCAAAAGGACACCTGCGCCCCTTTTTTAGCACCTGTGCGCGGGTTAGGGCGTATGCGCCACTAAACGTTGTTTTCGGCTCACAGTGCACCTGCGCCACCCGAGAGATGTGTGCGCCACGAAAACAGTATATGCGCCACTAAAACAGTGCATGCGCCACTCTGTGGAATTTTTTGATTTATTAAGTGCCTGCGCCACCAGAGAGGTGTGTGCACCACAAAAACAATGTATGCGCTACTCCCAAGGAAAACAGACAGAACTGCATTACCAGAAAAATGTGTCTGTGCCACTAAAACAGCATGTGCGCTCTGGTTAGGGCATGTGCACCGATCTGACAGGTTTCAGAATGCAGTGAAGGTACAGTACGAAATGACGTCTGCACCCGGGTTAGTGCACCTACGCGCTGGTTAGGGTGTGTGCGCCAGGGTTAGTGCACATGCGCCAGGGGTCAGCAAACAGAGTAACAGGTTTTACCAGTGCGCCTACGCCACCAGAGAGATGTGTGTGCCACAAAAACCGTGCCTGTGCCATGAAAATCATGCCTGCGCCCCTAAAAATGTGCCTGCACCAGACCTGCAACCAAAATACGGCAGCAAACACAAGAAAACTCACAATATCTCAAATTTTGACAAGTTAGCTTAAGAATGGCAATAACCCATTAAAATTATGGCTATGAACATGAAGTTACACATATCAAATGAGCAAAAATTCCAAGAAAATGGACATTAATTACTACATGTGCATATCAAAAGTTAGCCAAAACAATGAAACTTAAACTAAAATGCCATGGGACTAAGTGTCCCACCGGGCGTGCCAAATGTGTGCAAGTATTTCTACAATTTAGCTAAATTTAAAGCAAGAAACTACCACCTAGAAATAGCTTCCTAACCTAGCTAGAAATGAGAAATGTGCACCATCATGATGAAGAAATAAGCAAGTCCTACCCTCAACATTATAACTTTGAAATGATCAAAACATAATGTAAATTAATGAACTCTATTCTCCTTAATTGCCTAATTTAACATTAAAATGAACCTAAGTAGTTCAATGGCAATCAAATTATATTTGCTTGCTTTGATCCTTCAATGGATGCTTGGGTGTGAGGCTTAGCTCTTCAAGAATGGAGGATGGAGGGCTCAAGAATGACAAAAGGCTATTAGTATGAAACTATGTGCTTTCTTTTGTCTCTTGAGAGATTTAGGTGTAGGTGTAGAAGTAGAGGGAGGGTTGTTTATATAGCCCAAAGGATAAAGGATTCAACACATCCTCATGAATGTGGGACTAATGGAGATGTAGAGTTAGTTATGGATAAGGGGGGTTTAGATGGGGTTGAGTTAACTTTAGGAGGGTTTAGTTTGTCCTTAAGTGGCTCATGTGGATAAAGGGGGTGTATTAATTAATCAAGATGATTAATTAATACATGTGCAAGCTTTTATAAGCTTTTAGATGGATTTTAGTGTGATTTGGACCATTAGGAGGGAATTAAACCAATTAAATAGTGATTTATTGATTTAATGAGAAGGGAGGCTAATTAATTAATAATAATTAATTAGACTAGATAGAAGGTGTTGATTAACGAAGGGTCGTTAATTAGGGTATGTGTTGGATAGGTGACTTAATTAATTAGCGTAATGTAATCAATTAACGACAATGGAAGAGAAGATGAGCGCTATTGACAATATGTCGTCAATTTGCGGGAAAGGAGATAATTAGCACAATTTAAGTATTTAAATTGCTCTTGAAATGTCCCTTTTAGGACAGAATTAGGAAAGTATGGAATTCTCATAAACATTGAGGAAATTATTCAAACATTGATCAACTGAAAAAAAAACACTTGCAAAGATGGAGCCAACACCAAACTGAATTTCATTAATCAATGTGCAGGTTGAAATTAATTACATTCCAGCAGACCATGCAAATGCAAAAATCAATAAAAACCCAGAACCAACTGATCAACTATGGCTGAATCAAGCTTGTAATCACCTTAGACGAGCTTCCCAAATCACAAAATGCAATAAAAGTACAGAATTCATCCTCAAAGAATGACATCAGCCTGGCCTAGGGTGACGACAGCCCTCAAATCAGGTCTAGGTGGTTGCTGCGCCAGTCCTCCAAACTACCCCTTTTGCCTTCAAACATGTTGCGCCAACCTTGGGAAAGTGCCCTAATTGGAATAAACTTCCCTTAATTCCAATGTGACTCCCCTGTGATGATTCCCTAGCTTTGCTATGTCCAAGTGTGACTCCTGTGAAGCCGCCAACAGAATATGAGGGTTTTCATCCCCAAATTTTGATAACAATGAGGATTTTCGTCCTCAAGTGATGGATGCTTAGAGGGTTTCCATCCTCAATAGCTGAAAGTAAAAGCACCAATGCTCGACTTCATCAAATCAAGATGATAGATGTCCACAAATAAACCCCTCCATCTTCTTTTATATCCTTCCCTTTTTTTAAAATTTCTAATTAAGTGTCAGCCCATTTAAATTAGAAAAGTACTCTTATTTTGAAATTAAAACATAAATGGCCGACATAAAGTTATTTTTTGGATAACTTAGTTTTAATCTTGACATGTTCCATTTTTCTTCATCCCATTAGCCCGTGGAAAACAATAAAATAGGCTAAGTAAGGATCTTCGTTCTACTTTAACTTCAAAAAGGGAACGTTACAGTCCTCCCCTCTCAAAATTTCTTGCCCTCAAACAATTGCAAACCTGGATGCTCAAGTATCACTGAGTCAATGTGATGAGTCATGATGTATTGCCTATAAAGCTTAGACCCTGTACCTATCAAATGGGATAGCTCCAGCCAAAGGACATAGTGTGATATATCCCGAATGGATAATGACTGCCATTCTACCTCAAATTGATCCTCAAAAAAATGTAAATATCTAGAAACATCCGGATACTGCCACAAGACTGAAGGATGCCATATGCTCATGTCATTGTATTTTTGTTGTCTTACTTGGCTCATCCAATGCAAAGAAAGTTTGGGGATACCAGATCCTTGGGTCCCAATGACTCCTTTCATGACTTGGCGAGCTGTTCCTTCCAATATTTGATAAAAATCAGACTGTAGATGAGCTAGAAATGAGTTGCAACAGCCACCAGTCACTTGGATTTTCATCTAACTAGGTACCCAGGTGGCTGCCATGAAGATCTCCTTCAGCTAAACCCTTTTTCCACTTTCTTCTAACAAGGGTTCTTCCTTATTTCGTGCAAGCTTGCAGCTATTCTTAGCTAATGACAATAGTCCTATACCTGTCATTTATATGACCAATGACATGAGAAAGGTACATGTAACAAACTGAAACTTCCTTGCAAAAGTCAACTCAGGCAATATAGAGGCTGTGAACAACCATGCAAGGACTGAAAATATCATATTAGTAGCTATAAATTGCAAAGAAAGGTACATGTACCAAACTGAAACTTCCTTGCAAAAATCAGCAACTCGGGTAATGTAGAGGTTGTGAACAACCATGCAAGGACTGAAAATATAATATTAGTAGATACAAACTGTAAAGAACTCCTTCCCATGATTGAAGGTACTTGTAGACCCATTTGTATGAGATAGAATAGAGTAACCAAGTGGTTGGTGATGGTGATGACAACAACACTAAAATTTAGTCTTATTATTCCTCATTGATATGTCAAGCAACTCTTCCACCTTTGTTGTAATCTCCTCTTTTCCAAGCAAGTTCAATTTGAAGACATTGGGCCCATTTTTACTCCCAGTGGGCTTTAAGGAAGAAAATAAGGGAAATACATTCGTGTTATAATTGTAATTTGTTATTTTCATCTTTGTAATACCTTGTGCGCAAAGGCAAATTGCTCACTTATAGTCACTACAAATAGTAGGTTGATGGCTGAAGGTGCAAAGCGCCAAGCTCAAAAAAGAAAACACCAATACTACAGTCAAGAGGGTAGGTCGACCCACCTTAAGTTTTAAAATGTGATTTTAAAAATAGGATTTAAAATACTTGGCTATTATCCCATTTGGATTACTCGACAAGTGAAATACATGCACCCGAAAAGGCATACTCACCCAATCATATAATGCGGGGGCTTATTATAAGGGTCTTTAAAATGGAAGGTTGTCAAATATTTCTCATTTCCAAAATTCGTGACCATCGTGGGATAATATTTTCAGTCCACTGAAGACGAAACCCCTCATTCGATTCAAGTTGATGACGAATTCCCTCTTATATAGATATGCCTGTAGACACACATGACATGACTTGAACGCACATCATTTGTTGCTTTAAGTGGCTTCATTCGGGATTTCACATAGTCACTGTTTCATATTTAGAATTATTCACTCGGTAAGCATGTAGATTCCATCACATGCATTACATAAAATATTTCTGAAGCTATGTCAAACACTTACCATGCAAAAACAATGGACCCATGTTCTGAAGAGGAGAAATGTTTGCTTCAAGTTTGTTAGTGGCATAAAGTTTGCAACAAAAGGGTTTGGCCACAAACCCCAAGAATCAGATACTGAAAATACACTCATACACCAAAGATGAAAATAATCTCCATTTTTATGACATTAGCTGTAATGTCCTTCAAAACCCTAGGGATCCAAACTGTATAAGAGCTTAGAATTTACCATACAACCATACAGAAGAACCGATAAATACTTCTAAATAAGTAATTCAAGCACGGACAACCAATATCCATCCAATTTGGTAAAAATAAATGACAGATAATCAGTGAATATATACTATTGTAATTAGCAATTTAGGATCATCAGTAGGGGAACAACCACAAACCAACGCTAAAAATGATAGATAATCACCACCAAAAATCATGAAAATATAGATTCCTCAGCCTTATAAATGTATGTTTTCAAATTAGAATATAAAATCATATTTGTGCATTTGTCTTCCCTAGCCAAGGCACTCAAATACGATCAAAGGAAGTCCTAGGGTCGCTCATCTCTAGAGAGAGCTCCAAAATGCATGCATAAACCTTGTAGATGTCTTCCTTGATATTTTAATGTCCAAATCTGCAAGAGGTCTTCAAAGATGTCTTCACTTCACCAAAATGGAGGGTTTTCCTCCACCAAGCCACAAGGAAGGTTTTCGTCTTCCTTGGAAAAGCCACACTAATGGATTATCGTCCAATAATGGAATGACAATGAGCAATCAGCTCAAAGATCAAATGTAGAGTAAATTTTGGCACCAATATAGATCACTAAAATGAAGTCATTGATCTCCTTTTATATCCTTCACTTTGGCATCAAAAATCAATTAGAAGGACTAACCTCGTAAAAGCTTCTTTGGGTCTTTTAATTTTCCTTTAAGACACCTCTAACCCAACCAACTTGCCTTATTAAAGAAAACACTAGAGATAACATTAAAAAATAATAAAATAAAAATGAAATGGAATGCAAGAGTTCCTTTCCTAGTTCAATAATTCTTCTTTGCCACAAAAAAGGAATGGCAAGAAGTCCATAGTTATGCCGCAGTTTGAAAAAGGTGACATTACAGTCCTCCCCTCCCGAAATTGCTTGTCCTCAAGCAATTTCAACTCATATGCCAAAGTATCATCTTATCAAAGTAAATAGAACATGTTATAGTGCTCCCATAATTTGGATCTTGTGCCTGTTAAATGAAGGAGCTTCATCCCAAACAAACTCATACCGCTACTGCCCCTTTCTTCATGGAAGTCTTCAGGTAATTTTCTAATTCAAAAACACCAATGATATTACCTTTCTTGGCATGCTTGGCTTGTACTAAAATCCTTTTGCAAATTGATTGTAGTTTCCATCATAAAGCTGGATGAAATCCAGTGGTGCATCATCATCTTGATGAGATATGTCTCTTAACTTACCAAAATAAAAATCAAATTGTGGAGGGGCTTAAAACATTTTACCACAGTCTAATAATTCAAACATGGAATCTTATCCAAATTGAGGCTTTCAAATCTGATTTGTTCCCTCCTTTCAAGTGAAACCTTCTTCCTATATCAACCTGTGATGGAATGCTCTTCAAAAATATTTTTTAAAATTCATTGTTGTTCATGGCTGCTCAGTCCCAAGTCTGATTTTTGCAAATTCAGTCCTATAACCATGGCATAATAACTACCAAATGGAAATCTTATGAAGAAAGATCAATTTCATTTTAGTAATGTAGGAACTGAAATTTGATTTACATAGGCTAAAAAACTAATAACAACAGGTCTACAAGTGAAATCAGCAGACATTTTGGCCTTTAACTCGAGAAAATCAGCCTTCTCTCACTTAACATTCCTATGAATTTTGATTTCATCATTTTGCAAGTGGAACCCCAACTCCTTGTGAATTTTGAGGGTAAATTTCTTTAAAATTTGAAGCTCTTGACCTCCAAAAACAATGTGTGTCTCAGCTAAACTTAAAACAAAGAACTCAATGCAAGAACTCGTACCTTTTCATGGGGACAGCGAGCTGTGAGTATTTTCCTTGTGCAAAGAGAATATGTTCCATAAGTTATCAGTGACCATGAGGCCTTTGCAACCAGCCTTGCTTGGCCCCATCCTTATTCGCCAATTCTTCTTTGATAATTTGATGCATAATTGCTACCCATTCCTTCTGGAACTCTTCCATTTTTATGGAACCATACGGAGTTAACCACATATGAAACGGACAGTTAGAACCACCATTATGACCCAAATACCTCATGATAGAGTTCCCTTCCCTAACAATTTTGAAATCACATATTCCTCCAATTGAAGGACCCCACATAACACCTATATGCCGCTTGTGGAAACACCTTTGAAATGCGAGCCCAAGTCTCTATAAGTTTTTTACTACAAGAAGTATTTCTTACCTCATCAACCCTGTGAAGTATGATGTGCACGAAGGTATTCAATCAGCGGTGACATAGGAGGATACAACACACATGAGGCATGAGTACTCCTAACCATCCTGTCCATGGTAATAAATCTTATTAAATGATATATTGGCAAAAATTGTGATATCTTCATACCATGGGCTTCCCATGATATTCTTAGGACTCACAATTTTTTAGTTTAAATCAGCACTCTTTCTTGGCATGATTTCCCCATTGGATGGGGTCTTTTCTTTCTTGAGATTTGTTCCAAAGTTTGTTGGTGTTTGTCTTGAAGTAAATCTTCCCCTAGGCTTCTCGTTAAGGATGAGTATTCCCTCAAATGACCTCATTTTGTTATGTTGTTAGGAATAGACAAGCCACCTCATCAAGTGCCTTAATTATAGAGATTTTTCCAATCCTTTTCTTGACCTTTCATAAGACTTGTTGAGATACCATCAACATAACCATCATTGTGACCCCAAATTCTTCATTCAAACATAAGTATATCAAACAGATTACAAACCAAACTAAAAAGAGAAAGTAGTTACCTTTGCATGCATACTGTGGGCCTTGGTAGAAGAGGGTTACCTCTTATCACTCCAAACTCAGTCCTTGTGCATAAAGCGACATTTATCTTGATGCGATGCATAACTTGGGGGCTGCATGAAAGGGTACTAAGTATATCTTACTACTCAATGTGCTCCTCATTTTTCCCACATTTGTATCAAACTCATTATGATGATTAGCTCCATGTGATGGTGAACTACCATGGAGGTTAATAAATCTGAAATATATTCGTTCCTTGGAATTGTACAACAAGCCCTTTTCATCTCGAAGCCCTTTGATTTTGTGCCACTTCGCTATTTGGTGTTCCATTTTTGCACCACCACCATACCTTGTTCCCATATGCTTGGGATGTCTCCATGACTCTTGCCCAAGTCTAATTCTTCATCTTTTGGCTCTTTATTGTCTACTGTTATAAATAGACCAGCAAGCTGATTGTTATCATGTCTCCTTGAGAAATGGGTTCCAACTCATTCCTTTCCACTTTCAAGAAATTTCTCATCTCCCTTCTCAGATGGTTACATCACATACTGAAATAGAAAATCAATATTAATCAGAACAATGATTAATAATTACCTCATAATGATGACTATCCAATGAACAATAATGGGAGCCAAGGGCTGAATTTTCATCTTTCATGGCTCCCTCTCCTCCAAGGTCCAGATCTTGAGTTGTATGCTCATTGATCTCCTTTTCTACCTTGCCAATGGCCTCATTGTGTCACTACTATAGATGTTGTTCTGGAAAGCCAGCCAAGAGATCAACTTTGGAAAGAGGGTTAGGGGTTTCTAATCCTCCCAAGGGTTGCTCCCTCTTAATAACCAGTTGTTGCAATATACCTTCCTCCTTAACCTTAGGGGAATAGGCATGCCCATCATCTCTTAGCGAACTTGGGAGTTTGGTTCCCTCTTCAACAAGCTCTGTACAAGATCTTCTTGCTTTGCCAACAAGATGGGACTCTTTTCCACTATGAGGTTAGATGTATCCTTCCCATGACCCTTGTGCATGCCTCGAGGCTTGGACCAAGTCCCGATGCCCACTCTATCATTTTCTCCATGAACTATACAACTCATGGAAAATGATAGAGCATCAGGAATAGTTTCCGAAAGGGCTTGATACCTCCTCAAAGCTAGCTGCAACCTTTGAAACCCTAGGGTCTTCCTTGAATGTCCTTCCCCATTTGTTTGTTTTCGTCATACGTGGATGCAAGATATTCCACAGTGTCATGCTAAGTCTTTCGAAGAACACTTCATCAAACTGTACTCAATAGGTTCTTCCACACTCTGTGGAAGTACAAGCTATATCCTCAGGCTGGGATAGACCGAAGTTCTATTGCCATTATGCAATGTCCCTTTCTAGGACAAAAACCAAAAATAAGGGTTTGGTCACAAACCCCGAGAATCAAATCTGAAAATATACCAACTCCAACAAATGAAAATAATCTGATTTTATGACAACTATAACAATATATAAACCCTAGCAGCGAACTGTAAAGGGGCTTAAATGCACCATAAAACCATGCACAATCAGCTAATAAACACTTCTAAATAATTATTTCATGTAGGACACACTTATCCATTCAATTTGTAGTAAACAAATGGAGAAAACCTAAGATAACACATTGCTGTAATGAAATTTGGAACAGGAGTAGGACAACCACAAACCAAGGCTGAAAATTATAGATATGCTCCACCAAAAATCACAAAAACATAGATTTCGGCCTTATAAATTATGCGAATCAGAATATCACATAAAATATGAATTTCGTGCCTTAGAAGGCACCCAAATGCTATCAAACCCTAGTCGCTCCAACTAGGAAGAGCTCAACAATGTATTCAAACCCTTGTAGATGTCTTCTTTGATCATTTAATGTCCAAATCTGCAAGAGGTCTTCACTTACCCAAAAATGGAGGGTTTTTTTCCCTCCAACCAGCCACAAGGAAGGTTTTTGTCTTCCTTAGAAAAGCCATACAATTGGATTTCACCCAAAAGTGGAATGACAATGAGCAATCAACCCAAAGATAAAGTGTAGAGAAAATGCGCCAAGATTGATGATGAAAATGAAGTCTTTGATCTCCTTTTATATCCCTCCTTTAGTGCCAAAAGCCAAAATAGAAGGACCAACCTCATAAAGCTTCTTTGGGGCTTTTAATTTGTTTTTAAAACTCTTCTAACCCAACTGACCTGCCTAAATAAAGAAAACACTAGAGAAAACATTAAAAATTAATAAAAGAAAAATGAAATGTAATGCAATTCCTTTCCTAGTTCAATAATTTTTCTTTGCCATGAAAAGGAATGGCAAGAAGTCCATATTTAGGCCTCAGTTCAAAAAAGGAGACATTACACGCAACCCCTTTGGGGATTTCGGGTCAACATTTCGGTGGTTATCTTTGGTTGGAAAAATCTAAATTTAATTTTGTTTGATTGAAATGTCCCACTTCCTAAAATAAACAATCAAAGACCCTTAACCCATTTCTGTTCCCGACGGCTAAGGGGTGATAAAAAAGGGGAACTATAGCCTTAATAAATTATTATAAAGTGCATAAAAAGAAAACTTTATAAAAAACACTTATATTAGTTTATTAATTACTTAATAAAAATTAAGGAGAAAAGATAAAGTGAAATTAGAAAAAAAGGGAAAAGGTCACTTTATGTTTTTTATTTCCCCTAGGGGGAAAATGCGACCCATGCTGGGGATGATACAAGGCCAAAAAAGGAATTAAATGTGGGCCAAAGGATGTGATTGGTGCTTGTGGGTGGCAACTAAGCCAAGGTTTCTTATAAAAGCTAGTGTACTTGGCTTTGTAAAGCATCTCTTTAATTTTATAAAATTTTGATTTTTGTCTGAGCTTGAGAGCTTTGTAAAATAATTTCTAAAGACGAAAACCCTTAGAGATTATCTCTCGAGGATGAAAATCCTCTAGAGATCTAGAAGGAGAATGAAAACTCTTCTTCTATGTTGTGAGGATTCTCCATTCACGGGTTTCCATTGAGGATCAAGATTCAAGGAGTTATTTGTGTTTTTTAGTAGTTTTCAAGCAGTTGTTGAAGACTTTTTGTTGCTGGTTCGTGAGTTGTTTGAAAACCTACAAGATTTGAATATTGTGTGTTTGTTGCGAGTGTTGTTGAAGCTTCCATTTCAAGTTTTCGCATTGTTAGGGCATCAATTTCAAGCTAAATTCAAGGAGAGAGCAAATTTGAAGTGTTTGGTCAGTTTTAAGGTGTTTTTGGGCCTTTCCTAAATGGGGCGAAATTGTATTTCCAGCTTTCACTTACAGCTAGGGTTTATCTACATTGTTCTAGAATTGCAGATCCGTTTTGGATGCCTTCCCGCCATTGAAAAATTCTGATTTTGGGTTCACTGGAAAGCTTATTTTTCAAGTTTCATATTGAGCTATCATTTACCCAAAAATTTGGAGTATTTTGCAAGTTATTGAATTTACAAGTTTTGTTGCGTTATTGCCCAAATAAATTCCAGAATTAATATTTTTCGAATATGATTGGAGATCCTATTCTGATTATTCATTATCTACTTGCAACCAAATTTTCATAATTTTTAGAGGTATGTTGAGTTGGGAAAAAGTATTTTTGCGAAATCGTTGGCCTAGGGCAGCGAACTAGGGTTTTCTGAAAAATATTCAGTTTGTGGCCTAATTTCATTCCAAATTTCAATTTGATAGTAATTGAAATTTTTGGCTTTTTGGATTAATCACATTAGAACCTAATGGGAATTGCAGGAAATCCATCTCGGATAAGAATATGATGCAGGAGCATCTTCTCACCAACAAGCAATTTTGAGTTTTTGTTCAAATTCGTCAATTTTGGATTGAGATAGCCTAAGTAAGGATTGGGGGATGTCAGTAGAGTCCTTGTAGTTCCTTTCAAATGCCTAAGTTGGTCTAGGTATGCAAAAAAAATTGAATTAGGATGTTTCCTTCCAAAATGTAATTTGAATTCCTAAAAGGGCATTATGATGGTTTTTGGTTTGTATAAGGAGTCTAAGTCATTGTTAAAGCATGGAATAAGTGTAATTAGGACTTATAAGTCATAAGAGGTCTAACTTGTGTCATTCTATTAGACCTAGGGTTTGGAAGTCTAGTTAGGGTTAGTATTCTAAGCATGAGAAAAGGTAATTAGATGGTTTAAAGGCTAATAAGCCTCAAAAAAAGGATGGGTTAGGGTTAGTTTCCTTAAAAGGCTACAAAGCCTCAAATGTAACAAAATGAGGGGCTTCTTGGATGCTTCTTGGAGAAAAGAAGTAGCAGAGCTCAAATGGAGGCTTTGAAGGAAAAGATTTATGAATGAAAAACTCAGTTTGGCAAGCATTTCTGTGTGTTCCTTATTGTTGTTGTCTTATGGTTGTAATAGTATTCTTGAAAGATATTTTGTTCTTTACCTTCAGGAACAAGATAAGAGAAGTTTGAGAAATGTGATTTTGGATGATGTATATGCTCTTATACAGATAACTTTGGGTTTTGTGTGTGTGTCTTTGTATTGAGACAGTATACTTCTGAGTGAGAGATTGTGATTCAAACATTTGTGGTGTCCTTCCATGTGCATGATTTGAGGGATCTATGAACACATTCTGAGCATGGTTTGAAGCTTCTTGAAGTCATCAATGAAGGTAGGGATTATGTTAAGTCTCATTCTAGCATGAAGATTAAGAAAACCTGAAACTGTGCATTTGAAACTGTATTTATTAACCAATCTGTGATCTTGCAAGGATTTGAAGCATTAGACCTATGATTCTTGTATAAAGATGTTTTCCAAAACTTTAATTGCATAGAAGGATGATTGAAGTGTCTCTCACCCTTATGGATTAGTTAACCCAGTCTTTGAGGAATACTCTGTCTTGACTGTGACTGTGTGGTACAATTGAGAGTTTTATGTATCTTTGCAAGGTGTGGATGATTTAGTATTGTTTGGGCATGTTGAAGGACTTTTCTTAGAAGTATAGACTCCTTCAAAAGTCAAAGAAAGGGTCCTTTATTAAGACACTGTCTCTTGTGTGACAACCATGACAAGGAAGCCTATTTCTTGAACAGTTTTAGTCATTGAAACGCGGATAAGAAGACTAGATGGATCATTATGTTTCACTGGTTACTCAGGAAAGTGGAGTGGACCTAGTCAGTCCTTGGGTAAAAGTTTCATGCCTTGAAAATAAGCCTAACTCTCTTTGTAAAGGATTTTCCACCTTCTCGGGCTCAGAACAAGGGTTTATAACAGTCAAGCTAGGGTTTGAGAATTAAACCCTTGAACCACTGAATTTTGAGATGAAATTTGAAAGGGAGGTCTGTGCCAACGTGTATTAGATGAATCTTGAACAAATTTTAAAGTCCACCGTGGGAAAAAGAAGAAAAAATTTGATAGTCAAGACTGAGTTAAAATGCACAGTATGAGACCTATCTTTTAGAATCAATTAGTCAAGATATTGGATTTAAGCTTGCAATTGAGGCATACAACTTTGGAGACAGTTGAAAGATAAAAATGGGTGTCTAAATGTATGAAGTTGTGTCTTGAAACCCCCTTTCTTATTCAGACAGTGCCCACTGTTCCTAAAATCAGGGCTAGTAAGAAGGAATTACAAGAAAAGACAATTGCAAAAAAATGAAATTTATGGAGATGTACAGAGGGTGATGCCTTGAAATTTTGGGATCATCTTAAACATACCAAGAGTGAATTAAGGAAGGTGATGAATCATCTTGGGAAGCTATGGAAGTATATAACCCAGGCATGAGCAAGGAATGTACACTCAAGAGACCTATAGGATAGAGTTTGAAGATGACAAGTTGAAGGAAGAGTTGTGATTCAAGATTTTAAGATTGCCTTAGATACACCAAAATGGAACTAAAGAAGTTATTAAAACTCTTTGGGTGCCTTTAAATTATTCTACCCATACTTGAGGCAAAACTGCCTATCTCAAGGGCTTAAATTATAGGATTGGAGCAAGCTTTAAAAAGGTGAAGTCTTGAGTTGATTTGAAAGAGATAATGATTTTCTAACATGTCTATGGAGTGTTGAAACAGGGAAGAAGACCTTGAGATCACCAAAGAACCAGTGGAGTATAGTTGCATTCTTGATCCAAGGGAGCTAGTAGGAATAATGAGTTGCCCTATTTGGCAAGTTAGGTTAAGAGGGCAGTTCTCTCATTTTTGAACCACTGAAACAAATTGTAATTGACATTGTGGAAAGTATGGACAGCAGAGTAAGATGTCAATTAAACCAATCATGGTGATATCTTCTTTATTGCAAGTTCTAAGCCATCTAGACTAGTGCGGTTCTTCTTATGCCAACTAAGGTGAGAATTGATTGTTGTAAACCCTTTGATGGTTGAATTTCTTGCATGCTTGAGTATGGTGCTATATCAGAATATGTCCAACTGGGGACATTATATTGATGGCTGCCATTTTTGTGGTCATTTTGAGCTACTGTTTGCATTGTAATTCCAAGTATTTCAAAAAATATGAATTTTTGAAGTTTCTGTTGTTTGTGGCCAATAATTAATTCCATAATTTTGTACTTTGATGTTGAAGCACATATTTTATGAAATTTTGCATTGTTTCATCAAGGGTTTCAATTTGTTGATATATTTATGAAGATTTGTGTTTGAGAAATACAATGATTTGAATTTCACCTAGGTCGCCTAGGGTTTTAGGGGCCAAAAGAAGCTGCTAACCCTACTTGGCTCTAATTTCTATATGGATGTCATTAAATTCAGGTTTCTGCATGTTGCTTTCATAAATTCCAACAATGTTCCATTAGGGTTTTGGGGAAAATCCAAATTCCTCAAATTTGAGCCCGAAAGGGACATTACAGTTGCAACAACATCCTCTTCCTCATTCACTTGGTCTGTAACAAACTCAACTACTCCCACTCATGCTTGTCAACTACCAGGAACCTTTGCACTCTCCTTGGTCATATGAAAGCTATGCATTCCTTGACTCATAAAAGTCACCACACCAGAACTTATATGGGTTGTTCCCACACATGCAAGGTGTTGCCATGGTGCCAAAGTGGCTTCCCTGATGATCCTCTTCAACTGAATCCTCTTCCCAACTTCTTCCATCCAAAATATACCCCTAAATTGTGCCAACTTGCATTTCTACATGACTGATAACAGCTGTCCCAGCACTCTAGAAATTTCATAAAATAAGCAAAACAAATATCCTTTTGCCCCAATCAAAGGTGTGAACCATGTAGGAGCTGAAAATGCTATTGGGAGTGAGTGCATTAATGAAATTGAAGTATTGTAGGGGCTGATAATGCTTATGACAGCAGTATTGAAGTTGAAAATTTGTTGCATGGTTGTCCCAACAATGTTTCTTACGTTTTTGGGTCAGAGGATCACATCATCACTTGTTCTCCTCATATGCATGCCAACCATTATGCTCACTTCTTCACTTTGCTTCTCATACATATGAACATGCCATATTAAACCACACTTATGTTTTTCCCTTCCTATCTTCTCCATTTCTGGACTTTCACATAGAACAAACATATCAATAAAATCAAGAGTGACACACAAGCATCAAAGAAAGATGCTTGAAAGTGTCAAATTTGCTTCTTGTCATGTTTTGGGATCAAGGAAGATGGATGAAAGTCATAAAGTCATGAGAAAGGGTATAGGTTGCCATTCCAAGTGTTAGGTTGAGTCAAATTGGTCAAACATTCAAATTATAGGTTTTCCCTCCATTTTCAAATTCAAATTTCTAAGGGTGCAAAAGTGGAATTGGGCTTGTTAAGTGATTGAAAAGGAGGCTTGATGGGTTTAAGTGTGACTAGAGATGTTGTAATAGATCCTAGGGTGGAGTTAGAGTCAATAAAAGGTTCAAAATGTTGTAATGATGCCTCTTGTTAGAAATAGGCATTTTGAGTCAAATGTGAGTTAGGCTTTTGGTAATGCTAAGAAAACAAGATGTAAGAGAATAAAACTCGAAAGAGGACGGGGGAACAATCATTTTTCCTCGAAGGTGCTGAGGAAGGAGAAGAAAGGAGAAGCGTGTATTTTGTAAGAAAAACACAATCTAATGCAAGGAACTTTGTTTTGGTTCAAGAAGGGTTGTGTGTGCCTAAGTTTGCTTCTCAAGATTTGGTATTTGCTTAAAGTAGAATCATTTGTCAAGTTTAACTCCATCGTGGATCACAATAGAAAGGTGTTTTAAGGCATGTTTGCAGGAATTTATGCAAGATGAGTGAATGAAGACCTTGACTGTTATAGCTAACTAAAAGAAAGCAACAAAACCCTGATTTTCTAGTCAGCACTGGTAAGTATCTTAGTGAGTTTGAAATTTATTCATGTTCTTTTGGTTCACTGTTAGTTTAGACACATGGACCAATGCAAGACAGGCCTACAGGTCTATTTTTAACCCATGGAAGTGCATAAATGGAATTTTATAAGCTTTTGAAGCCTATCGGGCTAAGACAGGGGTTTAGCTGAGGTTTGCAGAGATGTAATGTCCCCAATTGGACATTTTTGACCTCACTTGAATTTTGGGAAAATACAACACCAAAGCAACTTATAAAAAATATATATTAAATCAGTGTTATGCAGATCTGAAATATTAACCAGGAAATGCGACTAGGGCATAACAATAAACTCATATAAATCAACCTATAAACCGCAATTCTTCCACTCAAAATTGAAATGCAGATTTTATAAGACCTAAATCTGAAAGAACGTGAAGATTTCAGATGCAAATAAGGCTGAAATTAATTTATTTGGAACCCCAGTCTGCAGAAAATTATGACAACTTCAAAAATTCATAACTCCCTCAAAAATGCTCCAATCCACACAAATAAATTATGCACGGATTCTGAAAATTAAGGAGAACGTAATGATGTTACCCATTCATGCAAATGACCACCATAAGTGTCTTAAACAATCAAAACACCAACTCGCCCCTAGGGTTTTGGGCTGGAAAAATACTAAAAAACTGATTGCTTTAATTCATACAAATCAGATTAGCAGATGGCAGCATAAATCAGACTTGAATATCCTTGAAAAACACTTTAAATCAGTCAAAAGGTAGGTCGTTCCTCCTTGCACATGGAACAAACAACTGCTACAATTTTATTCTTCAAAACCCAGCTGCAAAACTATTGTTGAAATAGCTATAAATATGATTAGGCACAATGGATAACCCAGAATAGGAAATCCCCAAATACTCTAAGAGGGTTTTCGTCCTCTAGAGATAAAGTCAAAGGGTTTTCGTCCTTGGAAAGAAAATGCAAGCCAAAAACTTTGCACACAAATCTGAAATTTGATAAATAACAAGTGATGCCTCTCCTTAGAAAATCGACTTGCTTATAAAGAGAAAAAGGCCCAACTAACCTCTCTCAACATCCAAACAGATTTGTCCCTTTATTTAATATTTTTACCACTAATTTTTCTCCCTCATGCAAGTCGCACTTTTCTAGAAATAAACAATTTGTGCTAAGTGTTTTATCATTTGGTTCACTTTTCTATTTTTATTAAGTCCATTACTATATTATAAGTGTTTTTTATAATGCTATATTTATTTTTTGCACTTTATAATAAAATAATAAAACTTAAGTCACCCTTGTATGTTTCCTTTAGCCGTCGGGTAGACAAAATAGGCTAAGGGTCTTCGATTGGGAAGAGGATATCATAGTCCTCCCTTCCCAAAATTGTTTGCCCTCAAGCAATTCCGAATTTGTTTTGTCCAAGTGCCATACACAATAGACAAAACATGCTGAAGTGATCCACAAGCCTAGCACCTATACCTGTCAAGTGGGTTAAAACTTGCCACCATATATCATCCACAAGATGCTCATATACATATACTTGGAGCAATGGTTCAACAAAATCCATAATGAAGACTCCATCTTCTATCTTATCACGCATCTCGTGATGAAAATAAATTGGAATAGGCAACAATAAATAAGACAGATTATTATGCTCTTCATACCTCAGAATATCACCAACATCCTCGTCAATCTTGGACCTCAAATTGGCTTGACTTTACTGCACGAAAACTTGAGTATCCATGTCTACAATGGGCTGAATATTGTTGTGATATTGTTGTGAATCAGCTGCTGCGATAAATGAGATGGCATACCTTCTTCCACACACTCTTCAATCCGAGCAATCTGCCCTCCTTGGGAAGATATTTCCATGCTCTTGGCTGCCATATCTTGAGGGATATCATTCCTCCTACCTTGTTGCCCAATAAGCGAAGAAATTTTTTCCTTGAATTCTTGTAAGTGTTGTCTTGTTTGAGCGGCTATCATCCTAGCAACTCTAGCTCTGCTATTCCATTTTTCACACTTTCTAAGAGTTTCCATTACATCTTCCTTGCTTGCGAATTTCTTTTCATGTTTATTTTTTATTTCTCTAGCAAGCAAAGTTTCACTAACTCCATTATTTTGCTCAATGGAAATCATACCTTTTAGAGCTTCTTCTTCTTGCATGGTGGAATACACAATGAGCTGATTTCTCACAATGAGTTGATTTCTCTCTAGAGTAGTTTTCGTTCAGAGAAAAAGAGTAATCAATTTTACCTTATCTGTGGTGTGAGGGAAACTGTCCCAATACTCAAGCTATAAGGCAACACTATGTACATATTTTAGCATCCATGCACCTCACAATATATAGGAAGTGCCTGGGAGGTTTTTTCTTTTTTGCCAATAGAAAGTCTTTTAGTCGTTTGATTTTGTGGTGCACTAGTAAACTATTAGCCCCGGGAAGTTATTCTTTATGTACCTCGAAGACAAGATAGCATGGCTACAAGAATGGTGAAATCCTTCGTAGTCAATGGCCTAAAACATTAATCTGGTTCACCATTTACAAACATGATAAGTATACTGTAATGTCCCCTTTTTCAAATTAATGGACATTAATAATATTTCTAAGTTGGGCCTAGCCAATTCATCATCTAGGGGAAACTTATTAATATAATTATAAGAATAAAATGTAATTTTAAATATTAGCAGGTAGAAGACCCTTTTTTAGTCTATTTTTCATTGTATTCAGTCGACTAAAGGGAGAATAAAGTCGAAATTAATAATTTAATTTAATACTAAAGTAATTCTTATTACTAACACTTTAATTAATTATTAAAGCTAGGTGGAAAAAGTATAGTATTAAAATAGAAAATAAAGTTACTTTACTAAACCTACATGGAATGCCCTACGTAAAAAATAGAGACAAAAAAGTATAAAAGGAGGTGAAGAGGGGTTCATTTGGGATCTTTGCTCATTTATCTAATTTCACTTTGGAGAGTTGAATGCATTTGCTTTGAATTTCAACCATAGCGGACGAAAACCCTCCGTGGTATCCTCTGGGGGACGAAACCCTTTAATAGAATTCAGATTTGAGGATAAAAACCCTCAACATCTATTGGGTGACTTCATTCGAAGGTCACATTTGGGAGCAAAGATCAGATTTTCAAAGCTAGGGCACATTTTCCGAGCACATTTTCTACATTTACCGCTTCAGATCTGCATTTCAAGCGAGTAAATTCAACCAGTGGAGGGATATCTGCCAAGACTTCAAGCGAGGACAGCTAGGGCACGATTTGCAGCCATATCTAAGGCTATCTACACCCAACCCAAACTTCATGTTTTCTCAATCCACGACTATTATACGCATAAATGACCTGACCCATATATAGATAAGGGGTTGAGTGCTCTTCAGTTCGGTCAAGAGCCTGGTATTAAGTAGTTGAGTGCTCTCCCATATAGATAGGGGGGTCGAGACGTCCACAACGGAGAGGGGGCTGAGTAGACTTCTGAATGCAAAGCCAACAAATGGTATGAGGTGCATACAAGTGATATTGGAGCAAACAGAAGGATCGGATTGGTCCATGCCACCTATTCCACGATGCGTGTTCGTCCAGATCCAAGTTGTATTCTTTCTCAGACATCTCTATACACTGACGCCGAGGGCAGCAGTGGGGGGAATCCCCTATTTATATATCATTTTCCTAGTCTGATCGGGAGATATAGATGGCACTGGAATGACTAGGCAGTTCATTGAACGAGCGCAAGCGATCGAGCAATGACAACCGCTTGGAATTCGACATCCTTCAAAGAAAGAATAGCTCGATACGGGAATGTGGGAAGCAATAGGATCGAGCACCGTTTTGTAAATCAAAGGGGGTATTTTGGTGGGTTCGTCAGGCCACCATTGTAGTTCTAATATTTAGTGACAACACCCCATTCTCCGTTCTCTCGATCAGCTATTTATCAATCCCATATATATAGCGCCCCGCCCCTCAGTCAGCTATTTATCAATCTCTTATTTATATATATAGAGGGGGGCATCAAATCCTCATCTTCTTTCACCGAGCATCAATCATATAGAGAACTATAGGGGGGAGGATTCAGTGGACAACAATGTGGAGACATGCTCATGTTGATATTTTGAGACTAACAGGAAAGTGTGATGCTTTGCATCGAGCATCCAAAATAGTCTAGATGCAAGATATACTGCTAGATTTGATGATACATGATACATTGGTCTGACCAGGGACAAGGAGCCTATATAGATCTATATATAGAAGTAGTCCCGTCGTGCTGAATGCAATAATCATCCGTCTTCTTTCCTCGCATTCCACCATGCCATATATAGATAGGGGCAATAGTCATCCCCATTCCACTGTACCATAGATAGGGGCCCACCTAAACCATGGGGAATGGATCCGAGAGATACGAATGATCCGAGGGATATGAAATGAATGGCAATGATGCACTCACAAAATATAATACTGGGGATTGAGATATGAGACCGCAGGAGATATCGGGATATGTTTTCCAAGTTCGGACATCTACAAACCCACCCCACAACACTTTGGTGCGACGATTAGAAACACACAGAGCACATTGAAATTTGTATGTGCTACATTCGGAAACTAATACAAGACAAGGTCGTTGATCTCAAATTCTACTAAATAAAAGATCGGGTTACAGACATATTCACTCAGCCCTTGCCCGAGCGAAAATTTGTTCAACTTTAGAAACTTTTGGGCACCAAAGAAAGTGTCATCAAGGGGGGGTAGTTCAATGATTCCTCCATCCTTCCCTTCATTGAAGTACATCTTAAGGGGGATGTCATTGTATTAAATTAACCATACACTATTCTATGTAATTAAGAGGCACTTGTAATATAATGCTTAATCTATTTATAGAGAAGAGTAACAATCAAGTTATTGACTTGATGAATTCCCCTATTAATAGATTAGAGCAAACTTGTCATGCAAGCTAATTACTCTCCAAACCCTAATAATAGCCTCAACTTATTTTTATAAAATTATAGAGAGGGGAATTCATTGTGAAAGAAATTTATGGGTATATTGATGAATTGAAGCTAGATTTTTTAATAAAAAGAGGTAGTAATGCTACCCGAACTACAAATTTGTGGCATGTCTTTATTTTAAGTTTTCATTGATTCATAGTATATGCTTATATGTGGATGAATGTCTTGCGACTATTAACAGCAATTCTGGAGAATATTTAAACATCTAATACAAAAATATTTGTTGCAAGTATTTCCATCATTTTAGCCAATGAGTCTGAGTCCAGGAAGAAGAAAGCTGACTCAAATAAGTCAAGGGCCAACTATACTGAGGATTCTTTTGAAGTTTGAACAATCAAAACACTCCACATTCTTCACATGCTAGATTGTCTAGAAACGCCTAAGGCCCCCCCTACTAGCCTGGAAATGTACCAGGTACTGGTACGGGGTACAGTACATTGTGGGTACGCTTGGAAACATACCCACAGGGGACAGGGTATGGTCCGGGTATGGTTTTTCCGTACCCGGACCATACCTTGTCCCCTGTGGGTACGTTTCCAAGCGAACCTGTTTTTTTCACGCCTTTTTTAAAGCGATTTTCATCAAAACTTAGAAAAAAAAAATATTTTTTTTAATTTTAAAACTTTCTAAATCTAACCTAACCCTAAAGTACCCCCCCAAACACTTATATAAACACCCAATCCCTCTACTTTTTTCTCACACTCAATATTTGATATTTTGCTTGAGCTTGAGAGAAAGAGAGGTTGAAGGAGAAAGGAAGAGCTTGGAGGAGAGAAAAAGAGCTTGGAGGAGAGAGTGATTGTGCTTGAAGGAGGAAGAGAGGAGAAGCAAGTCTACAAACATCAAGGAGGATTTTTCCAGGTATTTTACATGCATTCAAGCATTTTTTTTTTTTAATCTTTTGAGCAATGTTTTGTATATGAATATGATCAATATCATGAATGATGTGTTTCAAACACATCATTCATGATTATTGATCATGATCTAAATTTATTTTTAATATTTAATAATTTATTTATTTTACAGTTATTAAAATATAATATATTATTAATTTTTCTGTATTTTAAGTTTAATAGTGAAGTTTTATTTAATTAAACGTCTACCCTCTGTGTATGCTCTCACCTCGCACCATTTATGGCGAACTTGGTGATCAGAATCAGAGATTGACGTGTAGGACTAACTGTTTAATTTTTTTAGTTAGTTATGTGTTCGTTTTTTTTAATTTTAAAGTTTAAAATTGAATTTGTTAAAAATTTAAATGTCTACCCTCTGTGTATGCTCTCACCTCGCACCATTTATGGCGAACTTGGTGATCAGAATCAGAGAATGACGTGTATGGGTCAACAAATTATTTTAATATTTAGCAATGTTTTAAAAAATATCTCTTATTGTAGGTTATTGAATTAATCCTACAATCATGGCATCCAGTTCAACTTCAGTGGGGCAAGAGGGGGAAAATGTTTCGGGTGGTATAGCAGTGAAAATGGATCCGAATTATCCTTTATGGAGACATGTGGAAGTGACAGAGTTTGTTGCCGGTGGTGGTGCCTGTGTTTGGATGTGTCCCCATTGTGCCGCCTCATTTAAATCCTCATATACCCGTTTGAGAGCTCATTTGATTGGGGTATCGGTGACGGGTATTAGACCATGTAAGAAGGTGGAAAAGAAAACCATAGCCACGTACCTAAAAGAGCAAGAGGATGCAAACATTGAAGCAACAAGAGCTCGCTCTAGAACTGTTTCTTTACAGCAGAGGTCCATGGGAAAACCACCAACATCAACACCATCATTTCATCCTTTCATTGAGACTCGTGCTGAAACTATTCCAGTTGATGACCCTTTTGATGCAGATACCTCAGGGCCATCAAACAAGAGAACAAAAGGCCCATTAGAAAAAGCATTTAACATCGAGAAGAGGGATATTGCAGATGAATTGGTGTCTCGGTGTATATTTGCATGTGGACTGCCATTCAATATCTTGAGATCACCTTATTGGCAGCAGATGGTGAGAGGCATTAATGAGGCACCACAGGGGTATACAAGCCCTACCTATAATAAGGTTCGCACTTCTCTTTTGACAAAAGAAGTGCAACACATTCAGACATCTCTACAGCCAATTAGAGATTCTTGGACTGATTCAGGAGTCTCTATTATATCAGATGGATGGAAAGACGCCAGAAATAGACCTCTCATCAACATTATTGCAGTATGCCCTAAAGGGCCAATGTTTCTGAAAGCTGTTGATTGTGAGGGGGAAGTAAAAGATGCCCAATTCATTGCAAATATTCTCATTGAGGCTATTGAGTCAGTGGGTCCGCAGAGGGTTGTCCAAGTCATCACGGACAATGCCAAAAATTGCAAGGCAGCGGGATTGGTAGTTGAGGGTAGGTATGAGCACATATTTTGGACACCATGTGCAATACATTCCTTGAATCTAATGATGCAAAAGATTGGGAAAATTGCATGGATTGAGCAAATATACACAAAGGCAAACAAGATTCAAATGTTTGTCACCAACCATCACATGTCTCAAGCCATATTCAGGAGATTTTCAAAGTTGGAGCTGTTGAAGGTAAATGAACAATTCATTTTAAATTTAATATTTGATTTTAAATTTTTAAATCAATTTCAAATTGTGTTGTTATTGAATTGTTTCCATTCTTTTTTAATAGGTTGCAAAGACTAGGTTTGCCTCTCACACACTCGTCTTGAGACGACTTGTGAAGGTGAGACGTGCTTTGGGCATAATGGTGATTGATAATGTTTGGACCGTCTGGAGGCAATCTAACACAGAAAGAGCTCAAAAAATAAAATCATGGATCCTTGATGAGCATTGGTGGGGAAGAGTTGAATATTTGTTGAGTTTCACAGAGCCTATTTTGAGTATGATACAATTTGTTGACAAAGATAATGCTTGCATTGGAGATATATATGATGGCATTGACTCCATGCTTGAAAAAATCCATGATGTTATACAGGCCAAAGAGCAGGACCCTGAGGAAAATTTTTATAATGAAGTTAAAAATGTGATCATGAAAAGGTGGAACAAAATGACCACCCCATTGCATCTCCTTGCTTATGCTTTAAATCCCAAATATTACAGCAGTGAAATAGTTGGGAGAGCTGGTAGACAACGACCATATGATGACCACGAGGTTGCAAATGGGATGAGGGCAACATTCAGGAGGTTATTTCCAGATCCAGCTACATCACTTGCAGTCCGCCAGGAGATGTCAATGTTTGTAAATGGACAAGGTAGCATGGGAGAGGTAGAGGCTATTTGTGACAAACCCACCACGGATCCAATCACGTGGTGGACTTGTCATGGCCATGATGCCAAGTTCTTACAACCAGTTGCGATCAAATTGCTCTGACAGGTATAAAGTTTGTAACTTGTTATTTGATATTTTAATTATCAATAACGAATTAAAATTCAAAATGATATCATTCTTTTTTTAATTAATAATTTATAATATTAATACTTTGTTTTTTGTGACAGGTGGCTAGTAATTCTTCTGCAGAGCGCAACTGGAGTACTTATGGCTTCATCCACTCAGCCAAACGCAGCATGTTGGCATCGAAGAAGGCTGAAGATCTAGTATACGTTCATTCCAACTTGCGCCTCTTAACCCACAAAACGCAAGAGTATACTAGTGGTCCTAACAAGCTTTGGGACCTCCAACCTGAAAACACAGACTTTGAAGCTTCAGCTGCTTGTTTAGCCAATGTTTCACTTCTTGGCATTGATGAGGAACTTCCAGGGACCGCTTCACAAGTGTTTGAAAGTGGAGCTAGTGGGAGTGGAGCTGCAAGTGGCATCCATGAAGATGATTTTGACGATCATCTAGATGATATGCTCTAGAAGTTGAGAACTTGAATGTACTATCATGTTTTGATTCTTTGAACATTATGTCATTCTGAATCAATTATCAATACAAACTCAAGTCTCAATTCTCAAAGTATTGGAAATTTCAATTTTGTTTTCATGTTCTATGAATGATTTTAAGTTGTATAACTCTATGAGTATTAAATTTCAATAAGTATGCAATGTATGAGAATTAAATTTCAATAAGTATGCAAATGCTTCTTTAAATTTATAATTTAGATGCATATTTATATATTTATATACATGTATATATAAAACGTACCCAAAAGCGTACCGTACCCAAGATTTTTAAAAATTTGCCGTATCAGCGTACCATACCTGTACCCGTACCCGTATCCAGACTGTCTAGTTCACATGTAACATGGCAAAAGAATATCATAAAGATGTGTGGTTCATGGACAGTGGCTACTCAAACTATATGGTTGGTAATGGAGATTTCTTTGTCAACTTAGATGAATCCATGAGAAGCCAAGTGAAAATTGGTGAAGAAAAACAAGCTAATGTCATGGGAAAAGGTACCCTTGCTGCTGTGAAGACCATAGTTACCAAAGCCGGCGGGATCTGCACAAAACTGGCTGGACCTAGATTTTTCAGCCAGCCTAGATAGAGTCTATCCGGTTCAGCCCTTTTTCCCAAAGAAAAAAAAACAAATTTTTGCAATAAGAAGACTCCAACACCCTCATAAATTATTTAATATTAAATATATTTACATTTTATATTATGTTATTAATTTTTTTCTCTGTATTTGTCAATTTTTGCATATTTGTAAATTATTCTCATATATAATATGTATATATTCCGCACCGAATTTTTCCAAACTTTTTCAAGAGTTACGGATTTTCTGATTTTTTGCCCTCCCAAACAGATCCAGATTTCCAGACTTAGTAACTATGGCAAAAGACCAAGCAAGAAGAAACTACATATATTCATGATACACTGCATATACCAAAATTACAATATAATAGTCTGAGTAATGGCAAGCACATAGCTGAAAACTGCAAAGTTATACTTAAAGATAGTTGCTGCAAAATATTTGATAAATCTAACCATTATCAACTTGGAGCAAAAGTTACAATGATAAGGAATAGGTTGTATCCTCTAAATTTATTACCCAACAAACTACATGCCCTCAAAGAACCACATATGATTTGGTCATGGCACAAAGGCTGTGGACATCTGAGCTTTCAAGGATTGAGCTTGCTTCACAAATAGAAAATGGTAAGAGGACTTTCGGTAATTCAACCAAAAGGAAAAATGTTCGTGTTGTGCACTTGGAAAGCAGCAAGCAGCACCGAGATAGATTTTCAGTGAACAAAACATGGAGTGCAAAAGCTCCTCTTGAGCTTGTCCATGCTAACATTTGTGGAGAGATGCAAAAGCAATCCTTCAGTAATAATATTTATTTTTTGACTTTTATTGACAATTTATCTCACCACGCATGGATTTATTTTCTAAAGCAGGAATTAAAATCCTTCAAATGTTTCAAGCATTTTAAGATAATGGCTGAAAAGAAAAGTGGGTGCTATCTCTAGGCACATTGAACTGATGGAGGGGGAGAATTCACGAGAGATCTCTGATTTCTGTAGTAATTGTGGCATCAAGAGACAGTTGACTAATACCTACACCCCCAACAAAATGGTGTGGCTAAAAGGAAAGAACTGTACCATTATGGAAATGGCACAAAGCATGTTGAAGGCACAAAACCTTCCCATTAGTTATTGTACGGAAGCAATGGCAATGACAGTATATAATTTAAATCATTGTCCCACTAAATCAGTGGTGAATTTCAGTCCAAAGGAAGCTTGGAGCAGTCATAAGCCCCCTGTAGCTCATTTTCAAGCTATTGGCTGTCTAGCATATGTATGTATTCTAGATAAGAATTGAAAGAAGTCGGATGAAAAATACCAGCTTTGTAGTTTTGTCGGATATTCTAATGAAACTAAAGATTACAGATTTCATAATCATGTAACAAAGAACTGGATTGTAAGTTGGAATGTGCTTTTCAATGAAGGGTAGTACGGCAGCGGCCAGAAGGTGTGCATCAAGAAACTCCAGTAATTATGGAAACAGAAGATGGCATCAATACTCTTCTTCCCACAAGCTCTTGTGGAAGCTTAAGCTCCAGGTCCAAGTCTTCCAAGAAAAGTAAGAATCCTGAGAGAATTTTATCAAAGAAATCCAAATATGAACCAAGTTGTTGATTTTGCTTCACTTATTCAAATTCAAATTGAACCAACTGTGTTTGAAGAAGTAACAAAAGGGACAGTGTAGGTTGAAGCTATGAATGAAGAGATGGCAACAATTCATAGAAATTATAGGTGGGAATTGGTGCAGGTTCCAAAGATAAACAAGGGATAGGTGTCAAACGGATCTATAAAGTAAAATATCATGTTAATGCTTCTGCAACACAACACAAGGCAAGACTTGTTGCCGGGGGGTTTGTACAGACACCTGTAATAGATTATTCTAAACCCTTCACTCCAGTGGAAAGACTTGACACCATCAAGATCATGTTGGCAATTGTTGCGCAACACAAGTAGATTGTATGTCAAATGGATGTGAAATCAACCTTCCTCAATGGTCATATAGATGCGGAAGTCTATGTGGATCAACCAATTGGGTATGAAATTGAAGGCAAAGAACAGTTGGTTTACAAATTACAGAAAGCATTGTATGCAGGGTTGTGGCAGGGTTGAAGCAGGTTCCTCATGCTTGGTATGCAAGAATTAATAGTTATTTCTTGAAGAATGACTTGAATGGAAGCAACTCAAAGCCAACCTTGCATGTCAAACATATTAGCAGTGATATTATAATTGTTTTCCTTTATGCTGACAATCTTTTTTATACATGAAACATTAAACAACTTCTGGGCAAATTTTGGGCAGAAATTACACATGAATTTGAAATGTCAAATCAAGGGAAGATGCATTATTTCCTTCATGTGGAAACGCAGCAACATTCAAAAGGCACATTCATTTCTCAAGCCGAGTATTTAGCAGATTTATTGGGAAGGTATAAAATGAAGACTTGCGAGGGAGTTGCAGATCCATTAGCTCTTGACGAGAATTTAACCAAGGAAGATGCAAGTTCCAAGGAGAATGCAATATTCTGTACAAAAACATGACTGGGAGGTTAATTTATCTCACTACAACGAGGCCATATATTATGTATGCAGTAAGACTACTCTCTTGTTTCAAGCAGGATCCACATGAATCTCATTGGCATGCAGCAAAAATAATATTAAGGTATGTGAGTGGCACCCCAAAAATTGGCATTAATTCTTATTCCGCTGAAAACTTCTAACTAGCAGGATACACAGACTCTGAGTGGGTTGGCTCAATCGATGATTGAAAATCAATTTCTAGTTATATTGTCTAACTTGGATCCGGAGTTGTATCCTAGAGTAACAAGAGATGGGCAACAGTGAATCTCTCCTCATAAGAAGCTTAATACATCGCTGCCACGTGGATTAGACTGATACTGCGAGATCTACAGCTGGCACAAGAGCATCCAACTACTATTTATTGTGACAATAGAACCATGGCAATGGCAAAGAATACAATGTTTCACACTAGAACGAAATACATAAAGATCCATCATCACTTTATTAGAGACTTTGTGTAAGATGGGCAGCTGGAGTTACAATTATGTCCAACATCTGAGCAAATTGCCAATATCTTCACCAAAGCCCTTTCAAGGGAACATTTTGCAGAGCTGAACACAGTTAGGAATTGCCCCGTTAATCATCTCCGACGGGAGAATAGAGGAGTTAACATGTAACGATAACCTATGTGTGCGGAGTTTACTTATTATGTAGTTAAGGTAAATACTGTTTAAGTTAGTTTTAGCAAGTTTATAGTCTTTCACTCACAACCGCATGCGGCTCTTCTAGAATAAGTTGCATGTTCGTTATCTATTAATAGCATTAGTTTCCTTCAAAATGTGTAACTCTCTCTGAGGAAAAGTTGAAGATAACTGGGCGCAGAAGCAGCTGTATGTGCTCCAGACCTCTCAAGGAGATACTGTACACTTTATTTCAATAAATATCATATTTCTAGAGTTTAATACTGTTTCTTCACAGAGCAGCAATAAACAATATTCTTCTGGATTCATCTGTGTGAGCATATTTCTTTCCGACATTTCAGATCCGACTGCTAGCTCCATTTTCAGGGAAAGAAGAGTGAAGCCAAAGCATCAAGAACAAGAGTCATACGTTACTAGAAACCAAAATGGGAACATGACAGAAAAACGAAGATTTGTGTTAGTTGTGCAAGAAACAAATAAGAAACTGTTTTTTGTACATATACATATTACATAGGTAATGTGATGCAGGAGCATCACTGTGAAGGCATCAAATTTTGTAATTTTGTGTAAGGGGTGAGTAAGGCTTTAGAGGTCTTGTTAGGTGTTTTTTAAACTCCTAGGACTTTTAAGAACCTTCTTGTGTGTTAGAAGGGACATTTAGAGTTTCCCTCCAAAAAGAGAGCATTTGAAATTTGAATAAGGAAGCCTGGTTAAGAAGGTGTAATGTTAGAAAACAAAGTCGTGATAAGTTGTAAGGGTCATTTGAGGCCTTGTGAGAGGTGAGTAAAGTGGATTCATTCTTGGTGAAAGGATACATACATAAAACTCAACCTCTAACTCTAATGAGTTAAGTAAACCTAGTATAACCACCTTAAGTCAAGTGTATATGAGGTGAAATTTGAAGTGGAGGAGTTAGTTATGCATTGTAGAAGAAGGATTTGGAGTGGAGGCACATGAGGGAGAGCTCTAGATGGCCCAAGGAATCTGTAAATTGTTTGCAAGATGAATAAACCAGATGTCCTTCATGATCACTCTATGGCATGTATGTTTCTTGGTTGTTCTTGGGTGATGAATGAGATTATTGTGTTGTTTTGTATCTAATCATATTATATTGCTTAAAATGAATGTGTATTTACTTGTTCAAGACTGTTCCAGGGATGAGTCAGTTAGCTTGATGTATGGTTGTCACAGTCCTACTGTTATACAAGGGTTTTAACAAGAAATGAAGCATTTTGAAGGGTTTCAAATCAAGTTTATGAGAAAAAGAGAGTTTATTGTAGTTGGAGAAGGTAATGTCCTTGAACTAAGATCTCTAGAAGGTTTAGGAGCTATGACAAAGCTGGAAGTGAAGAAAAAGGAGTGTTAGATACAAAATTGCAAGCTCTCAGTCTGAGACAGAGCTAGGGTTTGAAATAGAGGAGAAAAGAGTATTTATCCATCAACACTCATCAATATCCAATAATACTCGGTAGCAGGGACTGAATCTTGGGTACTGAAGGTCATTACAATGTTTGATTTCATTTATATAAGTTTTGATAAGTCTAGGGATCAAGAGCACAGTCCACAGTCTGAATACCCTGTTTGAGGGTTTTGGTATTTAATTGATCAAGGAGGCTTATAGATAACCCAACTTTCATTCTACAAGTTGACATAGAGATGATTTAAGGGGTATAGTGATCTCAGGAAGAGTATTGTGTTGAGACATGATTGAAAAAGGAAAGAAACCAAACCCAGACCTAGCCACTACACTGCCACAGTCAGTATTACTCTTAAGAACAGATTACTTTAGAGCATAATATGTTTTTGGAATGATTGGTATAGAGGAGAGACAACCTTAAAGTATGAAAGAGAAATCACTTGATGGATAATAGAGACCAACAATCTTATGCTTTATGAATGGAACTTGTCAAACTAGGCAACTCTGTCCTGATGGAAGGACTGTGCAACACGTGGTTATAGATGGTCTTAAGCCAAATCATGACAACTAAACCTTATCCTAGTGGATTCAAATCTGAAGGATGGTGTAGAAGTACCATTAGAGTCCATTAGAAGGAAGCCCAATCACTGTATGTAAGCTTTAGAACATTCTTGCTTAAAAACTCAGTCAAGGACAGTTTTAGCGAAAAGTTGACCTAGAATGCAGAAGTAAGAGGGAATGAAGAGTATAAAATGACAGGCAATCTTACTATATGAGGTTGAAGTTATAGGAAGACTAAGGAATATCACTAACCCCTGAAAAATCATGAAGTCCTAGATAATGGTGCAATTCTGTGTTAGACTATGTTAGGTGGCAGAGTTGAGTCTGAGAAGTAGTATGGAGAATAAAACCCTGTTCAAGTGAAGCTGGTTCTTAGGATGGATGTATGAAGGTTATTAGAGGATGATGAAAGGGAGCCAAGCCATTGGAAGGAGGCAGATGGATAGCAAATCTTCAAAACACAGTCAGGGCAGTCAGACTTAGAGACACAGACCTACTTAAGGGAAAGGACAAACTATGAGATCACTAAGGAAAGGGCAAACTAAGGAAGAGGATGGTAAATGGAATGAGATGGAGAGGTCTGAGTCCAATGTATTGATGAGGAGACCAAAGAAGAAGCCCAAGAAGGGTGTGAAACAGTGATAAGTGGGTTATAGCTACTTTGAGCAAACAAAGAAGAACAAGAAACTAGTTTAGAGACTCAAGTTGTAGGTTGAGACTAAGATGAAATGGGTATGAGGAGGAGGATAAGGAGAGGAAGGACTTTGAATGGATGTTGAGAAGAAGCCTAACAAAGCAAGGATAGAACAAAGTGTGAAAATAGAGCATTGCGAACCATTAGAGATTAAGAGCAAGAGATATGCTTAAGAAGGGCAAATATGAGCAAAGAGCATAATTGGAGGGAGGGAAAGAATGATTTGGGAAGGTGGAATAGCATGAATAAGGTACATTTGAGTGGGATAAGGTGTTCCAAGTGTTAATAAACACAGGCAATCATCAAAACCCTAATTTGCTACTTCATACCTGGTAGGCCTAATTGATTAGGCAAGAAAAGTGAAAGGGTGATCTGAGAAAAATGGATAAGGAGTTGTGAAATAAAACTTTGCATGAAGTGAGAAGGCCCAAACAGGTACTTGAAAAAGGTATACAACTTTGTCTGAATGTTTAACAATCGTTCTGAACACTGAGACTTGTCAATATGGAGGGCTAATTGCAAGAATTAGGCTGAAACAGTGTTTTGAGGATAAAAGAAAATGAATAAAAGATGGAGCTCTGAAACTTCGTAGACATCTAAATGGCCATAAAGGGTATCTAAATACCTTACCAGTAAGAGTTAACTCCCTGTTTTGTGTATTTTACATCAGAATTTTCCTAAAAGGAGGGCTACAAGCCTAAAAGGAGGCCTAAAAGTAAAGTGAAGGAAAATGAAGGTATGAAGATTTGGGAAGTGTAAGAACATGGTTATTTGATGTGCCTAAGCAGGTTTGAAGTTATTCTAACCTTGAGTACAGTGTTTTAGTTCATTCTTGGTGTTTGAGCATGTTTTAGGCTCCTGATAGAAACAAGATCTTGGATAGTTATTGAGTGATTACTCTTGGTTTATGAATGATGAGTTCTTGTTGATCCTCTCTACATCATAATGGAACATCTTCTCACTCAAGGTTGTTAGGAATATCTTTATTAGTGCTCTATTATAATTTGTGAGTGATTTATTAAATCACGTTGATATTTGTTATTAAGTTGTTATGTGAGTTGGTTTAAACAACTTACTAACATTAGAAGAGGAGGTTAGTGGTTGCAGCAGCCTCCTTAATTATAGGAGTGCATTTTTCTTATATATGTACTTGATATTCAAAATGTGAGGTGGAATAGAATGAAGATCATTTTCCCTGTGCAAATCTGCTTGTTCAGCTTCATTTGGTATTAGATCATGTTTATGAGAGAGGTCATTGTAATGGAAGCATAATTTATATTTGTGGAACAAGGCCTCTTTATATATTGCCTTGAGCGATGAGATTTATTCAAGTGCCATCATATTATGTGGATCGGTTTCTCGAGCTTGCATTGATTTAAAGCCCAGATTCAATCATTGCCTCTGAGATCAAACTTGTATTGTGATGCACAAATCGCGACTGTCAGTTTCAGATTGGTTTCAATTTATTTTCAATTATTTCATTTGATGAATGGAGCTTTGAACGCAGCTACAATCTGTATAAACATTGTGGTCTTCCTTTACATTGTTATAATCCATGTGTGACTTCAAATCAGAGCAACTCATTTCTAGCAAACATACTATCAAAGCATTCGCGGTTTGACAAGCACCATGATCCATTTTGCAACGAATTAATCCCCTCTCGATTCTTTGGGTGAATTAATGTTGGCTGGCGTGTTAGATTCTCTTGGTGCATGAGTGTTTTTCAGTATCCATACACAAGTCCACTCATTCTTATTCCTACGAGGCTTGTTTTGTACATGTGGTGGCACATTCGTTGGGATAGCTGCTCGATTCCCCGGCATGGCCATCTCTTGATCAGTATTTAAACCTTCCTTGACAGCAGCGAGCTCCTCTCGGAGTTAGAATCTCCTCCATGAGATCATATCGTTGTGTTATCAATCGATTTGCAACATTTATCTTACGTTGATGAGGTTCACTAGCACTGAATGCTGCTCAAGATCTGCATGCGATAAGACCCTAATCAGTACTCCATTGGTCTTGCAAAAAATATGTCATTCGTCCTCGGATTTATTAAAGGAATCCCTCTAGTCTCGGCTCGTGGTTCCCAACTCCATCTGAGTCGATAGTCTTTTAAAGGTTAAGATCGAAACCTGTGCAAGTCACTAGAGTTTTGTGGTCCTAAAGTCTTTATTTTAATATGGTAATAGTTGTGAGTCTTTGATTAAAAAAATTTGGATTTGTTATGTCTGTAAGTCAATAGATTTGTAATTAAATGGTTAGTACAAATCTAATTTCATTTACTGACTTTATCAATGTCAGTATATTGTCAAAATATTGTAGTTATCATCCTAAGAGTCAAAATTGTTGGGTGAAGTATATTTGTGTCATCAAAGTTGCAGTTGTCTAGTTAAAAGTTAATTGTCGTCAAGTTATTAAAATGTTAAAATAGTGTCTATCGTCAAAAGATTCGTCAATTTGAGTCATTGTCAAAAGAGTCAAAATATTGTAAAAATAAATAAAAAATTGCCTCACTTTTCAATAATTGGACGCATTTTTGCTTGTACGCAACGTCCATCTTGTGGGATAAATTGTACAATGAGCTTCATGATCAAATCCGGCTGAGCTACCAACATCATTCATTGGAGATTGGAGGCAACGAAGGAAGGAGGGCGATCAACACCTCTCATCAATCACCAACAACGGGGCCGCATTTTGGTATGGTGGCATCTCTTTTTCAATTTACTTTGATTCGCTTTTCAGTGTTCCTGGTTGTGTGAATAAATGAAAATTTCACATTGTGGGGGGAACATTACACCAATGTTCCATTTCCATTATGCACCTAAAATGGCTAAAGTCAAGGGTAGCTTCCAGTGGCAGTGGCAGTTTCCTATGTTGTTTGAGATCGAGTGGCACCGATCGACAACAATGGCTACAATTAAGAACATTGTGATTCTTATAGAATGTGATGTGAATTTTTTTCCAGATTTCAGTTCTTTGCTTTGAGTGGTGTGCAGAAATAAAACGTGTTATACATTCCTTGCCAAAGATTGAAAAGAGGAGGATGTGCATTTTGGAACCTGAGAACAGTTGTATAGGAGAAGAACTGAACTAGAGTGATCCTCTGACTGCAGAGATTCTTCGACTGTCGTACTTCTAACATCGATTGGCCAATGAAATCTAGCGTTCACTGGAAGTGAAAGCGAGAACTTTTGAGTTCGCATATGTACGTGAATCGATGGAAGTGTGATCATCCAGTATGGGATTCACTGTGGTGAAGCGAATTGGTCATGTGCAGCAAGATCCAAGCCAGCAGTATGCAAACCTAAAAGTATGCGGAGGCATACGATTCTATTTCCAGTTCTTCATATGTATTTTCTTCCCATGTTCACACTAAGGTGGGAATGTTAGGAATATCTTTATTAGTGCTCCATTATAATTTGTGAGTGATTTATTAAATCACGTTGATATTTTTTATTAAGTTGTTACGTGAGTTGGTCTAAACAACTTACTAACATTAGAATAAGAGATTAGTGGTTGCAGCAACCTCCTTAATTATAGGAGTGCATTTTTCTTATATATGTACTTGATATTCATAATGTGAGGTGGAATAGAATGAAGATCATTTTCCCTGTGCAAATCTACTTGTTCAGCTTCAAAGGTATTGGTTATTGAAAATTGTCTCCTACTCAGTAGAATTGTGGCATTTGTGCATCAAGTGACGCCATTAAGAAGCCTCCCACGTTTTCTAACTAGTTTTATATTTCATTAATATACGCCATTACGAAGCATCCCCAAATAAAATAATTGATGTGCCTCATTTATAAAACTCGTTTTATAGCCACGTTTAAAAACTTTTTTGTATTATTAAATTATTAATCCATGCCTGTGCAGGCACTATTGCAGGAAATTTGAATTGTCAATCAGTCATATGTTGCATATCCAAATCATGGAACATTTTGTTAAAAGTTGTGTGCACAAAGTTTTTGTATCGGACAAAGTTTTTCAAGAGAAATACAAACCTGCTCAAATTATAAACTGGTCAGTGGTGTTCTATCCAATCAAAGTGAGCAGTTGATCTTTGTAAACTGCACGAACAATGTCTTGCAGCTTTCCCTATCAATTTATCAAGCCACGGGAGAGTTTCAAATTAAAACAAAACAAAACGGCTTAATGTACGTCTGTAAAAACTACAATCAAATAGGATATCTCATGTCATCTTACATGTTGGTGTTATTGTCTATGCACGAAGTTTAAGATAAGTCGGCTCTATCAATTTTGATAGACTCGGCACTCATCGAGTTAAAGCAATCTTAGGGAAAAAGCGCCATTAGGGAAACATGGTCCTATAGTTGAAATGGTTCTTGATCACATAATACTACCCCATAGTTGTCATAGTACTATCTAATAGTTGTTGAACTTTTACCCAAGAATGACCAATCACACCATGATATGTAAGATTCACAACTATTAACTACCCAATGTACAACTTACGTTCATGTACAAGTATTGTGTCAATCCAAAATTGTCATTTTAAATCAGTTTAAAATCTGACTTTCAATCCAACTAAACGAACAAAAAGAAAACTATATATTAAACACAAGATAAGTCAAGTGTGGTACATATTCCAAGTGTTGGTGTGCTACCATTTAGGTGCCACGTGTATACCAAGTTGGGGTGCTCCACTACTGGCATACCTCCCTTATACATCCCAGGTCAAGCCAAGGAAGAGGTATGGCACATGCGGAATAGGTCTGATAAACACAAGCTTTCTACAGGTGGTTGTTTCCGACAGTGAGCTTACTCAGGGTTAGGGCTTGCTATGTTACTTTAGAGCAGAACTGTCACATAGTGATTCATTAACTCCGTCAATGCAACCTGTACACTGACACATTAAAATGAAGTGCACGCATTGAACTTTATTTTGTTTACAACATTAACACATCCTCCAGGTGTTTGGATCCGTTACTCCATTGATATTATTAAAGGGATTTGTTGTAGCTAGGATTGAATTGTGGATATAAATAGTAAAACCAATTAATTTATATCTCGCTATTGGAATAAAGCTTTACACATGGTGGTTTTATAGAGGAATCTAAACCAAAATATAGAATTTGGGTCAATCACAAGGCATGTGCTAACCGAAATCAAAGCCTTCAAACATTATCTTTCTTGTTTCCAAGTTTTAAATTGTCTTATCCATTGCATGTCTTAAATGCAGTTTAATTATAACAACACACTTATATTTCAATATACGTAAGTTGGTCATAAACAAATTAAATTAATTGTTGATCTATAGGCAAAAACTCGCGAAATAGAATCCACATTTTAGAGCTCCTAAAGTAATGACAAAAAAAAATCAATTACTGCAGCACATTCTTTTGATTCTAAGCCAATAACTGCCTATTTTGTTGGCATACCAAAAGCTAATTTGCATATAGTACGCATACACTTCTTACAAGCATTTGTGTTGAACAATCAATTTGACCAGTGATTCTTTACTTCAAGGTTTTTTGAACGTATTGGTAGGGACATGCCATTACCTTGCACTTGTTTAGTACGCAATGGGTAATGGGTATTGTTTAATGATAAATTTATAGCCGGGGCAATTTACCTTTATACAAGCAAACTAGCAGATGCTGAAGAAGAAGAAAGTCAGATGAAGGTGAAATACAAATAAAGGGTCATGGCCGCTATTGTTTGACATATTTGAGATACAACAGACTGTTAACCTCTAAACATCGTGATTAGACTGGTTCGAACTGCTCAGTGAATAGGTCTAAAGAGCCTCAAAATGGCAACCGACTCCAACACAAAACTCGAAACATTTAAGCTTGAAAACTTAAAAGTCTAAGCTTAAAATCTTAAAAGTGTAAGCTTAAAATTTTGGGCAGTTTCGTCCAGAAAAATCCACAGATAATTTAAACAAACTTTAAAATTTCCAGCTTTCTCTAAGAGTTTGATGCAAAAAAGTGAAAATAACTTAAAATTTATAGTCATTTTTTAAAAAAGCGAAGAATATTAGTGTGTTGACTGTGCCAACAGAAATCAAAGTCTTCAAACATTATCTTTCTTGTTTCCAAGTTTTAAATTGTCTTATCCATTACATGTCTTAAATGCAGTTTAATTATAATAGCACACTTATATTTCAATATACTTAAGTTGGTCATAAACAAATTAATTTAATTGTTGATCTATAGGCAAAAACTCGCGAAATATAATCCACATTTTAGAGCTCCTAAAGTAATGACAAAAAAAAATCGATTATTGTAGCACGTTCTTTTAATTCTAAACCAATAACTGCCTACTTTGTTGACATACCAAATGTTGATTTGCATATGGTAAGCATGTGCTTCTTACAAACACCTGTGTTGAACAATCAATTTGACCAATGATTCCCTACTGCAAGGTTTTTTGAACCTATTGGTAGGGGACATGCCATTACCCAGCACTTGTTAAGTACGCAATGGGTAATGGGTATTGTTTGATGATAAATTTATAGATGGGAGAATTTACCTTTATACAAGCAATCTAGCAAATGTTGAAGAAGAAGAAAGTCAGATGAAGATGAAATACAGATAAAGGGTCACGGCTGCTATTGTTTAACAGATTTGAAATACAACAGACCGTTAACCTCTAAACATCACTCAGTGAAATGGTCTGAAGAGCCTCAAAATGGCAACCAACTCACCTTTAAGCTTAAAATCTTAACAGTCTAAGATTCAAATTTTGGTCAGTTTAGTCTTGAAAAATCCACAGATAATTTAACCAAACTTTAAAATTTCAAGCTTTCTCTAAGAGTTTGATGCAAAAAAGTGAACATAACTTAAAATTTACAGTCATTTTTAAAAAAAAACTTAGAATATTAGTGTGTTAAAGTTAGAGGTTTACCCAGAGCTAGCAAAGCCATAAAATTTTCCGGTATGAGAGAAAATTATTGTAGCTATTTCGGAGTCGCACAGAACCGCGAGCTCCTGACATTTCTTGAAGAGTCCTGCTTTCCGTTTCGAAAATGTAACTTGTCTGTTTGTTACATTTTCTATCTTTTTAATCTGGATTTTCACTCTCCCCATATTAATAATTCTGCAGCTACCAAAATGTCAAGATTTTCTAAGAATGAGACGAGAATCCCTTTCCTAAAATGACCACTCACATGAATGTTTTTATACTTTCATTTGAATTCAAACTCAAAGAGCTACAACCATTCAAAATCTTCGGAGTGCAAAATCAAAGGGCTACAACCATTCAATAAAGAAAAAACATAGCAGTATTATCAAAATAGAGCAGCAAAGGAGCATTGATCATCAAGCTTTCATATGCCTACATAAGGAAAATGCAAATTTATGGTACCAGATTTCAATCGAAGTACAAGCACCGACCTCAAGCTCATGCACGGAAGTAAGCCATCAAGCCAAGATTAATCGTGAGGTCGAGCTTCTGTGTTCCAACCAATTAGAAAAAAAACCTATTTTCAATGCATTCTCCCAATCCAATAGAATGCAATGAGATTGTACTGGTAACCATGGTTACCAGTACATTCTCGTTGCATTCTACTGGTCTAACTGATATCTATGCATTCCACCTGATATCTATGCATTCTATTTGCTGATATCTATGAATCTCGCTGTCCCTCGTACCCTGTCCTCCCCGCTACAAATTTACCATCTTAATTGGACCATGGTTTTATGTCAACAATGCAATGCAGCCACCGGTGCACCGTACAATTAAACCTAAGACATCAAAATCAGATTTCATTCCTTTGAATACTTTTCAGAGTTATAATTGATAAAAAGGATTTATAGAAATATATGGTTTGTATTTTGTACTGAATCGAGAGATATTCGGCACAAATTAACAGCACAAAGCAAGGTGCAAATAGTAAGTGATAAAAAGCCCCAAAGCGTTACTTTGGGTCATGCATTTTGTAAGAGGAGAATTTGTGATGGTGCATAATAAATAAACACTTATGCAAAAAAAAATATTAGGGTGTTTACTTTCATTATTTGTTAAAATAGTCTACTTAATTGTTCAATTATGATGGAGTTCCAAGAGACCATTAATATTAGTTTAAAACATTATATGTTTTTCCATAAATATTTGGCCCTAAAAAATACCATGGAGAAGTAGAACAAATAAAGTAAATTTAGTCTAACAATTAATTAATAATTTTAACTATTTAATGAAAAATGAGTTGTCATGGGTAATAAATGTTAATGCAAGTGGCAATTTTATAATTGTTACTTCAAATTTTTTTAATTATACTTTAATAAGACTATAAAATGGTCACTACGTTGTATTTGCATCAATTCAAATAGAAATAAGTCATTTAAAAAGAAATATTGATGTATTTTTTTTTCATTTTAACATAGCCAAGTTGTCATGTGAAGTCTCTTTCACACTTAATGGCATTAAATGTGTTTTCATCCTTTTTAAGTTTGATTAGGGCTTTTACACTATAATCAAACAAGAAATGAAATAGGAGCTAGATGATGTTATTTTAACTAATTAACTTCCAACATTAATTATTCAATATTAGAATAATGTTTTAATACATGTAACAAATGTACATAATGCGATAAAAGTTCACAAATATATGGGATTGAGTGCACTAAGTTTATTACATGTGATTTTGGGCCTAGCTGGGTGATTTGGATGTTGAAACAGGGGTATCTGGACCTGGGAATGCTTTAGGACTGAAATTGTGACTTGAGAATCTCTCTGAGAAAGAATATACAGTAGGGGTAAGAACGTTTGTATGGTCTTAACCTCTTTGTACGATTTTGCACCTGCTCAGAACAAAGGCCCGTGAGTATGGGGAGCTTTGGGTGCCTTTTGTGTTATCTTTTGCAATAGGATTCCATGAAAGTGTTAGGTTCTAAATGAGGTGGGTTTCACTTGCTTATATATGATTTTAAAGGTTATTTAAGTTACAAAGGCCGACTAAGGAGGAGTAAGTGACCCAAAGAATAATGTGTAACAAAAATTTTGGGACCAAAGTTAGCAAGGTCAAAATCGTACACTAGGGGGTCAAAACCATACAAACATTCTTGTCCCTATTGTATATTTTTTACCTAAGAATGATAATTTGTAATGTGAAGTTTGGAAGCTGCCAAGTGGTCTCTTATTGTGTTCCATACATTTAATTCTCGCAATTGTCGACAGATGAGTGTATAAGATCAAACAAGCTAGACAAGCGACCTAGGGATGTACCAGATAAGAATGGATAAAGTGAACTTGGTTAAGCAAGATAGCAATGTCAAGAACAACATTGTCAAATAGTAGAACTATGAGATTTGAGTTTCTGAATTTTCCCCCCTTTAAGTATGAAAAGAAATGTCATGCTTAAAGGAAGAGATACATAAGTGTGTAGACACACTTTGTCTTCACTCGATGTTTTTTTTGCAAGATCTCGTTGTATTGGTGTTGGCACGCTCCATGATGAAACCTACAATACAAAGTGTAGTCAATTTTTATGGTAAAGAATTGAACTTTAACTTGAATGTAAAGATGTAATGTAAATAAAATATAAAATTGTAAAGAGTGACATAAAGAGATGCAAAACGTGAAATGAATACACTTATTTGTGTTACAGAGGGGAAAGTTTCACATTCTTTGCTTATACTTGAAGATTTGGATTGTTAAAATTTTCCAAAGGATTGGGGGTGATTAGTCCCCAATTATGTCGAGGAGATGTCAAAGTATTGGGTGTATAGAACCAAACATATAAATTTCAAAGAGAGAGAAGAAGAATGAGGAGTTGAAGCACCCTGTGAAGGAAGAAGACTATGTATCAAAGTCATTCAAAAATTTTGATAGCTTCTCCTTTAGGTGTAAGAGGACAGGAAGGACTATCTATGAAGAGCTTAGAAATTTTGCTACCTTCCATAACCCCATGAACCACACCTCTACAAATGGATCTAGGTCCAATTTTGTAAATTATGACACATAATACAAAAGAGAATGAATTGCCGCCATACTCTCCCCATGTGTTGCACAACTAAGTATAAACTGAATAGAATTGAAATGTGCTTAGATATAGTTGGAGAAAAGATACACATGTCGCCAATACCCCTGAAACTAAAATTGAAAGTGAGTGTTGTGGAGAAGAAGGAATGAAACCTTTCATGCCTCTTGAAACTGGTCTGAACTAAGTCATCTGAGTATGAAATTGTGCCAAAAACTTGTGCCTACATGTGAGAATTGGAAATTGTCAAGAAATTTGTGGCAACTACCCACAAGAAAAACCATAGAAATGGGTCAACAATGTTTGTACGGTCCTAACTATATTATACTTTTTTATCCTAAGCTTATTTTCTTGATTTTTGGTGTCTAACGTTATTTCTAATTGATTTTTCATGTTCTTGTTTGTGTCTGAGCTCAAAATTTTGTCTGTGTTTGTTGTAGATGTAGATTATACCCAAATGAATGCCCCATCTTTCAAGGTGTGTGTGATAAATAATTTGAGTGCCTAACTCAAAACAATAGATGGGTAACCATGTATAATAAATATAATAATATGTGTAGAAAAACACATAATGGGTTAATGTGATGGCCACCAAGAAGAACCTGTACATGCAAATATGATTCACATGGTAGAGACCCTAGTACGCAATCAAGAGAAACAATAGCAACAAGAAGAATAGTAACACGAATGTCAACAAGATTACTAGTAGAAACAATAAAAGTAGTGCATATGTAAAATAATTGCAAAGATAGTAGTGAAATCAATATCACACAAAAGGCTCAGTGTCTACAAACATGGGGCACCCATGGTATCGCAAGAAAATCAAGGGTCTTGATCCTATGATCAATAAATGTTATACAAGAAGGCATGATGCCATAAACATGGGATACCCATGATGTCACAAGACAAACAAGGCCCTTAGACCACGAGTAAAGTAGCAAACAAGTAACTACACACAACTAGGAAACATGTATGAAAAATAAAAGTATCATAATGTGATGAAATTTCATAACAAGTGATGTATAAGAGAATGTGAAACAATAGCAGTCAACAATACACACGAAACACATGTTAGTCTTGTTACTTCAAAAGATAGCAAAGGCACTATGCATGTAATCAAATGTAATGAGGAAGTGAAAAAAGGCTATAATTGAGTAATAACACTTGGTTTGTGTGGAGGGATTTCCCCATAAAATTTATGTAAGGAACCATAATAGCTCCCAAACTCATGTATTGATTTGTATGTCCTACATCATGCTCAAATATACCCCATGAATGTATGTATCTAAAGAAGAAAAATGTTATCTGTCAAACTAGAAGGATAAAGAACATATGTAATGCAAAGTGATAATAATGTACACTAGAGAAATAGGTCATGGTTTTTACATTTTTGAAAATATTTGAATATTTTGAATTTTTGTGATTATATCATTGTTTTTATATTTTCTAATCCATAGCTATGTATAGGAATAGGGATAACATGAAAACTACTCATTGAGGACCTTTGAAGAAGGTTACACAACTGTCAAAGATGATGGAGGGATATGCCTCATATGTGCTCAAGTTCTAATGGAACCATGGTAGTGATATGCGCCAAAGAGGGCTTAGCAGAAGGATAATGTATATCAAAATATGGTATGTGAGATTGAGATGTTGGACTATGATCCAAAACTTGGCGGGTTTTAGGATTAAATAATAGAATAACAATTGTGCCAAATGTAAATATAAAAACTATCTCTGAGAAGATTTGTATAATGCTCAAAACTATCTTTGAAAAGAGATGTATATTACTCAAAAGACTGTGATTACAATAGCTATCTCGCAGGGAGATCTGTGTGTCTTTCCCTTGTGGGTTACACCTACTTATATATTATTTTTGGAAATATGAAGATACATATAGAAGAATGTCTAAGGTCACCAATATTGAGGGAGATAAGGTGATTCATCTTCCATGAATTACATATGCGAGGATTTCATGAATTTACTATTTCACAAATTACTATTTTTAGCTAACATTATAAAAATTACATTGGATGCCTTTAAAATAAATTTTAAGGGTTAAACTTTTCCAAAAAAAATTTTACACTCATCCACCATATTCTACTTGTTCAAACATATCTGACACATTTTGAACGGAGTCAATAAGAGCTATGGTGCAAAAGTTATGTCTCCTAGAAGTTTCCCCACTAGAATTACCACCTGGGTCATTATCTAGATCAGACTAAGTGTTTGATTGTGCCTTATTAGTGGTATTCACATAACCATGGGAGGACATGTTGCAAAAATTAGGCATAACCCTTATATAATTCCTGTTAATGCAAAAACACAGCACCCCCAAATGAGTTCTAAAAAATCTACTTTTCTAAGACAAACTCATTTGGTGTGATTGCATAACATTAAACTTTCCCCAAGGTGTGGGACCTTGCAAAATGGAAAATCTCTCCAAAGAAGGATGGTTCCTCTTCCTAATCTACCTACCACAAGCTATTCCAGTGCAGGCAAGCTAATCTAATCCTAATCTAACTTCCAAGGAGACAAGGAGAGAAAGAAAGCGAGAAAAATAAAGCCTACACTAAAACGGTGATACACCAGAGAAGGGGGCGAGATATTATGTTGAGGGAGAAAGAAACAGAGAAAATGAAGATGAGGGAGGTTAGACAGAAGTGACATGGTCCAGATCTTCAAATTCGCCATTAAACTCCATGAAACACAACATCTTGCACATGTAAATGTGAAATACATACACAGAAAAACAAATCTGGAAGGGAGAGGCACGAGGAAACAACAAAATGATACAAAGGGTTGAAGAACACCACAAAAACATGTTTTTATTGCTCTAAAAGGTGCATAAACCATTACATTTCTGGAATAGAGGCACAAATACATTTTCCAGGCATGGGAGAAGGTTCGTTGCTCAAAAATGGTGTCGAGAAACAAATTTGACAGAGTTTCTCTATGCCCAGAATGTCTCTCCTTCTCAAAATGAGAAGTGTTATAATATATAGAAAGAATAAGAGAGAGAGAAGAGGGAAAAATTGAATCCTGAAATCTGTCTTTCAACCACTTTTCAAAATGTGTTTTAATTATTCCTCTGTTGATGGGCTCGATGCAAAAGCTCATAATTCCATGTATCTACTTCGCAAACCAAAGAAAATGACCCATACTTCATTAAATCTGGTGGTTGGAACTGGTTTTTTTGTCTTTTCCATGCCAAAATGTGTTTTGCAAATTTCTCCCACAAATCTCTACCAAAATAAAAATTAAAGACCCCATGATAAAGAGAATCTCCAGATCTTTCCATTGGTACTAAGATTGTCAAAAATGGAGCTCTGGATCAAAAGATATGGCCTTCTGCATTTTTTCCCTACGTTTCCTGCAAATTTGGCTTCGGGTGAATTTTGAAATTTTTCCCCACAAATCCTCCTATGATGTGGCACCCTTTTGTTGGCTGGGGAGGTGCGTTCCAATCTTTTCCTTTATGCCATTTTTTCAAAAGGAAATTTTTCACCTTTTCCTCCGACTCCCCGCTTTGGCTTTGACTCAGGTTTAAACTTTAACTTTTTCCCTTTTATTTTAGAGCCTGCCCGAGTCTGTCAAATAGATTTAAGACATGGATTCACGCAACAGAGTCATTTCTTCTCTTTCTTCTCGCACAGGATCATGGCCGATCCAATATTTTGCCTGGGGGGCGAAATATGGATAACAATTTGGTGACTCTCGGGGACATCTACTTGCTAGATGAAGAGACCAGTGGCCTTGAAGTATCCATTGGGCATGGAGTCATGAGTGATAGCCTGCTACTGATCTGAACTTTGAAAACTGACCCCTGGGCCGCTTGGAAACCCACTGAAACTTGGAGCTGATCTTCGCCAACAAAAAACATTACAATGCACTGTGCAAGAGCAAAACAACAACACCAAAAACTATGTACAAACTGAAAATCATACATGCTCCAAATGGAACATGCAGAGTGTGTAAAAGCACTTCTTCTGCTAAAAACAAACCTACCTACACTACTCTAACAAAGAGCAAAGGGAGCTCAAACAAAGCCTGTAACTGGCAGGGAGAAATAGCTTCCCTTCCTAAAAAAAGGCAGCCATGCAACTGATTTGGCACTGAACATGGCTAGTTAGATGAGTGAAAAACTAACAACAAGCCGGTCGTCCACCCCAATCATCAAGGTATCAACATTAATGGAAGATACTGTTGTTGCAGACTCACAGCACCCCTGGATGCAGATCAGGCTTCTAGGTTGATGTTCAGGCATCCAGTGTGATTGCACAACATGGAATCCTTTCTCCAAGTGTGGGACTTGTGAAGATGAGAAAAGATTCTCCAGAGAAGGTTGGTTCCTATTCCTCTATTCAGATGCATACAAAAAATGCAGAGGGTTTACTAAAACCTAATCTAACTTGCCAAGGAGACAAGGTAAGAAAATGCATAGAATAAAACCTAAACTACAAAGGTGATGCACCGAGGAATATTAGACATTTGTTTTGCAAATTTAACACAGACCACATAAATGCAATACAAACACCATGCACAAGTAACCAAACTGCAATAAGAGATCAAAACGACAGCAATGAATACATGAGAGGGTTGAGAATCAATCACAAACATATATATTATTGCTCAAAAGTCAATACAGTATATTGCAGTGGCCAAGAGGCAAAAGACTGGCATTACAACCTATATATGGGAGGTTTGAAAGCTCCACAAACTCTCTTGCAAGCGAGGGAAGAAGGGAGGATGCAAAACAAGAAATGTCTGACCTCTTAAAAAGGGCTTCTCTTTACAATATATATCAAGAAATGAGAGAGGAGAGAGGGGAAATTCAGAATCTGCTCCAACCACTTCTTGGTAGCACTTAAATCATCTCATTATGATCCAAGCGGCGGATCCTAGCAAAACGACAGGCTGTCTAACATGCACGGCGAGCTGTCTGCTGTACTAAAGTTGGTTGTTGAAGCATTACACGTGTCAGAGATGTTTTCTTAATTTTCTCCCTCCAAAATACACCAAAATGCAAGATTGACCCCAGAATCATGTAGATAATTTCAACAGCTTTCCGTTGATATAAAGAACGTGCAAATCCGAGCTCTGGATCGAAAGATATGAAGGTCTGAAGATTTAGGGCACAAAACAGGTGAAAACAGATTTTTAAATTTCTTTTCTCGCGTTCTGCCATCTGGACGACACGTGGCAGGCTCTGGTCCACTGAGCAATTCCCTCTCTCCACCTTTTCGCGGGTTTTTCTTGTGGGCCCCTTAAACTTGGACACGTGGCACTATTTCATTGGTTTGGATCAGTGCTCGAAAACTCGCCCCTTCGACTTTTGGACATTTTTCCTTAGCGACACGTGTCATGCTGTGATTTGTCCACGGGCCTGCCAAATTTTCACGTCCACCGCGTCCTTTTGTCCCAAATGTCCCAGTGCTTCACGAGACAAAATCCTCCGATCCGCCCGAAATGGGCTTCCTCGTCCCTTTTCTGCCGGTGACATGTGGCGTGATCTGATTGGCTTTCGGCTCCTTCGGCTATCCGCGTCTAGTGCGTCCCTTTGTCCCACTTGTCCTTGTGCTGTAGTTTCCTATTTCGACCGAACTAGCCAGTTCGCGTCCTTCGCATACATTTGTTCCACTTGTCCCCGTGCTTCGCGGGCCGCCTGGAGGCGTTTCGGCCGAACCGCGCCTTGGTGTCCCGAACGTCCCAAATATTTCTAGGACAAGGACTTAGCTGATTTTCACAATTTTTTTCTGGTCCAGGCTTATTTTCTGTAACTTCTCGCATTCTCTCAGAGCTCGTTCTTTTTCAGCCTGGGACTTGAGAATCCTGATGTATGTTATCAATTCAACCCTGGGGGGTGAAGTTGGATAACAATTTGGCGACTCAGCGGGGTCATCTACCTGCTAGATGAAAAGACCAGTTGCCTTTTTGTGATCCATTGGGCATGGAGTCATAAACAATGACCTGAAATGAGCCTCATACTGTAACTCCCTCCATGAGAGCACGCTGAACTGTAAAAACTCAAACTAAGAGCGACAAAACCTGTGCCAAAGCACTTAGGGAAACTGAAACCTAACTACAACAAGACAATGTGCATACGCACTTAGAGGAATTGAATTCTAGACTAATATTTACAAGGGTGAACCTTTTATTTTTAGTAGCAATGTTTGAGATAGATTCCATTTACTGGAATCTGTAGTTCTTCACCATCCAATGAGGCCAATTGGAAAGCATTGTTGCTCTTGCACTTTGTGACCATGTATGGGCCACTCCAAATAGCATCAAATTTTGAATGCCTTCCCAGTTTTGCTCTGTCCACATCCCATTTCAACACTACATCTCCAACTTGAAAAGATCTATCCTTGGCCTTTCTATCGAAGGTTTTCTTGATCAAAGCTTGATCCTTTTCCATTGCTTGGGATGCCTGATTGCTGATCTCTTACAGCTCCATCAACTCTGCATATCTCACCTCCATGGGCTCAAATTCAAGTAACTCCAGCTGCTTCATGAGTTCCAATGTTGGTAACTCAAGTGACATGGGCAAGATTGCCTCTCTTCCATAGACAAGCCTGAATGGAGAGTTACTTGTGGATCTTTTGGGAGTGATCCTATCAGCCCATAAGGCTGATTTTAGCTTGGTGTTCCATGCCTTTTGATTTTCATCAAGAGTTCTCCTAATGATCCTTAACAAGTTATTGTTTGTAAACTCGGCCTGGCCATTACCCTGAGGGTAATAGTTCGATGAAGTGCTCAGGTAAATACCGTTCTTGACAACCCAGTCAGTCACCTTAGATCCAATGAATGCCAATGCATTATCAGAGATTAGTGTGGCAGGTACACCAAATATGGTTGTTATTCCCTCATAAAAGTCTAGGATGCTAGACTCATTTGCCTCTTTGAGTGCTACTACTTCTGTCCATTTGGTGAAGTAGTCGGTGGCTGTCAAAATCCATTTATGACCTTGGCTTGAATTGGGGTTAATGACTCCAATGAAGTCCAAACCCCATTGCATGAATGGCTGGTCAACTGAGATTGGATGCAATGGAAGGGCAGCAGACTTCTCTTTTCCTGTGAAGAATGCACAATTCTTCCACCTCTTGATCCATGGATAGCAATCACTGAAGATTTTAGGCCAATAATAACCAGCCTTCATGATTTTTAGAGTTGTCACTCTTGGTGCAAAATGGCCACCAGTTGGTCCACCATGAAAATCTTCCAACACCCTTTGAATCTGAATTGTGCTAATGCATCTCAACAGCACTCCATTTACATCTTTCTTGAACGGAACAGCCTGCAACCTGAAGTGTCTCCTTTGGGTCTTGTTCATCTCTAGGGGGCACTGGCCTGTACCTAGGAAGTGCATAATATCTTAGGTCCAGCAAGGAGTGGTGGAAGCATCGTCTTCTTCTTGATTGCCACTTGGCTCATGACTGTCCTGGACTGTCAAAACAGCCTCTTCTTCGTTGCATACTTCCTTTTTCTTCCCCAAAACCAGCTGCTCACACAGTCCTTTCCCTCTTATCAGCTTGGTGATCTTGATATCAATGTCATACTTCATGACATGGGTGATCCAACCTGCCCTTTTCTCATTAAAATCCTTGTTGAGGAGGAAGTCTTTAACTCCAGCATGTGAGACCAGCAACCGGACCTTGTTGTTTGAGACTAAATGCTTGAATTTCTTCAAGCTTCTGATTACTACAAGTACATGATTTTCAACAAAAGAGTACCTCACCTCACAGTCGTCTAGGCTTTGGCTGAAAAAGGCAATCGACTGCTCATCATTATCTTTGTTTTGCTGTACCAGAATGGCAGAGATAGTGTCATCACCTCCAAATGCATAGAGGATGAAATCCCTGGAGAAGTCTGGGTTAATGAGAGTTGGTGCTTGAGAGATAGCTTCTTTGATTGCCTCAAAACTCTCCTTGCTTTCTGCTGTCCACTTAAAATCCATGCTCTTCTTTAACATTTTGGTGATGGGCTTGACAAGGGCTGTAAAATCTGGGATAAACCTGCGGAAAAAATTGATCCTTCCCAAGAAGCTTTGAAGAGCCTTCTTGTGACTTGGCAATGGCAGTGCTCTTATGGCTTCAACTCTCTCTGGGTCAATTGCCAGTCCCTCTTTCGAGACAATATGGCCAAGGAGCTTTCCTTCATGTGCAAGAAAGATGCACTTCTTGGGGTTCAAAGACACTCCGAACTTTCTACACCTCTGAAACACTTTCCTGAGGTGAAAGAGATGGTCTGCTGCATTCTTGGAGAATACAGTGATGTCATCAAGGTATATCAGCACTATCTTGTTGATCAAGCCCTTAAACACCATGTCCATTTCCCTTTGAAAGGTAGCACCAGCGTTTGACAACCCAAATGGCATCTTCTTGTAAGCATACGTGCCCCATTTAGTCGTGAAGGCTGTCTTGAATTGGTCCTCTTCTTTTACCATCACCTGATTATACCCTGAGTAGCCATCTAGGAGAGAGAATCTCTCTGAACCAGATACTACTTGCAATATTTGCTCCATGGAAGGGAGTGGATAATGATCCTTGAGAGATGCCCTATTAAGGTCGCGGAAGTCCACACACAACCTGATTTCTCCGCTCTTCTTCCTGACCGGAACCAAGTTAGCAACCCAGCTTGAGTGCTTGATCGGGAATATAATGCTTGCCTCTATTAGCTTATTTAGCTCTTTCTTCATCAGAGGCTCAATGTGAGGGTTGACTGGTCTCTGCTTCTGCCTGATGGGCTTAGCATCTGGATCCAATTCTATGGTATGTTGTGCCAAATTTGGATTGAATCCTCTCAAGTCTTCATAGCTCCAAGCGAAGACATTTGGAAATTCTTGGCAAAGCTGAACAAAATCAGATTTCTCTTGTGAGGTACTTACTTTGCCAATCTGCAATGTTTTGCCTTCTTCCACTAAAATAGGCTCTAAATCCTCACCCTTTACTTGAATGTTTGCCTTCTCCTTCCGGAACTGATCATTCGGGTTGAAGATTGACTCCAAGGTTATGAGGCCTTTTGGTAATTTGTTAGTTCTCAACTGCACCACTTGGTCACCATACTGCTGATGCAACTTGTCTTGATTCCTGGCAAAGAACTCAGCTTCTTCTTATAGGAAATTGATGATTTGATGGTCATTCTCAAACACTTGCCAACTGACATTGTTATCCGGCACTGAAGGCCTCACAATCACGTGGATGTTTGGCTGTACCTTGTCTTGTTGAATGCTTTTCGTAATGTCAAAGGCTGCCCCTACTGCTGCAAGCCTGTCAGCAGCTTGATTCTCTTTCCTGGGAATGGATTCGATGCCAAAACCTTCAAAATCTTCCATGAGGTCCCACACCCTGTTCTTGTAGCACCTGAGTAGATCATTCTTGGCAGCATGCCGTCCCTTGACCTGATTTACAATCAATTCACTGTCCCCAAAGACTTGCAGATTCTTTATTTTTCTCTTGATTGCCCAATGCATCCCTTGCACCAAGGCTTCATATTCAGCAGTGTTATTGGAGCATGCAAATTGAAATCTAAAAGCTGAATAGTACTTTATTCCTTGGGGTGAAACAAGCATGGCTCCACCTCCTGCACCTTGCCTACTCCTTGATCCGTCAAAAAACAGCTGCCATACCTCGTTGTCATCATTATGGCTTGGCTTGGTGATGCTAGGAACAGGTTGATTTTCTTCGTGTATACAATAGACTCCCAGCTCAGATTCTTCTACTTCTTGATAGGGATCAAAAGCATGTATCTTGTTTTCCCATTCATCAAGAGTTAGGTCCGGGATACTTCCAACCTTGGTGTCAGCCTCATCAGTACTAGGGTGATCTTCTTGATCAAATGCTGAGCAATTGGCATTAATCTGACTTGGGGTGTAAGGCTCAATATGGAAGTTTGCAATGGGTTCAGATCTGATTGTGGCCTTAGTTCCATACCTTGTTCTAAATAGCATGTGAGACCAATCAGCAGACAAATACCCTCCAATCTTGGCTGTGAAGTCCCTTGACAAGAAAAGGGCAAAGAGTGGTGGAAGGTCTATGATTGATACATCTTGTAAGAAAACAACATTTGGACATGCATGCAAGGTAAGAATCATGTTTTTAATCACTCCAACTGTTGCTATTGCTGTCCCATCCAATTGCACTACTCCTTTAGATATTACTTCATATTCGAGACCCAGCTGATCAGCTATTTGCTTGGGCATCACGGAGCTACTTGCCCCGGAATCAATCATGCAATTGTGTACTAGTTTATCCCCAATGATTAATGAAACATAGAAAGGAGGGGGCTTCAACATTTTACCTTGTTGTCCTCCATGACTTCCTTCAGGCTGGGCAGCATTTGTAAGCACTTTGTCTTGCATCTGAACCCGCTGATTCGAAGTTGTCCAATCCTTCATGGCAGCTTGCAGCAGATCTCTTTGGCCTGGGATAGATAGGGATTCCCACATTGATATGTTAACGTTTGTCTTCTTCATCTGATCAATGATACTGAATGGTGATGAAGAATCTCTCTGCTATCCTTTGGTTTGCACGTTTACTCCCTGCACGTGGGCAGCAACAACTGGCATTTGAGTTGGCCTAGGGGTTGTTCTTGGCTGCCCTTGTGTATTTGAAACTGGACTCTGCTTGCCAATCATTTGTGGAGCCGTGGAAGGTTGTGGATTGGCTGGGGCTAATGGCTGTTCTTCACCCAGATTCCTCCTTTTTGACCTTGTGTTGGCTGCAACACCTTGAGAAACTACCTGATTCATGCCACAGAAATCTTCTGCTTGCCAGTTCACCAACGTGGTGTCATTTGGGGCTAATTACCGTTGGAATGTTTCTTGTTGTTGACTGTTTCCTTAACTATCCTCGCCCTCCACACCAGTAGTTGTCACCATCAGTGCTTGATTGAGAGCACCATTCAAACACATGGATTGGTTATGAGGCTCGTTGCATGGAAAGCACCAGTCATATTCCTAAGCAATGTTGTTCAGTGCTGGAACTAATGCCTTAGAGGTAGATATAGCATTTGGATTATAGGGCTGGAATGGTCTATTAGAGGAGGCCTTAGGCCTTGATTTTGATTCACATTTGTAATTGGATTAGGTGGTCTTTGTGGTTGGTATGGCTGCCTATTAGGTTGAGCTTGAGGTTGATAGGAAGGTCTGAAATCTTGGGCTTGTTGCCTCATAATAGTAACCTGCTCATTTCCCAAATTTTGCAACTGTTTCATGACCTCTTGGAGTTCATTCGAAGCACTTGGAGATGAAGTGGAAGCTTCACTTGAACTCTGATTTCTAGGAGTGGGAACAGGAACCAAAGTGGGTGCTTGACTAGTGCTTGGATTTTCTAAGTTTGGATACAAGGGCATGGGAGGCCTAGGAACCAGTTTACCAGCTTGAATAAGACAGTTTTCGGCTCTAATGGCAATGCTATAAGCCATAGGGATTGTTGTGCCTCCCATGGACTGAATTAACATAGAAATATCATAATTCAAAGCTTTAAGGTAATATAGAAAAGCACCTTCTGCTGTTGGCCTGACTGCCACTGGAATCCTATCCCAAGACCTTTGAAATCTGAAGTTGAATTCAGTCAGCTGCTCGTTGGGGGCTCTCTTGATAGTTATCAGCTACTCCAAAAGAGACAAGTTGTCTCCCTTCTCTCCAAATTGCTCATGAAGTGCAATACACAGCTGATTCCAGTTTGTGATAGAACCAGCTCCAAGGCTCCTAAACCATTGTAATGCTTTACCCTTGAAGGAAGATGCTAGTAACTTGACAGCCACTTGCATTTCGTTGATTTCATGGATTGCACAAAGGTTAGCAATATCTTTAACATGATCATCTGGAGTAGTCTGATTTTCTCTGGTGAAGTAGGGAATGTTCTTCAAGGCTGCAATAGGAACTGGATGTTGTGCATTGAGAGCAAGTCGGTTGCTTCCTGTGAAGTTGACGTAGGGATTTTTCTGAGCCATTCTAATCGGTCTTAAAACCCTTGTATACTAAATGAAAGGCCTATCAGGTGGAGGATTTGAGAGAGTTTTGTTTGATGGAGATGGAGACCTTTGAATCCTTCTTCCTCTTTTCCTTCTTCTTGGAGATAACTGCAGGTATTCAAACAGCACTTCTTCTTCTCCAACTCTTGACATTGTGGTGATTCTTCTCATGAGTTTTCAGGCCTGCACTGCTGAAACCAGTTGATTCTTCACCTTGGAGTCGCCAGATATGCAAATAATAGCTCTTATAAGCAAGAAAACTGCAGCAGATGCATATCAACTTTGCTGCAATAAAAATGAGACCTCTAAGTCCCACCGGGCATGCCAAAACTGTTGTTGCAGACTCACAACATCCCTGGATGCAAATCAGGCTTCTAGGTTGATGTTCAGGCAGCCAGTGTGATTGCACAACATGGAATCCTTTCTCGAAGCGTGGGACTTGTAAAGATGGGAAAATATTCTCCAGAGAAGGCTGGTTCCTATTCCTCTGTTTAGATGCACACAAAAAATGCAGAGGGTTTGCTAAAACCTAATCTAACTTGCCAAGGAAACAGGGTAAGAAAAATGCATAGAATAAAACCTAAACTACAAAGGTGATGCACCAAGGAATGTTAGACATTCGTTTTGCAAATTTAACATAGACCACATAGATGCAATACAAACACCATGCACAGGTAACCAAACTACAATAAGAGATCAAAATGATAGCAATGAATACATGAGAGGGTTAAGAGTCAATCACAACACATATATTATTGCTCAAGAGTCGATACAGTACATTGTAGTGGCCAAGAGGCAAAAATACTAGCATTACAACCCATATATGGGAGGTTTGAAAGCTCCACAAATTCTCTGGCAAGCGAGGGAATAAGGGAGGATGCAAAACAAAAAAAAATATCCGACCCATTAAAGGAGCTCTCTTTACAATATATATCAAGAAATGAGAGAGGGAAGAGAGAGGAAATCTAGAATCTGCCCCAACCACTTCTTGGTAGCATTTAAAATGATCTCATTATGACAAAAGCGGCTGATCCTGGAAAAACGGTGGGCTGTCTAATAGGAGCGGCGAGCTGTCTGCTGCATTAAAGTTGGTTGTTGAAGCATTACTTCTGTCTATCACCACGCATCAGAGACATTTTCTTAATTTTCTCCCTCCAAACTACACCAAAATGTAAGATTGATCCCAGAATCATGTAGATAATTTCAACAGCTTTCCGTTGATATAAAGAACATGTAAATCTGAGCTCTGGATCGAAAGATACGAAGGTCTGAAGATTTAGGGCACAAAACAGGCGAAACGGATTTTTAAATCTTTTCCTGCGCTCTGCCATCTGGACGACACGTGGTAGGCCCTGATTCGCTGAGTAATTCCCTCTCTCCACCTTTTCGTGGACTTTTCTTGTGGGACCCTTAAACTTGGACACATGGCACTATTTCATTGTTTCGGATCAGTGCTCGAAAACTCACCCCTTTGACTTTTTGGACCTTTTTCCTTGGCGACATGTGTCATGCTGTGATTTTTCTACAGGGCCCCCAGATTTTTGCGTCCACCATGTCCTTTTGTCCTAGATGTCCCAGTGCTGAAGTTTCCTGTTTTGGCCGAACCAGCCGGTTCGCGTCCTCTGCGCACTCTTGTCCTACTTGCTCCCGGTAAAAGACTTGGACAAATTTTCTTTCTTTCGGCTGATTCAGGCATTTAGCGTCCATTTGTCCCAGATGTCCCTTTTCTGTTTGGGCCGCCTGGAGGCTTTTCGGCTGATCCGCGCCTTCCGCGTATAATTGTTCCAACTATCCCAAAGGCGGTCTTGAGCAGGACTTAGCCAATTTTACGATTTTCTCCTGAATCAATCTACTTGCTTGGAACTAAAAAACTCTGATGCATGTTATCAAATTAACTCTGGGGAGTGAAATTTGGATAACACAAGCCTTCTTCTAGCATTTAACATTATCGTGCTCTACGCAAAACTGACATGGAACTTATGGCTCCTCTAAGTAGCATCAAGCTCAAGTCATAGAGCTACTTATGAACTCGGCCCCCTTTGAATTCACCCGATATACATTTGGTAATTGGTACTTCCTCACGTACACACCAACATACATTCAAAGAGGTCAATTACCGAATATCTCGCTTGTAGCCTTCACAAGCTCACCAAGCTAAAATAATTAACCTCACATTCATTTAGCTTGACCGAGCTATATTGAAGGTCGCTCACCTTATACAATGTGCAATCTAACCTCTTATGGACTATTCTAGCATGCTTTCAACCTTATTTCTTATCATCATGGAATTCATGGAATTTCCTTGGTTCCAAGGCATCATAGAGTATAGCAGAATACTAAAAAATTCCACTATCACCATCCTCAACCATTTCAGCCTAAAGACCCCTATTGTCCATTTTTTCCCAAGAGGCAAAAAATGGATAACATTTTTGGAAACCTCTCGGGAATACTTTCTTGCTAAGCACTAGTCCAGTAGCTTATAATATCCATTGGGCATGGAGTCACTGATAATCCCAAAAATGATCACAAACCATTAGATTCTTGTCTCTGAGCCACGTGTATGCTCCTGCTTCCTGGACTCAAAATTGACTGTCATTCACAACTTCCCAAATTTCACAAGAAATTCTTGAAATGCTCATGGATGGAAAATTGCTATGATTTTTAATCCTCAACTATTCTCATCATCCAAAAAACTAACATACAATATGAAGGATAATACCTTACAATTGTCCCAGAATTTGAGCACACTGATTTGTGACTTCTTGGAATGCATGACACACTGCATGAATCTAGGTAAACATTTGACAAATTTGGGACATCATAGAACTCTATTAAACTTGAATTTTTCCTTCTTTTGAAAATTCCACTTCCAACACATTATGCAAGAGAAACAAAGATGAAACACAATACGCACAAAACAACTGAAAATTATACATGCTTTAAATGAAACATGCAGAGTGTGTTGGGCACTTATTATGCTAACATCAAACCTATTCCTACTCTATGATAATTGGAGGCACAGGTGAGCTAAACAAACCCTGCAGCTGGTTGTGAAAAATAGCTTCCTTTTCTCACAATGGGAAACCATGCAGATGATGTGACAATGGACATGGTTGAAATTGAAAGTGAAAAAATGAAATAAGCCCAATTCTCCACTTGGCTCACCAAGGCATCAACTAGGAAGATAAAATATCCTTCTTGTAGTTGCTCTACATTTGTTTTATAGAGGCATTGCAACTGATCCTTGGGACTGTGAAACTCATCCTCACATTGTGAAGTGAATGTGATTGGTTGTTAATTTTCATTTGGCTCCAAAGAGGCCAAATACCTTATGGGACATGGTTCTAACCCTTTGAAAATTCCCATGACTCTGATTCTCAATTTTAACAGAAAAATCTACCTATGGATGTTCATTGGTTCAAAACATTTACAAATTGTTCATGAGTGAATGACTAACGTGATATTCCCTTCTGATTGTCCTCGCGTTTACCATTTACAAATAAATCATCTTCTATGTAGATGAATGGTACTAACATGATATTCCCTTCATTTACTTTTCCTTCCTTGACAATGAGTAATTCTTCCACAACATGAAACTCTCTTGGATTGCTTGCAGCCTCAAATGAAATCACTTGAAAATCACTACAAGTGTTTGAAGCATACTGCTTATATAGGAGTCCTACTTCCATTTGAAGACAAAGTTGTTCTGCATTTTTAACCTTCTCATCCCACATGAAACTTGCAAATTCATATTCATTTACCTATTCCTTTTGAGGATTATTAGGGATAGCACAATCTTAAAAAACATTCTCCTCCAAAACTGGTTCATTAGCCAAAATAGGTTTCACAATTGAGAGCAAGAGACTCTCCATGATATAATATTTGTTAAATTATTTTGAATCTATCCTAACTTATCCCACATCTTCCTTTAAAGCAGCAGGCCTTGTGTGTTGGGAAAGAGGTAATGGAACAATAAAATTATGAAGTTCCATAGGCTCCTATTCATCCAAATACTCCTCCAAATCAGACAGATAATATAATACTTCATTTTTTGACTATGTCAAGGATTTTTCTTCTATCATAGTGTCCTCCAAACTAGTAACTTTTTCACACTACGATTTTTCATTCTCAAACATGAAATTATAAAGATCAATCTCATTTGAGAAATCAAAATTTTGACAGAAAGAAGGAAAAGAATTTGAAACCTCCCATGTTCCTTATTCTGTACTCAAAACCGTTGAGTTTGCATTGCTCTCCTTCGCGACATGAACCACATTATGGCGTATTTCATCATCCAATGAAGCTATTGAAAAATTGCTTCAATGGTCCATAAGTGTTTTAATTTCTCAACATGCAAAAGAATTAGGATCACTACACTCACTAGAATCACCTTGTACTCTTGAGATTATTTCTTCTTCAATTTACACATGCTCTTCTTTCGGCAGATTTGGGGCTAACTCTTTCTCTTACTCGGCCAATTTCGTAACTTCTGGGGAATCAACAGTCTCCACAAACATAGTTCCAACATGTATGCTACACTCTAAACACATAAACTGATGCTCATCATCCTCTCGTACTTGTTCTTGTGTAAATTTAGTCTCCATTGTCTTCTCTTGAATCGTAACCATGGATAGGAGCTGAGTTAGGAGGGGGACTTGCTTGACATTCAAACTTGTAGCCCACTTCTTTAGATTCTTTGCAAGCTCATCTTTACTAAGTTCCTTAACCTTATCCTCATTTTCCTCACTATAATAATACTGTTGGTCTTCCCAAAATGGATTTGGGACTATAAACGGAGAGGTGGGTTGGGGCTGAATTGTTTCATTCATTGTTGAAGTGGTGGAAGTAACGTAGCTTCTTGTATTGGTGGCCTTTGTAGAAAGGAAGGAATCCTAGAAGAATGAGGAACATAAGATTCATGGTGGAATGGTAAGATATGGTATGCAGAAATGGGATTCTCAACATGGGCAGCAGGTGAAAATCCTGGGATTTGGGTTCTATACTGAAATGATATTAATTGGGAAATAGGAAGAGGACTCTGCGGTGGTGGTGTAGAATCAACCCATCGACAAGATTGCATTACATCAAACTCATAGGCCTCTATTTCTTCGATCCAACCTTCAAACCAAGGCAATATTTCAGTCATAAAAGCAATATTTTCCTGCAAGCTATAAAAACTTGGCATAGGGTCAACCCATGGACAAGCTACCTTGAAGCCAATATTTAATGCCTTCATTTGAGTTGTGGCTCTAGATTATACCATGACTACCTCTAGTTTTTGCATCTTAAGTTACAACTTTACATCTTCATCTATAGGATAGCCTCCATCATCTACATATTCCTACTCTTGAAAAACTACATAGTTAAGTGAACAATAAAACTTACCATGGCTCTGATCATAGATGTATGCATGCTACTGATTTTCATGATAAAATGGAGCTAGAGGTGGGTTAAAATAGCCTAAAGATGGAAATTAATACTACTAGTGTAAGTGGGAACTCAACTGTGGAAATGAAATCATGATTGCACAACTTCATGACTGGAAGAAAAATGGAAAGATGTGGAAGAAAATGGATGGAAAGGGTAAAAACAAAAGTATACAACTCAAAGAGTGGATTACTTATACCAATGGAGTCACCAGTTGTACTTGGGTATACCTCCTAACACTAAAATTTTACTAAGAGCACAACAAATTAATGAAAATAAAGTGAACACAAATACACACATCTGTAAAAAATGTGACTCTTGTGGTCCCACTAGGCGTGCCGAAACTTAATGCAAAAACACAGCACCCCTAAATGAGTTCTAAAAAATCTTCTTTTCTAAGGCAGACTCATTTGGTGTGATTGCATAACATTCAACTTTCCCCAAGGTGTGGGACCTTGCAAAATGGAAAATATCTCCAAAGAAGGATGGTTCCTCTTCCTAATCTACCTACCACAAGCTATTCCAGTGCAGGCAAGCTAATCTAATCCTAATCTAACTTCCAAGGAGACAAGGAGAGAAAGAAAGTGAGGAAAATAGAGCCTACACTAAAATGGTGATACACCAGAGAAGGGGGCGAGATATTGTGTTGAGGGAGAAAGAAACAGAGAAAATGGAGATGAGGGAGGTCAAACAGAAGTGACATGGCCCAGATCTTCAAATTCGCCATTAAAATCCTCAAAACACAACATGCATGCACCTGCAAATGTGAAATACATACACAGAAAAACAAATCTGGAAGGGAGAGGCACGGGGAAACAACAAAATGATGCAAAGGGTTGAAGAACACCACAAAAACATGTTTTTATTGCTCTAGAAGGTGCATAGACCATTACATTTTTGGAATAGAGGCACAAATACATTTTCTAGGCATGGGAGAAGGTTCGTTGCTCAAAAATGGTGTCGAGAAACAAATTTGACAGAGTTTCTCTATGCCCATAATGTCTCTCCTCAAAATGAGAAGTGTTACAATATATAGAAAGAATAAAAGAGAGAGAGAGAAGAGGGAAAAATCGAATCCCGAAATCTGTCTTTCAACCACTTTTCAAAATGTGTTTTAATTCTTCCTCTAGTGATGGACTTGATGCAAAAGCTCATAATTCCATGTATCTACTTCGCAGACCAACGAAAATGACCCATACTTCATTAAATCTGGTGGTTGGAACTGGTTTTTTTGCCTTTTCCACTCCAAAACACGTTTTGAAAATTTCTCCCACAAATCTCTACCAAAATCAAAAATTGAAGACTCCATGATGAAGATAATCTCTATATCTTTCCATTGGTACCAAGATCGTCAAAAATGGAGCTCTGGATCAAAAGATATGGCCTTCTGCATTTTTTCCCTATGTTTCCTATAAATTTGGCTTTGGGCGAATTTTGAACTTTTTCCCCACAAATCCGCCAATGATGTGGCACCCTTTTTTTGGCTAGGGAGGTGTGCTCAAATATTTTCCTTTGTGCCATTTTGTCAAAAGGAAAATTTTCACCTTTTCCTTCGACTCCCCGCTTTGGCTTTGACTCGGGTTCAAACTTTGAATTTCTCCCTTTTTTATTTTAGAGCTTGCACGAGTTTGTCAAATAGATTTAAGACACAGATTCACGCGACATAGTCGTTTCTTCTCTTTCTTCTTGCACAGGGTCGTGGCCGATCCAATATTTTTCCTGGGGGGTAAAATATGGATAACAATTCCTTGTGAGCATATAGGATGAGGAAACCTATTCTTAAAAAAGAATGAAGGGTGATCCACAAATATGCCCAAAGGACACTTAGGTGAAAGGGCAACAAACATGAGAAGTGTGGATTAGGGATGTAACGAGTAAAACATTAGATGTTAAAATACTATGTTTGCTTAATTTTTAGTAGTTATATAAGGCACTAACAATGCACTATGAAATTTAAACGTGAATGTTTAACTTGACAAAACACATAATGGATCTATCCAAAGGCTTTTTTGAAGTGATGTTTGTAACTTTTGAGACAATCCCTTGGTCCTGGTCGATCCATTTGTAAATGGGATTAGATTGCCCCTATATAGGAAGAGCTTTGGTGTGAGAAACATCACCAGATGCAACTATAAAAGAATGTTCATCAATGAAACATGTGTCGAAGCCTTGTGCCATGGAGGGGGTGAAGTAGATTTTTCTGAATGGCGTGTCTCATGAGCTATAATGCCTTTTTCTTCTAATAACTTAAGTTTTTTTATCCAATTCCTAACAATCATTGTCATGGTACCTATTAATATGATGAAATTTACAAAATGGATGAACCTTTTCTCGCTCAAACCGATGAGAAGGGTAATGATCATTGGGTGGTAACCAAATTAACCTCTTTTTAATTAGTGCTAACAAAATATTATGAGGATGATCAATATCTTTTTCAAAATAGATTAGTTTTGTTATTAGAGGGGGTGGTGGCTAAACTTTTGGTTTAGGACCAAGATGGTAAAAAGTGTCACCATGATGCAAGACCTTGATTGTATGGTCAGTGGGTATAGACTCTAGTTATTTTTCATAATCATTTGTAATATGAGGGGTGACAATATTTATATCAAAATGTTGAGGCTTTTTAAGTTATTGTATATTTTTCTCTAAATTAATAACACACAAGAAAATCTTATTAAATGAGTCACATGTATCATAAAATACTTAATCCTTAAGGGAGTGTTTGAGGCCTCTGTAGAATATAAATTACATTTCTAAATCACTTGGCTGATATATAAGTAAATGCATGTTGGCTTTGAAGCATAGAATGTGATCAACTACGGGCTCGGTCTCACTTTGATGTAAAGAAGATAGACTCTCATATATATCCTTAGGGCCTTTATGGTAACTAAGGTGTGATATAAAAGCATATTCAAGGTCGATGAAAGCACCTAAGGAGCCACTAGGAAGATGGGTAAGCCAAGTAAGACTTCATGAGAAGGTTTTTAGAAGGAATCTATCATTGTCATATGAATCCGTAAGTGTCCTATAATGCATAATATGTTTATATGGATTTGAAGTGCCATCAAATAATTGGAATGTGGGCATGACCAAATTCTTAGGGAAAGCAGCTTGACATATTTTTCGATGAAAAATATTACCATAAATGGTATTAACATCAATACTAGCATAATAGGATTTGATTTTTAGAGTCAATGTGTGAACTTTGCGTTATAAATCTCCAACTACATGCATTAGAGAAATCGCCTCTTGAGGTGGTATGACATAAACATTGAAAGGCTCATTCAAAGGTGGTACTTTTCCATTAATTGTAGTTGTGGGAACATTGGTTGGTCTAAAGTCCATAGTGGGCAATGTGTCATGTGAAACTGAATTGGGTAAAAATTAAGGCTTTAAGGGTTGAATTTTAGGAGGAGGTTATAAAGGTATATTACCATTATTAACAGGAAAATTATTCACACTAGGAGAGTTATCAACAACATGTGTATTGGATGCAACCAAAGAAGTAAAAACATGCATATTGTTATTAATGTTATCATTATCATTATGCACATTTTCATTTATAATTGGAATAGTATAAGTAATAATAGAATTTGTTGGATCTCAAAATTACACCCATCCCAGATTAGGATGAACTGGGATTTTGAGGCAACATGGGATTGTCTACAAGTTGTAGGACCTTGTGCTCTTGAGACAGACCTCCAGAGAAGGTCGACTTCCTCTACCTATTTCTACTGTTAAAACTACACGTACGAAGGGAAATGAAACTACCTATCATTACTCTATGATTCCAAGGGACCAAGGTGAGAAGGAGATGCATGGAATGGGAAAACCTAAGCTAAAGGGAGGTGATAACACCAAAAAGAGGGGGGGTGAACAAAATCAAATTTGAGAAAAAATGAAGGAAAATGCATGTAGGGAGGGCAGACATGCATGCCACAGTCTGAAATTCACTCACACATTCATTTTCATGGAGAAAAATCAGAAAAGGGACCTACAAATCTACAAGGGACTTGAAAATGCACAATAAAGAAATAATGTAAAGGAGAGGTAAGAAGATGCAATAAAAATGAGTTAGGGCAAAGAATAGACACAAAACAAAACTTTCATTACTTTCTAAAGATGCATAGTCAATTATAAGGGTGGATATGGTTGGTATCCACATGCAAAGAGCCAAATCTAAAGGCTTGAAACTCAAATTGCAGAAGAACAATGCCCTTAGCACGCCAAATGAGTCCAACCTTTAACAATGAGCAATGCTCAACAATATATAAAAGAATGAGAGTGAAGGAAAGGGAGAAAGAGAGGGAAACATGGATTCAAATTTTCAACCACCAACAACAAACAATAAATGCCTACAAATCTTCCTGCAAGGCTATAAGATCCACCTCCCATGTTTGTTTAGCTTGTGGAAGAAGAAAGGAGACCAAATCTAAAGAAATATGGGTGGTTGAGTCAATTGGATGTATGAATTAATAGCCTAACTGACATTTCTCTATTTTCCACCTACCAAATCCTGCCAAAATCTGATTTTGAATAACCTAGAGTGTAACATACGTTAGCAGCTCTCTAAGAAGACCAAGAGCACACAAATCTAAGCTATGTAGCAGGAGTTATGGAGATCTAAAATCTACAATGCACACTGAACATGTAAGACACGTGGCACACTTTGATTGATCTGAGGATCAATTGTATGTCTGATGTTTTGTCATTTCTTCCACATATCATGTGAGTATTCTACAAGTATCTGGCATGTTTTGATAGGTTGTGTGTCGCACACTTCATCTGACACGCTGACACGTGGAACTTGATGACTGAAGTAGAGGATTGCACTTGGCTCATGTGCAAGGGAAAGAAGCGTGAGAGGGAGGAATGCAATTTTTTGTAAATACACATGTGATGGAGTGCATAAGGAGTGGGGAGAAAAATTACATATCTGTAAGGTGCAAGGTATGAAAGCATGCGAAGGAAATGGAAGTGTGTACGACAAGAATGCGTGGGAAGATGAGCGCAAAGGACTAATGCACAAAGGAAGATTGCAGAAGAGAAATGAGTGTGCATTAGGAAGTGTGCAGGACTTAGGAAGGAAATTCATGCGTGGGGAAATCATGTCAGGGGATTGGCCAAAATGAAAGGTAAGTCCACAGATGCGTGCAGAAGGGTGTGCGACTTATTGAAATGAAAATGGGTGCGTAACGAGTGTGCGCATAGGGAAAATGGAAGGAGATAGAGGAATAAAGGAGGAAGGTAGAAGCGCACGAAAGTAAAGTGGGGAGAAGAAAAACACAAGGAAGAAGCAAGGAAGGGTGTGCAATGGTGCACACGAGGAAATGCAGTCCTGCCAAAGTTTCAAAGTATATAACCAAGAGCACATACAACCTGAAAACTTGAACTCAAAGCCAGAATGGAATTACAAGTTGTCTAAAATAACTAGGCGAGTTATTTTAGACAACATGTAGGAGAATTTTGGGGTCATCTACCTACTAGATGAAAGAGATCAGTGACCTTAGAAGCATCCATTGGGCATGGAGTCTTCTTGAAGATATGATCTCTAATGTTGAAGAACACCCCTAAAATATCTTGAAAACATTTTCTGACTCTGAATAGAACTATTACTAACTGTAGGAAGACCCTTAATTGAACTGCCATCCTAGAAGCAATAAAAGGGTGCACGTGAAGAAGCTTGTGAGAGAAATGAACTATGTACAAACAAAACAATGTACACATGGTGCACTTGGAGGAATTGTAACTACTCTAATATGTACAACTGTACAAAAGGTCTCAATGGAAATAATTAAGATAAATCCCGTTGACTAGGATTGGAAACACATATCCATCAAGGTGAGACAACTCGAAAGAGTGATAAGAACTTTGCATACAATAAATCTATAAATTGCAGAAGATAACACAACACCAGTTATATGTGGGGCCAAGATGCCCTAATAATCAATATATGCAGAATAATACCCTTAAGGTAGGGCAACACCATACAATGCTCCTTAAGGAAGGAGTAACTCCACAATCTCCCAAGATGGGAATTCACTTCGAGGGGGACACCTCTAATATACCTCTACCAAGTAGAAGACTCAACTCATACATCCCTCATAATGATACTCACATCCTTTAAATAGGATGGGTAACACCTAATCCCAATGTATGCTGACCCATTACCCAATATAATTAATTCCTATGTGAGCCCATATAACTAACTAAGGGGATGTGTGCCACATGTAAGTATCTCCATCAACCCATATATATTATATTATCATATCCCAAGGTACATAGCATTTCCTCCCTCTTTGACATGTTTCATCCCCGAAACATAAGAAGAAGGCATATAATGAGTGCGCTTTAAATTATTACACACTTGTCGCCATGCTCGATCATCCAACCACCCATATGAAATCGTATGGGGTGATGCTGCTCCAAACTTGATTCCATATTCCCTTGTGCTCATTTGATTCCATCCTGGTCCATATGTGTTCCTCCTCGGCATCCATGTATATCAATAATTATTATTCATGTGATTTCATGTCATATAATTATTGTTCCATTGATTCCATGTATAGCCAAAATTATTACTCCTCCAATTCCCTGTATATCCATATAGATTTCTACCCTTGTGTGCCCTAGCATGTCTCCATGATTTTTTCCTCTCATGATGATGTGGATTTCCATATGCTGTAGTTGTAGTATCCTCAACCTTATTAACATGTTTCTTAACTTTCTTTTCTTCTTCCACCTTTGTATTTGATATTTTATTTTTCTCTTGAGTAGATGAATCATCATTTCCTTCTTTGTCTTCATGTTCCAAGGATATTACTTGTATAAATCAGAACGTATACAACAGAATAACATGAGAGAACACCAAAATATACATAAATGATGATAATATGCTCATATAATTGCTTTGCCACTTCGAGGGGGCAACTTCCGATACCACTTCAAGGGGGTAACCTCCAAACCATACAATAACACTCCAATACTCAATATGATGATTAACTACAACCTTCTAACCCCTATATATACCATTCTAACCTATGGCCAATATTGAGGCCGACCTCCTAAGCATAATAAATCATAAATGAATGATATAATAAGATAAGGGGATGTGTACCACATGGCGGCATCTCCATCAACCCATATATATTATATTATCATATCCCAAGGTACATAGCAAAGAGTTAGCCTTTTTACATTAAATAATGATATATTGGCTACTCTAAAGTGCATCAAAATTTGAATGGCATCGAGGTTTGGCTATGTCAGCATCCCATTTTAAGACTAGATCATCCACTTTGAAATCCTTGGCTTTATCCTTTCTGTCAAACCAATGTTTGGTTGATTTATAATGTTGCTCTAACTTTATCATGACAGAGTTTCTTAGTTCTTCAAGTTCAACCAACTCTATCATTTTGATTTCTCTCTTATCCATGCCCTCAAATTCCAACTACTGGGAAAGTTCAAGTGAAGGAAACTCCAAAGATAAAGGAAGTTTGGCTTCCTTTCCATACACAAGTTTGTAAGGTGAAGCCTATTTCCTTCTTCATCGAGATTTTGTCTACCCAGAGTGTGCACAAGAACTTTGTGTGCCATTTCATTTGGTTTATATTGATTATCTACTTCATGATTATGATCAAGTTCTTGTTAGTTGACTCTGCCAATCCATTTCCCTAAGGGTAGTAGTTGGAAAAAGTCTTTAAATAAATTCCAAGGCTAAGAGACCAATCAATAATCCTTGTTTTAAGGAAGGATTTTGCATTATTATAGATAATGGTTCGAGGAATGCCAAACCTTGTTACAATTCCCTCGAGAAAATTAAGGATACCGAATCAATTGATTCCTTGAGCATGAAAACTTATGTCCATATGGTGAAGTAATTTGTAGCTGTCAACACCCACTTATGACCAACACTCGAAGGATGGTTGATCATGCCAATGAAGTCTAGGCCCCATTGTGTGAAAGGATAATTTTCTTGGATTGGTTGGAGGGGAAGCGCAACCAATTTTTTCTATCCTACAAAAAAAGTGCATTCTTTTCATTTTCTAATCCACTTGTGCATGTCTACAAATAGGGTAGGCCATAAATATCCTGCCTTGATGATCTTCATTTTTGTTTCTTTGGCAGAGATGTGTCCACCAGAGAATCCATCATGAAATTTTGTTAAATCTTTGTTGACTTGTGTGTCATCAATACACCTGATCAATACACCATCAATGTTCCTTTTAAAGATAATCTCATCAATGATCACATATGGAATATATTACAGCCTCAGATGCCTTCTCTTTTCTTTGTTCAAACTAGGAGGGTATGCTAGAGAAGAAATGAAGGCCAACATGTTCTCCATCTAGGTGCACACATTGGGATCTTCATTTTGTTCAGGATTTGTGCGCATAAGCTCTTCATCCATAAATAATGAAGTCTCTTGGTCGTTCTGCGCATCCTCAGCAAGTTTCTTACAGAGCGCATTGGCTCTGTCAAGCTTAGTGGCTTTGATAGTCACATCATACTCCATGATTTTGGTCATCCATTTAGCTCTCTTCTCATTGATTTCTACTCCCATGATGAATTTTCTCACACCTGAGTGTGAAACTAGCACCTTGACATGGTTTGTGGTGAGCATACTTTTGAATTTCTTTAGCGCACACATGATGGAAAAGATATATTTTTCCATGTGAATATATTTCAATTCATATTCCTTCAATGTTTGACTGAAGAAAGCCATTGGCTGCTCCAATCCTTGTTCATTTTCTTGTGTCAAGACAACAACAATAGTCACATCAACTCCATAATTATAAAGGATAAAATCCTTTGAATAATATGGATTAATGAGTGTTGGGGTGCATAAAATATCTTTCTTAATTTTTTTGAAATGTTCCTTTCCTTTTACCATCCACTTGAAGACTATGTCCTTCTTGAGCATGAGGTTGATGGGACTAATCAAACCTACAAAGTTAGGAATAAATCTCCTAACAAAATTGATTTTTCTTAGGAATGATTGCAAGGCCTTCTTGTGCGCTGGTACATAAAGAGAAAGGATGGCTAAAACATGTTCTAGATCAATATAAATGCCATACTTAGAGACCACATGGCCCAAAACCTTACCTTGTGTAACAACAAACTTTCACTTCTTAGGGTTAAGAGATTGTAGACACACAATCACACACTTTGGGTAAATATCTAGTCTTGATTACACACTACTATTCATATGATTCCTAAGTAAGAAACGTAATAATTAACCCATGTCATTGGCCACCTTTATTTTCTTTATGTTGTTACTTTCAATCTTACATCCTCACTTGCTCAATCTGCCTTTTTACTCTTTGGTATTTGTAATCTTGGACACTAACACCCAACTAGGACTCCAACATCAGGTGCCCTCATCCCCTCTGGGCCCCATGTCCCCTTTGTACTTTACTCACACTTTTTGGGTCCTTTTTAGCCATTTGAACATCTTATATTTTTGGTAGTCAACCTTTTCGGGGTTATCTACAAAATTCAAGCAAGAGAATCATATAAATATAAAGTTATGTGATTATAATAAAGGACCAAGCACTAAGCATTGACTATCACCACCTAAGTTTGCATCCATCAAGGCATATAAGAAATCCATTGCATCCATATAACTCCATCAAAAGGGACACAAGGGTTGGTTTTCTGCATCACACTTCATAGGAGGGAATTTCATTCTATTCCATGCACACATTTATTACATTCTACATATAGCTACTTTCTCACTATCCACGTGTGACTAGCACAAGAGCAACCTAGGGCAAGATTCCACACACACATAAAACTGCATTGGGTATGAGATGTAGTGTAGTGTTCAGTCATAATTTCACCATTGTGACAGCTGAGGATAGTCCGACACCTCATTTTGCATCTTTATTTTTTAGGATTTGATGTTTGTTTGAGGGTTTTGCAAGTTCATTCTTCATTACAAGTTTATAGTGAGCTCAGTGATTTTAGTGCGACCTCGAAATGACAAAACTTGACAAAGGATGAATGCCTCGCAATACCTCAAAGGGAGGTTTTTTGAGCATTTCCGTAGACCTAGGTGCCCAAAATTAGGACCAGGGCACCAGTAGGCACCCCTATCTATCTCCACATTACTTAGAGCATTGTTGAGTTGTGGAGCTCAATTACTTCATTTTAGCATGCAATTGGAACTTGCTGGAAAACACAGTAACTGACATCGGTTATGGTCAAACTGACATCAGTCAGGGAAGACCGACATCGGCCAAGGGCAAGTAGGAACCGATGACGGTTAGGCATAACCGACATCGGTTACCTGTGTGACGAAGTTTTAATTAACTCTCAAGAATTATATCTATTTTTAGCATTAAAATAGATTTATTAATTGTAATTGCATGACTAAGTGCCCTAAGGCTAAAAATGACTATATGAAGTCAAAATTAGGGTTTAGAAGTAAGAGTGTGGATCATAATTACACACTAGTTGTACATACAATATGTCAGATCTAGGTAATTCATTTGGCAAAATGACCATGGTTATTGTGTATTTCTGTAGATGTTTCTTTAAAACCTAAGAGTTCATTTTCATCAATAAACTTCTCAATTTTCTCATCCTTGAGTACTAAAATTTGATCCTTGTACATTCTCTTTTCATTCCATTCAACATCACAACTCTTAATAACTTTAGAATTCTCTAAATCCCAAAAATGGAAACCGAAATCACTAGATCCATAACCAATGAAAGTGCACCTCTTGGATTTCGCATCCAACTTTTTCCTATTTTCCTTATCAACATGCACAAAAGCTTCTGAACCAAAAACTTTAAGAAAAGAAAGATGTAACTCTTTTTCGGTCCATGCTTACTCTGATATTCCTCCATCTAACAAACTTGAAGGTCCATGGTTAATCAAATAAATTGTTGTATCAACTACTTCTACCCAAAACTGCAAGGGAAATCTAGAATGTATCCTCATACTTCTAGCACATTCCATGATTTTCTTGTTCATTCTTTCTACAACACCATTCTCTTGGGGTGTTCTCGGAACCGTTCTTTCTCTACGTATCCCATTAACTGAATAATAATCATTAAAAGCCTTGCTACATTATTCACCACCATTGTTAGATCTAAGGCACTTTAACTTAGAATTTGATTCATTCTCAATAAGTGCTTTCCATCTTTTAAAAGCATCAAAAACATCAAATTTATGTTTAATACAATAAACCCATATCTTTCTTGTAGCATCATCAATGAAAGTAACATAATACTGGGATCCTCCATGAGAAGCTACCTGAGCTAGTCCCCACACATCTTAGTGTACAAGCTCCAATTTATGCTCCTTCTTAGTTGCCCCAACTTTGAGAAATCTCACTCTCTTTTACTTTCCAAAGATACAATGCTCACATAAATCAAAATCTAAATCTTTCAAATCTGATAACTTACCCTTAACCTTTTAGATTTGTATTCCTTTTTGACTGATATAACCTAACTGATTATGCCACATACATGCATCTGAATCTAAAGTAGATAATGCAGAAAAGGAATCAGTAATATAGGTAGATAAATATAACGTTCCTACCTTCTTACCTCTTGCCATGAAAAAATCACCCTTGGTGACTTTCCAAGAGTCTCTTGTAAAAGTAACCATGCAACCAGATTCACCTAGTTGCCCTACAGAAATAAGATTCCTCTTGAGGCTTAGCACATGCCTCACATCTTTCAATACCCATGTATTTCCATTCTGCAATTTTAGATGAACTTCCCCTTTACCAGTAATATTGCAAGGTTCATCATCAACTAAATAAACATGCCCAAAATTGCCCTGGACATAATTTCTAAAATAACCCTTATTAGGGGTTGTATGGAAAGAAACTCTTGAATCTAAAACCCATGATTCAATTCTATTGTCCAAAGAAAGAATAAGAGCATCTTGCATTACCTCTGATGAAGCAAGATTCACCTCTTTACCTTTGTTTGGTTGTTGATTCTCTTTATCTTTTGACCAACAATATTTCTTTGCATGTCCTTTCTTTCCACATTTCCAACAAGTAATTCCCTTACTTCTGGATTTAGATATGTTATCCCTTGAATTTGATTTCCCATTACTCTTACTCTTGGATCTCTCCTTCTGCCTGCCCCTACTTTCTACATTCAAAGCATTTCCAGATGATATTTCCTCTGTACTCTTCCTGTGAATTTATTCATTCAAGATTATACTAACCACATCATCAAACTTCAAAATATTATTAACAGATGATGTATTACTAACAACCATTACCAAGTTGTCCCAACTATCAGGCAAAGAACATAAGAATACAAGTGCTTTTACTTCATCATCAAATGGTATAACAACTGATTTTAATTGATTTACTATAGATCAAAAATCATTCAAATGACTAGAGGCAGATTCACCTTCATGCATCTTAGAACTAAATAGTTTCTTCATCAAATAAACTTTATTTGAAGCACTAGGTTTTTCATATAAATTAGCAAGAGATTTCATTAAGTCTACTGTAGAAGTCACTTCTATAATATTAGAAGCCATGGATGCTGTCAGGCTCAATGTTATAGATCCCAAAGCCTTTCTGTCAAGAACATTCCATTCTTCATCAGTCATCTTAGTAGGTCTAGACTTCTCATCTAATGGTAAGTACAAATCTCTTTGATACAGATAATCCTCAATCTACATCTTCCAAAATTGATAATTTCAGCCGTCAAATTTCTCTACCTTGTATTTATTATCTTTTGTCATTGTTGTAGCTCCCACTCAATTAGAAAACCCTCTGTGAGTAAATATTTCAACACACAAAACCCTCAAACAAAGCTTTGATACCAGTTGTTGGGGTTAGCACACTGGTTGTACAGATAATATATCAGATCCAAGCATACATGCAAATAAAAGTGGATATTCTACCAGAAGAAATATACAAAACAAGAGACATAAATCAACACCAGATTTAACGTGGTTCACCTAGTGTGGGCTATGTCCACCAAGAAACAAGCCAATATATTATCCAAATCTTTGAAAAGATATACAATGAAGATTTACAATCTTCCACACCTCCCAGATGTTCAGTACTTTCTTCCTTCAAGCTTTTCTTCTTCTTTTCACCAAGAATTCTCTCTCACATGATTATCTTGTAATTATGATCCACACTCTTACTTCTAAAACCTAATTTTAACTTCATATATTTGTTTTTAGCCTTAGGGCACTTAGCCATGCAATTACAATTAATAAATCTATTTTAATGCTAAAAATAGATATAATTCCGGAGAGTTAATTAAAAATTCATCGCACAGGTAACTAACGCCAGTTCTACCTAACCATCACCAGTTCCTACTTGCCCTTGACTGATGCCAGTCTTCCCTGACCGATGCTGGTTTGACCATAACCGATGTTGGTTACTGTGTTTTCCAACAAGTTCCAATTACATGCTAAAATGAAGTAATTGAGCTCCATAACTCAACACCTCGAAATGAAAAAAATTGACAAATGGTGAACACCTCGTAATACCTCAAAGGAGGTTTTTTGAGCATTTATGCAGACCTAGGTGCCCAAAATTAGGACCAGGGCACCCGTAGGCACCCCTATCCCTCTCCAGGCGTCCCATTCCAACATGTTCCTCCAGTTCTAAAATTTTCTGAGATCCTGTGCGACAATCAATGCTTTAGATTTTTCCACTTTCCATTCCTACACATCTTTGGAAACACAACAAATCAGCTAAGGATTTTACCCTCTCTTTGCACATAGGGTTTAATTATTTATTGTTTAATTTTCTTTAGTATATTAATGTATTTCATTACATCTTTTTTTTACTACTACTATAACATCATATTAGGCATAATATTCCATATTTTGCATAATCATTTTAGTGAACCCGTCATTCGAGCACTCTTGGTTCCTCTCTTCTTCTCCGCCTCTTTATCTTAGGGTCCTTTCACCATGGAGGCCTCTTTCTATGCATTTTTGCATGATAATCCTGATTGTCAAAATAAACTCAGATCTTTTTCCACTAACACTTATATTCCTCCTCACACCTCTCCTAAATATCTATCTAATAGGTTTACTACTTCTTTATCTATCAAAGAAGAGCATATCACATTTACATATGATGAAATCACCTTTCACTCTATCTTAAGTAATGATTCCCCCTTTATATTCAAGTTTGTATTAATAACATAGGGGTTAAGAGAGCTTTGGTCAACAATGGATCCAGACTTAACATCTGTAATATCACATTACTCACACAACTTTGCCTCTTTGAAGCCTTCTTAAGTCCATTATCCATTTACATTTGTGTCTTTGATAATGTTCCTAAATGAGTCCTAGGTACAATCATGCTTCCTGTTACTCTCGGGTCATGCACTTTATCTGTCCCATTCCATGTCATGCCTCACAATCTTAACTATAATCTTCTCCTTGGATGACCTTGGATCCATGTCATGAATGTGGTCCCTTCAACCCTTCATGCGCGTATTAAATTTTTATATCAAGGTCTGGTTTATGAAGCATTGGTAGATACCTCTCCATTTTCTTATTACAACTCTATTGATCATTCACCTAAAGCCCATACTTCAGCCACCTATCCTCCTAACTTCAAATAGTATGGCCCTGAGTATCGGTATTTGCGCTGCTATAGTTTCAATGGCAGTAGATTAGGTAAACATTAAAAAAGAGTCAAAGAACCTCTTTCCATTCCGACCCAATCCACTAGGCTCAACCTCAGATATCACCCTAACCTCGTATCTTTTGTTCCTTCCGCATCTCCTCTTGAGGTTTACACCATTTAACATACTAATCACCATAAAAATTAATTTCCATTTGTTCTTACTACCGCAAATTCCTTTGGTACACCAACTACTCCTAACACGTTGTCTCATCTGCCACCATGACAATATTTTTTTTCTAGACATATCTCCATCCCTTATGCACTTGGGGGGCATCGTGGTTATTCTTCTACCCCCATCTAGCATCACCAATTGGCTATCACTTCATATTATTACACTTTGTGCTTCATATTACATATCTTTGAGAAATTTTACACACCTTGATATAATATTGTATTGTCATTACCCTATGATGCACTCTTATGTTTTGGTTCACACTTGACTATTGAGGGAATATTATATACATGAACCTCACACACTACACACTAGTCATTATTCATCTTCACACATTGTAAACTTTTCTAAAATCTTCCACCTATTCTCCATCATCTGTACGTTGTGCTTTACACACTTATACATAGTACATATTCTACAAACTACATTCTTATACATTTTTACATCATACACATTTATATCTACACATATTACATTACACACTATGACCACATTTACTACACATATTACACATTTTACGGATCTACTTATATGCATTGCACACACTACCTAATGACGCACTCTAGTCCCATGGTCCATACTTGACTGTTGAGGGCATACATTTCAAATGGACCCCATAAAACTCACACGATCAATCATTCAATCCTCTTATCATGCACCTTTCCTAGTTAGTTCCTTCTTCATACATTTTGTGCTACATCATCATGTCTTCCATCATTCTACACTTTAATCTTCACAATCAATCAATCAACATTTTTATCAAACTATGCAACGTTATTAGCCATCACCTTCTTCACACATATCATGATATATTCTCTTAGGCTAGATCATCACCCGTTTCTAGCATCCTATATATAGATCTCGTGATATACACTTTGTGCTACATCATCATGTTTTCTACTAGCATCATGTTCATCTACTTCATGATTTATGCCTTGTGCTACATCATCACGCATACTTATATCCTACTCACGCACCTAGTGATATACGCTTTAAGCCAAATCATCACTCTATTCATCAATCCCTTTCTATATACATCACGCAAACCATTTCCTGATGATGCACTCTCGTTTACGGTTCATTCTTGACTATTGAGGGGGAACAAATAAATGAACCTCATTGCATACATACACATCCACTCGGGGGGCACGTTGCTCCTATCACTCACACTACATTCCATTCCACCTTATCCACAATATATTGGATATCTTGGTTGTATTTACTCTTGCTTACTTATGCTTTTACATGTACACTTTATTAGACAAATTAGATAGATATCTTGTATGTCATTATCTTTATCATACACACATGCACATTCAATTGATTTTTAGTTGTGATCATGGACTTTACAGATCTATTACATGTAGCATGGATGCTTGACGTAGTACCTAGTGCCAGTCCCACAACGGTTCCTGGGGGCATCCACTTTCATATATTACAGGTGTTATTATTTCATTTTTTTTTCATAGCACACTATTTTCTCATATTATACATACTTTGACTTAATTTTAATCTTTCTAATGCATTAATAGGTGTTTCATGTGAAGCATTTTTTATGCAGGATTACTTGCTTCCATGGTTGTTTGATACACTGTTTGTTTTTATTGTCATTGTTTGCGGGCTTTTTCCTGTGTATTGCTTATTTTCTGATTGTTTGCAGCCACTATGACCTTGATTGTCTTGCGACATCATGAGTGGTGTTCTATGTTTGCAGCTCACTTTTCACGGTCTACAGTGTCTTCTGCTTGTGTCTTAGCTTAGACATTACCTACGTAGCTTATATTTTGTTTTATACATGAGTTTTTGTCTTTGCTTGTACTAACACTTGTTTTCCTAACCACTTGTTTGCATGTGCCTTGGTTTCTACCAAGCACATCCATGTTCCCCTACAAGGCATAATTTAAGCATAGCAGTTGGTCCTCTTTTGGGCCACATAATCCCTTAGTGACATCACATACAACCCAAATGAGGGGGGGGCATCATATGGGTGAATAAGTCACCCCATAAAGCATTATACATAGAATGGTACTTGTACAACATAGTTTTCAGAGTTCAGAATCAGACTTGGGTCCTTAGCATAGCGGACTTTCCTGGATTCCTAAAACTAGGGGCAGTATAACGGCCTTTCTTGGATACTTGGGACTAGGGGGTAGTTACACAATGATTGGTAGTTTAACACAATCTAAAAAAATCCATACACGATGAATTTTACAGAGAATATAGTCATTAGCACATGTGTTTATACACACCATCTACAATGGTCTTATACACAACAGGAAGTAGTTAAAGGTTGGAGGATGACACCAGATAGTTCTCCCTACACTTCTTCCATTACATTGGCATGAGATCACCCAAAAAACTCGCGCGTCGACATCATCTACATGATCCTTTCTATACCCCTTTCCTCATCACGGATCAAGTACACATATTCCTTTTTCATACTTTCAACATTTTTACATACTTTCCTTACACAATTTTATCATATACATCCGTATTTGACTACTTTTCAACTTCTCTTTTGCAGGTCCATTCATATGGGAAGTGGTAGTCAACATCAACATTATAACCAACATCACACACATCGACATCGACATCAACAATAGGTACATCGCGACATCTACACTAGCATTTTATGCCCTGGGTTCATTTTCATCACTTTTTGTACTTCCTCATTTTTAACATCCATGCTTCACATTTTTTACCTTTCCTCACTTTATCTAAGTCCTTTGGCACACTTTGCTGCATCGATCTTCGTGGTTATTAGGTATGCATATCTATCTAATTTATGTTACCAAGATTTTCGATCACCAACACAAATTGGGGGAAAATGTAGACACATAATCACACACTTTTGGTAAATATATAGTCATGATTACATACTATTATTCATATGATTCCTAAGTAAGAAAAGTATTGTATTTGGTCACCTTTATTTGTTTTCTTTGCTACTTTCAGTATTACACCCTCACTTTCTCAATCTACCTTTTTACTATTTGGAATTTGTCATCCTGGACACTAGCTCCTAACCAGGATGCCAACACTAGGTGCCCTCATCCCCTCTGAGCCCCCTTATCCCCTTTGTACTTTACTCACACTTTTTGGTAGTCGGCCTTTTCGGGGTTAACTACGAAATTCAAACAAGATAATCATATAAATATAAAGTTATGTGATCATAATAAAGAACCAAGCACTAAGCATTATCCATCACCACCTAAGGCTACATATATCAAGGCATCTAAGAGTTGCATTGCATCCATCTAGCTCCTTCATAAGGGACACAAGGTATGGATTTTTGCATCACATTTCATAGGAGGGAATTGCATTTTATTCCATGCTCACATTTATTACATTCTACATCTAGTTAATTTCTCGTTATCCACGTACGACTGACACAAGAGCAACTTAGGTCACAATTCCACACACACACACAAAGAACTACATTAGGTCTGAGATATAGTGAAATGATAAGTGGTAAGTTCACCATTGTGACAGCTGAGGAAAGTCTGACCCCTCATTTTACATTTTTCTTTTTTAGGATTTGATGTTTGTTTGAGGGTTTTGCAGGTTCATTCTTCATTGTAGGTTTACAGCGAGCTCAGTGATCTTGGTGCGATCTAAGAGCAACCAAAGGTGAACAAAGGTGAACACCTCACGACAACTCAGAGGATATTTTCTAAGCATTTTCGTAGATCCAGGTGCTCAGAATCAGGACCAGGGCACCCGCCGACGCCCTTATCCCTCTTCAGGTGCCCCAATCCAGCCTATCCCTTCAGTTCTAAAATTTTCTGAGATCTTGTGTGATGGTCAATGGTTTAGATTTTTCCACTTTCTAGTCTTATCCATCTTTGGAAATAAAGAAAATCAGGTAAGGCTTTCACCCTCTCTCTACACCTAGGGTTTTATTATTTATTATTTATTATTTATCTTGCTTTGGTATATTTCTGTATTTCATTACATCTTTTATTTACTCCTATTATAACATCAGATTAGGCATAATATTCAATATTTTTCATAATCAGAGATACCCCAAATTATTTACATCTCTCAAAGACTTTCTCTAGAATCGCCATGTGATCTGTGCGCCACTTTGAGAAGACAGTAATGTCATCCAAGTATACTAGGATGAAATCATTGATATATACCTTGAAGGCAATGTCTATATCTCTCTAAAATGTTGTGCGTGCATTTAACATATCAAAGGGCATTTTTTGATATGCATATGTTCCCCATTTGGTTGTAAATGTTGTTTTAAATTGATCCTCTTCCTTGACAATGATTTGATTGAAACCAGAGTAACCATCCAACATGAGAAATCACTGTGTACTAGCTACAATATACAAAATTTACTCCATAGAATTCAAAGGATAATGATCCTTTAAGGATGCCTTACTCAAATATTCAAAATCAATACAAAGTCTTATTTCACCATTATTCTTATGCACATGAACAAGATTTTCCACCCAGGTAGAGTATTTGATGGGAAATATGAATTTTACCTCAATGAGCGTGGATAACTCTTTCCTCATGAGGATTGACAGGACTTTGATTTTTTCTGATAGGCTTGATGATAAGATCAAGGTCAATGGAGTAATGATCAACACTTGGGTCAAATAATTTGAGGTCTTCATACTCCTATGATAATATGTCACTTTATTTCTGACATAAAGAGATGAATGCATGCATTTCATCAAACACACATTCTTTACCAAGCAACAACTCTTTGCCACACAAAATAGTGACTGGGAGGAATTCTTCTTGCGCCATGCGCATATAATTTTTTTCACCCTTAAATTCATCATTAGAACTGAATATTTTCTCTAAGGTGAATATCCCTTTAGGAAACTTGTTTGTCTTGAGTTGAATCACTTGGTCACCATAGCTGCTATGAAATTCAGCTAACATGTTTTAAGAGAACTTAACTTCATTCTGAATGAACTGGAAAATCTGTGTGTTGTTCTCAAACACCTTTCAACTGGTTTCAATATCTAGAATGGATGAGCTGACCACCACTTTGATGTGTTGTGCAGTACCTTAGACAAAATCCTCAACAGATGAGGATTGTGAACCAAGAGCCACCATATGTTTTGTTTCCTTGTTTAATTTTCTTGGCACCACCTACATATTTAGAGATTCAAATCTCTCAAGGAGGTCCCAAAATCTTTGTTTATAAGCTTTAAGAATCTTATTATTTTTTATGCACCTCTTTGTAACCTAGTGGATGACCAATTCAGTGTCCCCAAAGATATGTAACATCTTGATTTGGATCTTCTCAACAATAAGAAGACTGTGCACCAAAACTTATGCTACATTGTTGGAGCATGCAAATTACACCCTGTGTGCGAATAACTTCTCACTCTTGGGAGAGATGAAAATAATGCCTACGCCTGATCCATTTCTACTTTTGGAGCCATCAAAATACATCTGCCATAGTCCAGTAGCATTATCATTTTGTTCTTTCTTGAGCGTGGTAGGAAGCACACCACATTTTTCAAGGATGAAATAAGAACCAAGACCAGTTTTAATAGTTGTGTCATAGGGATCAAATTCATAGCGCGCTTTAGCGCATTCATCTAATAATAAATTAGGTATAGGATGAAGAATGTATTTTTCTTTTGAAAATGTATCTTGTCCTTGGTCTTCTCAAATGAGGCAATTAGATTGGAGAGGGAATGGGTCATATGGCTCAACATAATAGGAAAATATAAACTTGGCTTGTATGGTAAACCGAGTACCATACCTTGTTCTTAATAACATATGAGACCAATCAGAATAAAATTAACCACCCACCTTGGCAGTGAAATCTCTTGATAGGAAAATGAAAAATAAAGGAGGTAGGCCAATGGTTAACACATCTTGAGTTATGGTTAGGCTTGAACATGCATGGAGGATTAACTCAAGATCCTTAATGACTCCTAAAGTGGTAACAGTTGAGCCATCAAGTTGTTGGACTATTTTAATTTGCTAAGGGCATTGTTTAGATATGTTCTCTTTTACATTTTGAGTTGCAAGCCTTCAAATCTGGCTCTTTGTATGTGGATACTTTCCTCTTTCTTCATTGTAATTGATTGTGTATTTTTTTGATACATGTAACACTTTTGACTGGAGCTATGAACTAGGGGGTTGGAGGGACCCCACCCATAGAAACAAAATTGACCCAGAACCAGAATTCGGGAACCCCACTACCTAGGAAGCCACCCCAAAAATGAAACAGGCCCAAAATAGGAATGGAAAAACTCCAAGAAGACCATCCAAAACTAGCTGGTAGTAAGAGAGTAACCTAGCTAGCAAGAAGGGGAAGGGAACACTCCGAAGCCGTGAGAAGAAAGGCCCAATTCAACAAGGAAGGCTGGAGACCAAGGAAATCTCGTACTCAAAAGGATACTAAGCCAAAGGAGCAAGCCGAAAGCCCCCCCAATGATATTCACTACAACCACCGCTGCCAAACCATGGAGGAATAGAGCCCTCCAAAACTCACAGCAATGCAATCACGTGATGAAGGAGACAACCGAGAAATAGAATATGGAACCTGGAAGAGACACATCCCAAGATGACAATGGGACCCATGAACCGAGGATGGATAGAACCGATCGAAAGTGTAATTCTCTAGGAAAGAAGAAATGAGGGGAAACTCGAAGAAGACCACTCACTACAGGTAGCAAAATCGATACATAAATATTAAAATTTTACCCAAACAAGAGAATGCTCCACACTTCTCCAAAGCACTACTGATCCTCTGGACACCCTAACCAACTAAAAGGGGAAATACAACAACAACTAGAAGAGCCCCTCAGCTTCAAGCTCCTAAAATTTACCAATCAGAACTAGAGACTAAGGAAACTACAAATATTGGAAGAACTCTCTACCTCCTGCTGTGAAATGCTACTCTAGATCGCTTCCTCCACTCCTCAACACCGAGACTCCATAAGGATGAGAACTAGGAAGGGAAACCGCAAGACACCAGGTTCCAAATTAACATTTTTCCCCCACAAGAGAACCATCCCCACAACCCCTTGTTGACACTATCCCTCTTTCATCCATCTGTAATAAATCTTACCAATATAAACCACCTTTTGAAATGATGACTGTCCTATTCTCAATGCCATAATTGGCCAAAAAATCTGCCTTAACATTTATTTCTCTGTATATATGCTTAATACTCCAAGAGGTAAGTTTTAATAATCAAGATTCAATGATTTTCAACCAACCATTTAATTTCCACGAGGTAGTTTTCTGATTCTTGACCGCTTCAACTATTATTTGGGAGTCACCTTCAATTTCTAAATGAACTAGGTTGTTGTTAATAGCCATTTTAACACCTTCCATTATAGCTTGGGCTTCTGCCTCATTGCAAGAACCTCTATTCAACAGAAAGGAACTGGCCACCACTATCTTACCATACTCATCTCTCACTATGCATCTTGCCCCCGATTGACCAGGGTTACCGCGGGAGGCCCCATCAAAATTCAGTGTACAGAATCCGCGGGTAGGGGGACACCATTTCACAGAATTTCTTTGTATAAGTTTCTCGAATCTTGAGACTACCTTCAATACAATAGCCCCTGGAGTAAGGAGTGAAATCATCATCCATTTACTCTTAATTTCAGCATCTCTACTGGAGAAATTAGAGAGATCCAAGAAATTGGCACTAACGTTTTCTAAAATAGCATTTCCAGTCTTAGAAGAAACAGAGAAATTTCTAAAAAACTCCTCACAGAAGATCCTTTTATTTCTCTCCCACCACAGATGCCATAATAACAGAGCTGGGGCTATACACCAGATTGAGCTTAGAGAACCTTTCCGCTTATGAAAAGGCCAGGTAAATAAGGTTTCTTTCAGTTTTTCATTTGGAACCCAAGTGAGGCCTAGCCTATCACAAAGCCAATACCGACAGTTTGAAGCGAAGGGGCAATGCAAGAACAAATGATCCAAATCTTCCTCTTTCACTTTGCATAATGCACACATCGAAGGACCACTTATGCCCCACTTCTTTCTTCTTTCTTGTGTAGCGAATATGCCCAAGAAAACCAGCCAACAAAAGGCCCCAGCTTTGGGAAGTACCCTCTGATCCTAGCCAAAATTCCACTTCTATTCCACTTTTTTAGACGGATTGCTTAGAAAGTTGTAACCCTCACCAACGGAGTATTCACCAAAGGATGAACTGGTCCACAAAAGGACATCTCTCTTATCGGTGAAGCAGACCGGTCTGGAATAGAAAACTTTCTCGAGTTCCATTTTTGCTTCCGCTCCTAAGGGCAGGTCATCCAGATTTTTCCATCCCCGCTCTCCAAAACCAACATCCAATCTGCAACTGTAATCTTTGACTTTAAGGCCCCAAACAATAGAGGTCACTTCTTTGGCTTCCCTTAATTCTGGTGCTTCACTAAGGATCTGACCACCATTCCAGGAGTCCTCCCAAAATGAGGCTTTCGACTCTTTTTCAATCTTCCAAGAGATGAAGTCCTTAATAATTTCCCTACAAGAAACCAAGAAATTCCATATGTGGGAGCCTTTGGGAAGCTCCATGCTGGACAAAAAGGATTCCAGTCTATCATTGTTTAAATATTTTCTTTTAAACAAGAAACTCACTAAGGTATTAGAGTTCAAAACCAAAGACCAAATGTATTTTGCACTGAGGGCCATGTTTCTCCATTGTAGATTAGGCAGACCTGCTCCACCAAGAGATTTAGGTGAGGAAACTTTATCCCATTTAACCAGGGGACATTTCCTATCTTTGGAATTACCCTACCAAAGGAAGGATCTTAAAAGACCATTCACAATTTTAAGAACACCTACTGGTAATTTTAGAACAGAGAGCATGTAAACTGGAATTGCGCTCAGCATAGTCTGTATCATTATTAGTCGCTCAGCAAAGGACAACCACTTTCCCTTCCAAAATTGAATACGGTTCTCCATGATGGAAATCAAGCCGTCCCACAACACTTTACTGCCTGCCCCAATGAAGAGCAGAATTCCAAGGTACTTATTCGGGAGAGAGCCCCTTTCAAAACCCAACAAGGTAAGGATCCTAGCCTGAATCCTAGGTAGGGTGTTGAAGAAAAAAACCATGGACTTTCTAAGATTGATTAACATACCAGTTTCCAGAGAGAAAAGATCCAAAACACTTTAAATTTCTGGCTTTGACCGAGGAGGATCTCCCAAAAAGGAAGGTATCATCCGTGAACTGCAAATGAGATAAAGGGGCCAAGCCATTGGAAATGGTCAAACCATGCAATTTACTAGCGAGAAGAGCTACCTTCAAGGCACGACTCAACGCTTCCGCAACTAAGAGGAAGAGGAAGGAGGACAAGGGATCCCCTTGTCAGAGCCCTCAATTACTAAAGAAAAATCCTTCCACCCCACCATTAACCAAGACAGAGAAGTTGGCACTTGCAACACAATTGAAGGCCCAAGAGCAAAAAATCACAGAAAATCCCATCTTCTGAAGAGATTTAATGAGAAATATCCAATTCACCTGGTCGTACGCTTTGCTGAAATTGAGCTTAACCATCAAACCTGAAGACTTGCTTTTAGTCAGAGAATGCATGATTTCATGAGACACAATAATGCCTTCCGAAATAAGTCTTCCCAGGATGAAGCCACTCTGTTCCGGAGATATGAGTTTATCTAGAAGGGGTTTCAATCTGGAGGCTATCGCTTTGGAAATGATCTTATAAACTGTATTACATAAGGAAACCGACCTAAAATCCTCCATGCAGTCTGCTGCTGCTTTCTTCGGGAAGAGACTTAGGTAGGTGAAATTAAGGGATCCCAACATTTTTTTGGACATTCTAGAATCTTCCACCGCCAGAAAAACATCTTCTCCTACAATCTCCCAGAAATCCTGAAAAAAACCAGTCGGGAACCCATCTAGTCCAGGGGATTTCTCCCTCTTCATGGCAAAGACAATATTTCGAATATCCTCTTTCGAAAAAGGATCCATCAAATGCTTATTCTCTTCTTCGTTGATCACTGTTGGAATTTGATTCAGCAAAACATCTTGGGGTTCAAGGGCAGAAGAAATTTCCCCACCCAGTAGGGATTTGAAATGATCAATTGCTTCAGATTTAATTTCATCTTGGGTCAGGACCCAATCTCCCTCAGTCCTTTGTAATTTAGAAATAAAGTTGGTATTTTTCTCATTTTAAGGGAAGTGTGAAAGAACTTTGTATTTTTGTCTCCCTCTTTTAACTAGCTCTCTCTATACTTCTGTTTCCAAAAAAGCTCTTCTTTAAGTAGCAGATCTTCCAACTCTAGCAGCAGAATTTTTTCGAGGTGGTGATCATCTCGGGACAAACCTTAAGAGAGAACTCTCGAATTCAACTCAGAGAGCTCTTTTTCCACTCTAATCTTCTCTAGAAAGATGTTTTTGAATTTTTTTTTATTCCAATCGAGAAGATTACCTCTTAGAAGTGACAGTTTTTTAGCTATGATAAACATCTTAGTGCCTTTAATCCTGAATCCATTCCACCAGAATTTCACCAAATCTTTCAAATTTGGATCCCTTAACCACATCAATTCAAATCTAAAGGGAGAACGCTTGGGAGCAGCATCTAAATTCAAAGAAAGGAGGATCAGAAAATGATCTGAACCCAAGCAAGGAAGAATGGAGCTATCTAACCTGACATTGGTTTGAAGCCATTCCTTATTCACCAAGAATCTATCCAATCTGCTGAAGAGACTTCCTCCCAATTTGTTTATTCGACCACGAGAACCACCCTGAGGAAGAAACTAACTCAACCAAATTCGACACACCCATAAAGGACTTAAAATCCCTCTAAGATTGTGGATTTTACCGAGCTCCCCCACTAAAATCATCATCCGAAAGTGTTATATTAAAGTCTCCCCCGAGAATCACTAAATCCTCCTTCAATTCTATGATTTTCATTGAGATCAAATCCGATAACGCTCTTTTCATGAGCAGATTCACCGGGCCGTAGACATTGCATAGATAGAAGATTTTATAGGAGGATTTTATATAAAATTTGCACTAAATACTATTACCGGACTTCTGAATCAGCTGACTCGAAACTTTATTCTCTTTCCATAGAATGCCTAAGCCACCCGAAGCTCCTGAAGAATCGCTAAAAAGACCTTTCCAGCCTTTCCACTTTCTAAACCAACTTATTTCCGCATCAGCAACACTCATTTTTATTTCTTGAATAAGGAAAATATCCACTTATTTTTCTAGAATGCAGCGTCTTACCAGATGCTGCTTGTTAGAGGCGTTCATGCCCCTAACGTTCCAGGATAGGATTTTCATAACTCTTTCGAGGGGGACGAGCCCTCCCTACTTAAAGATGGAAAAAAAGAAGAAAGTTGTGACTGTTTACCAGAAACCACTTCTAATAAAGTATCTTCTGCTTTTGGAGGACTCCTTAACCTGCTTTTCTGACCCACATCGATTCTCCTCATAGCCGGTGAATCGGTAATACCAACCCTTTCTTTAAACACTGGAGAAGCTGGTACGAATTCTTTCTCCTCCTCCCGATCCAGATTATCTGCTCCCTCTTTTTCCACATCCTCCAACCACTCATTAAGTTTTATGAGGGAAGAGCCATGACCTAGATCCATTCTAGTTTTTAACCACTTACAAAGCTAAGTAGACACATCCCTTACTTTCATGGATTCATTTAACAACGATTGTGGGGAAATCTCTACTTTCTGAGCCTCAGAAAAATCCTCCCGCCCCTTCTCCAGAGAAGCTAAACCAACTGGAGCTTCTTTGTTGACAGTATTAGGAGACACAATATTTTGTAATTTCCATATCTTCACTTCCACTTTGGCTTTACAATCTCTTCACAAGTGTCCATCTTCTTGACATTTGAAACACCTAAACAATATTCTCTCATATTCCAGGGGTTGATTCCAAACACCTACAGGGGTTTTGATGATTATGGATTCTGGAAGAGGATACAATAAATCTATTGCTATGCAGATCCTAGCAAAAGCTGCATGTGATCCTTCTAAGGTTCTTGCGTCTATTCTAAGAACTCTCCCTAGCTTACTTCCTAATTTTGAGAGAATCTGGGTATTCTAGTATTCAAGAGGCAGAGCATACATTCTAACCCAGACATTCATTTCCTCGATCTTTACCTTGCTTGGATCAAAGTTTGGAGTCCATTTACTTACATGCAGACCATTTTCCATCAATAGCCTTTCTTTCCTCTAAAGGGTTTCTTCCATTTGGGATGTACTTCTGAAAACAACAGTGAAGAAGCCTTTGGAAATAAAATGAATCCTTAAACCCCTGCCCCATAGCCGATCGCACCATTTGGCAATGTCCTCTATTAACAGCTTTCTATCAAAAAATTTACCCACTAAGGCTCTATTCTGGAACAGTCGTATATGAGCCAAAAAACCGTCCTCCTCTCTTATTTCCACCTCGTAGGCTGCGATCCCATTTGAAAGAAAACCTTCAGTAACTCAGGAAGGCTGTATATATGCCTGGGTATTTTGCTCGACCAACCCTATAACTCTCTCCAGGTTGATACTTCCATGCGGGTGGGGGAGGGGGGTGTAACAGGAAGACCTTTGAGGACCCATGTCCATTGTGCCTCTGATTCCGACCTATGGCTTATTGGTATTATCTTAAGTACACTCCCATAATTGATTGTGTATTATTTGTAAGTAATAAAATCTTATTTTATGGCTATTATCTGCCTAAGATTGCATTTTATTGCATCTTCTTGCCTCTTCTTTGCATTTTTGGTCCACTGCGCATCTGTATGTCCCTTCTAGGTTACTTTTCTGATTGTGCTCCATGAAAATGATTATTCAAACATGTTTCATTTTCACTCAAAGTTGAGTGTGTTCATCCCCCTCTTTTTGGTGTTATCACCTCCTTTTAGCTTATATTTTACCATTTCATGAATCTCTTTCTCACCCTGGTCCCTTGGAATTGTAGAGTAGTGATAGATAGTTGCATTTGCCTTTATAGGTGTAGTTTTAGCAGTAGAAATAGGTAGAGGAAGCCGGCCTTCTCCGAAGGTCTGTCTCAAGCACATAAGGTCCCATAACTTGGAGCCAATCCCATGTTGCCTCAAAATTCTAGTTCATCCTGATCTAGGATGGGTGGAATTTTGAGATCCAACTAAATCATTATAATTGCTTTTAAGAGGAAGAGTAGAAACACAAGTATGTTCATTAATTCATTTGCACTATGCAAGTCATCATAATAAATATCACTATGAATTGACTCTAGCTCATAAGGAATATCATATAGAATTGTATAAAGGGAAGGAATATCATCAGTATGTAAACTAGAAATGCTTTCATCATCACTAGAATCTAAACCATCTATGACATCATCATTTATTAGGGGAGAAAATTGTTTTTTTTCATCATCACTAGTCCAACCATCTATATAACCTGTAGAGCTAAGATCAACATCTTGGTGATGAGTAGGAAGAGAGGGAAGACACTCATTTCTATATTTCATAGAAAAGTGGCTTAATGCACCACTTGCAATAGGGGTAGGGCCATAATGAGGAGGATGGTATGTAAATACCATAGAAATGGAATCTATATTAGAATTAAATACTATGTCATCTAAAGGAGAGTATGAAAATGGAGTAACATTTCTTACATCCTCATATGTGGTATGGACCTAATTAGATGGATAATAGCCAATTATATGAGAGTGAGATGTAGTGGCAAGAGTATCATGCATGTGAATAGAAATGTCATCATGTAAATCAGTAGCACTATGGTCCATCACAAGAGGAGAATGATGTGAAATGTATGTAGTGTCTGTATTATCATTTATAAGAGAGATATCACAAAGAGGATTATTATGAGGCGTGAATCTATTGTAGCATTGTCTGTGGAAGAAGGTGTTGCAATTGTATCATGTGATATGACATTAGTAGATGAAGAATCATTGCTAAGAGATCAAGTGCAAGAGAAAAATAATCATGTCCTTTATCAATAGAATGTGTATTAATATAATCATCACAAAGATGATCATGAAAAGAATGTGTTGTGTGTGTATGCACCAGATTAGGATCTATTGCTAGATCGTGAGTAACAAAAGGTAGATATTCCAAAGTAGGAGATGGTATATGATGGATATCGTGTTGAACCAAAGCAACCACCTCTCGAGGAGGGAGAGAATGGTAACTAGCACCCTTAACAAATTGTTCCAAGTGTGCCTTAATAAAATACATCCCTTGGTCAGTGGGTGTATTAGGATGAATCTGAAGGTGTGCTAAAAAGTTTAAAGAGTACATCCCTACATGAATGATTTATGTTAAAGGCCTATAAAGAGTGATATAGGTTGAACACGAGAAGAAATCATTAGGGTCACCAAAAAAAGAAAGATTGCACCTAGAAGAATAATCATGACAACAAATCATAAATTTAAACCATAACACACCTAGGGTTTGAGGCATGATTATCAATGTATGAGTCAGGTTCACCAAATGTTCTCACCATTTTTAGCTTTGATTAGGTTTTTTACACTACAATCAAACAAGGAATGAAATATGAGCTATAGGGGGTTATTTTGACTAATTAACTTCCAACATTAACCATTCAATATCATAATAACACTTTCAATACTTGTAACAAATCTACATGATGCAATAAAAAAATCAAAAATACATGGGATTGAGTGCACTTAGCTGGTTACATGTGATTATGAGATGATTTAGGTGATCTGGAAACTGAAACGAGGGCATCTAGACTTGTGAATGCTTTGAGACTGAAATTGTGACCTGTGAATCTCCCTAGGTAGGACCATAAAGTAGTGACAAGAATATTTATACAGTCTAGACATATTTTTATGGTTTTAGACTTGCTAAGAACTAAAGTCTATGACTTTTTTAGGATTTTTGTTTGTCTAATTCTCTTTGTCACTCTCTATCGGTCATTGACGATCACACTGCGAGGGTCTTTGAATACCCTTTTCAATCTTTAAAATCCTTAACCATGGACGAATTCCTGCAATTTTTTTTACATTAGTTGGGTTTTGGACACCCCCATACATTGCCAAAATCGACACTACTCCAAAGAGGCCTCAAACCACATGTCATTCTCCACCTAGCATGTTATATCGAGTTGTAGTGTAATTAGATTCAACATCTTTCCTTTGAAAATGTTTGACTTAAGTTTCTCTCTTGCCAATCTACTTGAGTGGGTGACTTTGAGGGCTTAAAAATGTGGGAAGAATTCCCCTAGACCTAGTGGGAATCTTCACACCTATAAATAGTGTTTCCCTAATGAATGTGTAAAGGTAATTTTAGAGTATAGGGTAGCTTTGGGTGCCTTTTGTGCTAGCATTTGTAATAGGAGTACATGAAAGTGCTAGGTACTAAATGAGGCAAGTTTCACTTGCTTATATATGCTTATGAAGGTGATTTAAGTTACAAAGGTTGACTGAGGAGGAGTAACCCAAAGAATAATGTGTAATGAAAATTTTGGGACCAAAGTTACCAAGGTCAAAACCATAGACTAGGGTCAGGACCATATGGACGTTCCCACCCCTACTATACAATTTTGACCAAAGAGTGATAATCTATAATGTGAAGTTTAGAATCCAATAAGTGGAGTTTCTTACTGTGTTTCATACATTCAGTGCTTAGAATTTTTTGACAAGTGAGTGTATAATATCAAACAAGTTAGATAAGATACCTAGTGATGTACCAGTATGAGAATGGGTAAAGTGCACTTGTTTGAGCAAGAGATAAATGTAGAGAAAAATGGTATCAAAGAGTAATTTACCAAATTTGAGTATTTACAAAATGTTAGGATAATAAATGTGAGGGTATTTCTTTTTCTCCCTAATATTATTTTCAAAAATATAAAAAAATTACACATCAATAAGATTAAAAAATTGTCAAATCATCTCAATCGTACCAATAAAAATAGAGATAAATGATTTTTTGAGAAATAATAACAATGTAAATTAGTCACCTCAAAATTAAAACATTACAAAATCTTGACATAAGTAGAATAATTATTGCATTTGAATGACCAAAGATACTTTGCTAATCAAACGACCTGAAATGTATAGTATCCTACCATAAGCAATAACTAACACTACTTACCAAAGTTATAATAAATAGAGAACATTAACTAGAATAGTCAATGTCATTTTTTGAAATTGTTTTGTTTGTATTATCAAGTACCACCTAGGAAAAACATCATTTGATGATCATGCTCATTAATTTTAGGGTTCTAAAAAATTTGCTCACTTTTCTAAAATTCTATCTAGATAACATCCTTCTTCAAAACCTTAATAATGCACATGTAATATAACAATACCTAGTAAGGACACAAAAAATGAGAGATGTATTTGAGGGTGTGTATTATCCTTCCATTATTATAAGCCTCGAGGATGATGTATAATATCTGAAAACAACACGAGGAGTATAATACAATGTTCAACATATAGTTGAGTCTTATGAAAATTCCCAACCCATATGTCACTACTAGTGTTATAATGAATATTTGATGCAACACACAATAAATGCCATATGTTCTTCAGCTTTACATAGATACTTGAATATATGATCTAAATTCTTGCAATACTTGTTGGAATGAAGATTCTTTTCTATCCTTCACCTTTAATTCATATTTTAAAATGAACTAATGCACTTTGTGTATTCATAGACTTCTTAAATCAAAATTAGGGCTCTATTGGCATATAAGTTGTTATACGACAGGTGGAAAAACTAACAAAAAGGCCCAAAACCTTAGGGGACCCAAAAAAGCATCAAAAGGGCCAGCACAAAAAAAACCATGACTATATAGTTACAGTTCTAGGGAACCATTGTTGTAAGTGTATAAATTTAAGGAAAACCCATAACATTGAGAAAAAATTGGGATGATAGAGAAAGAGAATATGGGAAACATGATAGAAAACAACTAAAAACTAGGTAAACACGCCAATAAGAGTCTAGTTTGGACCAATAATCAACAAACACTCTAGCATCACATGGTGATGCAATTTTATGACTAATATATACCACCATACCAAAATAGGTGTTTTCATAATGTCCCACTTTGATGTGTGAGGGGATACATATCATATTAAAAAAATACATGGATACAAATAAACATATAACTTTCTACCCAGAGCTCTCAAAAACATGTAAGAGTGAGCAAAAATCAATGTTGGAATGATAGTGTGTTGAAATCTAAAAAATCATATCACCACCAAAGAGGGTTGTGAAGTCACTTGGAAGTGAGATCCATAATCGCGTGCTTTGGGATCTAGAAATATATGCCTCTATAAACCCAAAAAAAACATTTGCATTTAATCAAATTATCAATGGTTTACTAAAATCTAGAAAGGAGGAATTGGAAAGAATACACATGGTTTAGTTGATAATTGTGAGAATTCCTCTATAGAAATTGAAGTCTCAAAACATGTAATAAATCCTGCATACATTTATTAGCAACAAAAATCAAACCTAAATAAATATGATGTAATATAAAGAGAACAATGTTAGGAGATATACTTAATATATCACATGGTGGTAAAAAGTGTCGTGTACTAGGTACATAATAGAAAACACCATGTTATTGTTCCCATATATAGGGACAAAAAACAATATTGAATATATTGGGTCCTAAAGTATGGAGATAAAATTGATGGAATATATTACTCCCTTTTGAGATATGGGGTGGACTTATGAAGTACCTATCTTAAATAAAAGGGATTACATACATCATTTGTAAGATATATACTGATGTAAAATCATTGTATGCATGACATAGTAAGATATCATTGTGGTCACATATATGTAAAGCAATTCATTGCACAAATTCCTATTATTATAAAATTTAAGGAACTTAAAATTTACATAGATAAGAATAATAGTAGTAATAAAACACTAAATAACACCCAAAAAAGATAATGTGAGAATATGTAAGTATAAATAACTTAGCCATGTTGACGGTATTCGGATGTCAGTGCGTGACATATTCCTCCTCACATGTTGTAAATATATTATCACGATTCTTCCAATTAATTATATACCTAATAGTTAATCTCTTCTTCATCTTCTTCGAGTGCATCTGGAGAATTTTCTCAGGTTCCAAACTGATTTGGCCTTCTTTATCCAACTCAGGTAACTTTTATTGAGATGAATTAATTTTTGCAATAGAGATTCAAATCTTCAAATACTTGAATCTTCTTACCATTCACTTATAATTCTAGAAAGGAGGAATTGGAAAGAATACACATGGTTTAGTTGATAATTGTGAGAATTAATCTATTGAAATTGAAGTCTCAAAACATGTAATAAATCTTGCATGCATTTATTAGCAACTAAAATCAAACCTAAATAAATATGATGTAATACAAAGAGAAAAATGTTAGGAAATGTACTTAATATATCACATGGTGGGAAAAATCTTGTGTACTAGGTATGTCATAGAAAACACCATGTTATTGTTCCCATATATAGGAAAAAAACAATATTGAATATATTGGGTCCTAAAGTATGGAGATAAATTGACGGAATATATTACTCCTTTTTGAGATATGGGATGGACTTGTGAAGTACCTATCTTAAACGAAAGGGATTACATGCATCATATGTAAGGTATATAGGATATAAAATAATCGATACATAACATAGATTGATATCATTGTGGACACATATATGTAAAGAAATTCATTGTACAAATACCTATGATTATAATATTTAAGGAACTTAAAATTTAGACAGATAGGAGGAATAGTAGTAATAAAACACTAAATAACACCCAAAAAAGATAATGTGAGAATATGTAAGTATAAATAACTTAGCCATGTTGACGGTATTTGGATGTCAATGCATGACACATTCCTCCTCACATGTTGTAAATATATTATCATGATTCTTCCAATTAATTATATACCTAATAGTTAATCTCTTCTTCATCTTCTTAGAGTGCATCTGGAGAATTTTCTCAGGTTCCAAACTGATTTGGCCTTCTTTATCCAACTCAAGTAACTCTTATTGGGATGAATTAATTTTTGCAATAGAGATTCAAATCTTCAAATACTTGAATCTTCTTACCATTCACTTATAATTCCTCTATATTGTTTGTCCTCTGAATGCACCCTTAAAAATGAAATATTAAAGATTCCATATTTAGAGATGCATTATTTGAACTCTCCTCCTGCCCCTCCCCCACTTATTCCTCCTCATCCTCCTCCTCCTCAAATTTCTCCTCCTTCCACCTTCCCCATCATCCTCCTCCCTTCCCTCCTCCTCCCCCTCCTCCCCATCATTATTTTCCTCCTCCTCCTTTTCCTCCTCATGCTCTTCCTCCTCCTTATCCCCTTTCTGATTCTCTTTTTGTTTATCCTTTTACTTATCCTCCTCCTCCTCCTCCTTTTCCTCCTTCTCCTTTTCCTCCATTTCCTTCTTCTCCTTTTCCTTCTCCTTTGTCTCCTCCTTCTCCTTCTCCTTCTTCTCATTCTCTTCCTTCTCCTTATCCTCCCACTCCTCCTCCACCACCACCACCACCTCCTCCTCCAAAACCACCTCCACCTCCTCCCCCTTCTTTATCTCCTTCTTCGTATCCTTCATCTTCTTCCTATACTACTACTACTTCTTCTTCTCCTTATTACCCTTCGCCTCATCCTCTTCCTTCTTCTTATCCTCATTATCCATTTTTTTCTTTCTCCTTCTTATATTTTTATTTCTTCTCCTTCTCCTTCTCCTTTTTATTATTCTTCTTCTCCCCTTCCCCTTCTCCTCCTTCTCCTTATTATCATCCCCCCCCCCCTTCTTCTCCTTATTATTCCTATTCTTCCCCTTCGTCTTCCCCTTATTTCTCTCCTCCTCCTCCTCCTCCTTCCCTGTCTTATTATGCTTTCACAAAATCATCAGTATTTTATTTCTCATCCCATTCTTTTTTTTCCATTTGGCTAATAAACCGTATTCCATTTCCTCCCAAGACCAATCTAAAATCTCTTGATTTAATCAAGAGACCCAACTTCCTTTTAGACCGAAAAGCCAAAATGAAAATGAAAACCATGTGCTTATAGATCATTTTTTTAATTCTTAAATTGGATCCACTCTTTTCTATATTTATCTCTCCATTTATATAGAAAGATTGCATCCTTGTGATGCACATAAATTAGGGTTTCAAGAATAGAATCATTCGACCAAGATTTAATAGTCCAATTTCAGAAAAATATTTTTAAGGGAGAGTTTACAATTACAATGGTTCATGCTCAAAATGAGAACTAACAGGTAGTTTCTTTAGATCCCTATGGATCAAAATGTAACCAACTTAGTATAATGCAGAAAATGTAGTTACGTAGCCGTTACTTTATGCAAATAGTGGCTAATATCTGTGAGTTAACAGTCTACATCCTCTTTCTATTTGATTTTTCTTTTGATTCAGGTTGAATTCTGATGAAGTGGTGTTTCATCTCAGATCCAATAAAAATCATCCAATGAGGAATAAGTCCACATTTGTATCAAGTACCATAAGTTCCAAAAAAGATGGTTGATGGTTGTGTAGTTTTTTCCCCAACTGATTCCATATGGACAATAGAAGTGTGGAGACCCAAGAACCTATTATACCAATGAGGATACGATGGTCTTTGAGGATTTGAATGATGAAACGAGTAGTAGTGAGGAATTTTTTATTCTTCTGTGATTCTTTGTGAATGGAAGTAATTGTTTGTCTCATATACCAAAATGTGATCTCTAATAGGATATTTATATCCATGTCCCATGGAAAAGTTAGATAATTTTTTTGGAGGACATGCTCTACGAGTTATGGATCATGCCCAACTATTGAACATGGAGGTTGGATGGAACTAAAATGTGAGAATGGAAGATCTCTTATGTAGAGCCATGAAGAAAGATGGGGTTGCAAAGTAGAGCTAACTGAGGGGATGGAGTTTGAAAATTTTCTGAAACTTGAGAAAATGCCATCTCCAAATTAGATTCATAACATCAGTGAAGTCAGATCAAATGTGGATGTAGAAGCAACATCCAAAGGTTGAATACCACCAAGAACACATCAACCTTAGGAGTATGAAAAAAGTTATAAAGTGACACTTCAGAAATTTTCCCATCATGCATGGTCACCAAAAACTATTACATATCACATTTATGTGTTTCCTCACATCACAAATTATTTACATTTCAAATGGCCATATTAGGGGCTTAAATCAATCCATTAACTCCATAGGATTTTGACAAATTATATCATTGAGAAAGAGTCTCCTTGAGCCCTGTTAATGTTACAGGCATCATCTTAGATCAAATTTTATGTTTGAATCAGTGGATTTTTCTAGGCTTCTGTTTGGATAGATTTTGGATTTCACTGTCAAACGTCTATTGAATACCACCAAGAGTACATCAACCTGTGCTAGTATGAAGTTACAAAGCACTATAACTGGAGGGTTGTCCCACCTGTGAACAGTCAACATAGTATTTCAAGTTGCTTTATCCCAGTTAGAACGTAGCCAATAATTGTTATTACCAAATAATAGCTACCCTCCTAACACCTTTTTCATGAACCATGGATGATAAATCAGTGTTTTTTGGAGTAACATGGGACCACTCTCTAGAAGTTATGGAATTTAATGACTTAAATTGAGATGGACCTGGTCGAAGAATGCCAACTTCCTCTACATAATTCCTAATGCTGAGAAGACAAGGTCCTAAAGAAGTAAATTAAGCTAAGTAATATTAAACTGGAATATTATCCAAGGAACCAAGGAGCAAGATAATGGGTTAGAAAGATGCATGTAAGGGAAATCCTGAAGCTAAAAAGGCAGTGATAGCACCAAATTTACTTGTGTCCAGACACTCTAGTGAGGGAGACAGATTTAATCCAAATGGAGAAGGGATCATTTTCTTGTTACATACATCAATGTGTTTAGTAGACCCATCACACTCTATCATCCCTTTCCAGGATCTGTCCTCGGACCATGAAACTAATAATCCTTAAAATGAACTGTGCAAAGGAGAAATACTGTTGCACAACACAATACAGGTCATGTAAAAGATGAGGACTACCCAGGTCTAGCAAATGAAACAAGGAATCAGGGATTGGTGAAAACATTGAATTGAGAGGTAACAATATTTTCAAAGTGACTACCAAGATTAGAAATATGCACAGTTACCATATGACATTCATAGCAGACAAGCACAATTTGTGGAACATATTTCCAAGCCCAAAATGGTAGCCTTTTTATTGGATCACATTTCACTGTTGATCAGAAAACAGGGTTATTAGGAAAGTATGACAACCCTGAGGAGCATGGTGAAATTTTATCATCTTGCTATCTCATTACAGGAATATTCTGCATCGGGAAGAGGTCTACTGGAAGCAGGAATTAGAGACCATTATCATGAGCTAACTAGGAGGTTGATCGAAACACTGGAAAATTTTTTTTAGATCAATGCTACTATGTAAAGAAAATAGAGGCTATGCATCCAAGAAAGCAATCAAATGCTAATGGGACATGTGGCACATTTGATAATAAAGAAATTTCTTCTAACATGTAAAACTTCTTAAATGACCATATTTTGTCTAGAGCTCCAAATTAATGACAAAATTTACTATTGTTGGAAAGGTATCCTTGAGCCTCTTTTAACCTGTTATCAGTCCATATGAAAATCAGGAACTCGCTAGTGGTCCCTTAGTGGAAGAAAAGGAAGAAAAAAAGTTCTATTCGATGCAATATGCAAGGTGACTCAAATCGTTGAACCACCTAAATTGATGAGTATGCCGCTCCTTATCTTCCAACTTTATTGGCATCTCCAACAAGAAAAATGTGGTATCTGTTGTTCAATAGATTATTACAACCTATATTGTTTACTCATAAAATTTAATACATGACCTATGGTGGTTAAAGCCCTGAATATCCAAAAAACTTGTAGGGAAAGATCTAGGGGGATCTTCATTAATGAAAAGATCAAATTTGTAACAACATGTCCAAGCTCTCTTTTCTCTCTTATCTTTCTTCTTCTACTTAGGGATACCCTATAAAATATTTCATTATCCCCCAACCAAGGATGGAAATTATGCCTGAAAGAAAATGTAAAGAAACTATTATCAAAATGTTTCCTGAAGTAGCTATGAGCCATCGATGCCTGGAACTTTTAGGAAGGGCAAGTTAGATTATGAAGTTGGACATGTAAAAATCCTATAACTGTAATGTTCTTGGTCCATATTTCTATCGCAATAAAACTTGTTTCTAAGGTAGTTTTCTCAACTCATGATTTTGTTAATTGCAAAATGATTCCTCTCTTTTACATGATGTATCTGTGTTGTCTCATGTATTTATTATTTATATTTTCATTTTCAATGGTTCATTGAGGATAGATGGCAAAGGAAGCTTTGGGTCTATGGGATCACTTATGTCTAACATCTACCTTTCTATTTCCATTTCTTGTTGTCCCTCACTAGAGTTTCTCTCACCCATTATTTCTGTTGTTATCACCACATTTTAGGAAACATGGTAGGGATTTCCCTGGCCAATGCATCTTTTTAACCCTTAACTCTCTCCAATAGATCCCTTGATGATATTTTTATTTTAGGTTATGGTGTTAGTTGAAGACGTCCTGACTTTCAAAGGAGTCAGTTTTAGAAGTTTGATTTATGCTAGAGGGAATCTGAAAATTAACTCTAGGAAAATCCATCTTAAGTAGCTTTAGTCCCACAATGTTGAGAGATGGATCAACATGTTACCCAAAAGTATTGATCTACTCATCCTGGATTGTTCATATCAAAAATATTCCAGATTCCTACTTAGGAATGTTTCTCTATGGTGAGTAAAAATGTACTCTTATAGAAGGTTTTAACAAAATGGTTGAGAGATTTCATAAGAAAGATTGACTCTTGGAAAGGCTCATGACTCTCATGACCATGATTATGATTGGCTCAACTTATTCAGAGTATGCTCTACAAGATTAATCCAGGTGGCATATTTTCTTAGATGTTGATTGGAGTATTCTGGGCATACATAGAGTCAAGAAGGCCATTGAAGTATTTTCTTGGACCCGGTTCCTTTGGACTAGCTCTAAGGATATATAGAGATTACCTATGGTTGCTATGGGAAAAGGTCATTCAACCAAAGAGATTCGAGGTTTAGCATTTTTTGTGGTCTGATGAACATTCAGATTACGGAGGCATATTTTTCTTGGCTAAGGTGGGGTGGAGGCTGTCATAAAGAGGTTTGTATGTGGAGAGTGCAAGATTTGTGGAGGTAACTAGAGAGTTGCTGCCCTTTGGAAGGAGGAGGGGAGGGTAATGTTGAGTGGAGCGATAGTGGTCCCGAGATGGCTCGTGGTGAGTCTGTGAAACAAACTGTGTCAAACTAGCAAATGGTTGGCTGAGTGGGTGCAGATTTGATTCTTGAGCGAGACAATTCTAAAATCAAATTCTTGTTATTATTTTATGGATGGAGAGATGATGGGCTCAATTTGATAGTAGTTCCATGAATATGCAGCTTTGGCATCTCTACTCAGTATGAGAAGGAAGATCTTGTATGATAAATACCGCCATGGATGAGGAATGAGATGGTATCCTATCCTTGGTTCTCCTTTAAGGTGACGAGGAGGTTCAGCATATTCAAGAGCTAAATAGGAAACTCAAGGATGGCTTCAGATTCCGCCTCACTAGTGTCGTAGGATGGAGCTACCCTAGCATTGGGATTATGGCACATTATGAGGTGTTTGGAGTATGAGTTACACTACTAGATATTTGATATAGTTAGGTGGAAGCATTCTAGGCAAGCAAATATTGATATCGGAGGAAGGTACTTAGCTTAACGACAACATGCTCCCTAAGATCAAAATTTTTTTCTAGAAATTCATCAAAGGTAAGGTAATTACTGGTGGATAGACTTAGATGGAGGGGAATGATCATCATAAATATATGTGGGTTATGTAAGGACAATGAAGATATCCATTAGGAACATATTTCTTGGATATTTCCCTTATCTTTTTAAGTCTTCACAAACGATCCTATTTATCTTCAAAGTGCATTTGGTCCTTCTGAGGAGATATAACCCTCTTACCTAAGAAGTGGAACTTTAATTTTTAGAATGACATGGTTAAAAAAATGTGGAAGTTGGCCCTTCCTCATGTCTTATGGGGAATATGGATTGAACGTAACAATAGGATTTTTAGGAACAAATTAGTCAGTCTAAGTCTGGTGTATGATAAAGTGAAACACACTCTTAAGAATAACTCTGGGATTCTTAAACCCAAAAAGATTAGAGTTTACTTGGAGTGGTAAAATGACATACTTAGAAACTTATATGTTGAATCCACCACAACCATTAAGGAAATATTGAACCATAATATCAAATGGAGTAAACCGTCGGATGGTCGACACAAGCTTAAATTTTATGGCTCAGCCCATGTGAATGATGAAGTGGCTAGCAGAGGGGATCTTTTTCATAAGCATAGTGGTAAAATTTATTGGAGCCTATACGGTCCCCATAGGAAATCAATCGAACAACGTTGTTGAGGCCAGAGCTATGATTTGAGGTGTTACATTATGTCATGATTTAGGGATCAAAACCATGATTATTGAGGGTGACTCAACATGTGTCATAAATACCCTCAAGGATAGTATAAAATGTGGATGGAAGATAAATAATTTGAATTATGGAGGCACATTCCATTCTATGCTTCATTTAGATCAAGTGATCATTTAACACACTTACCCAGGCAGGGAATAAACTGGTTGATGCGCTAGCCATGAAAAATTTACTGCCATGGTGGAATTTGGAGACGTGGATTGGGACACATACTCTTTAGGGTTAGGTGAAAAATTTCATTAATGATGACACAATGTAGGAAGAAGTGTTATGATGACATTGTACGATAGAAAATCAACAAGTGACCTTCTTCACACCCAACCTCTTGAGGTCGTGCCGAGACAATCAGTGTAGAATGAGTTTGAATGTGAGTATGGTGATGGGGATCAAGCTAATTGGGAAATCTTATATCTTCAACATGCAATGTTGGGATTTGCGAGTTTAAGGTAAAGAATTATCTCCTAACTTGAAGTGGTGTGATGGCTTGGTTTGAAATAATAGCCACTCGTAGACTCCAATCAATGTCGAGATCGACATACATTCTATTTCTTGGTTACTGAACACACGGAAAATGATCTACGGGTGCCTCGTATAGATTTCTAGATAAGGTCATGGAAGTAAGAACGAGAGGCGTGATGGAGCCATAAGTATTTATGGGTGATTTTCTGGTCTGATCCAGAAAGTCTTAGCCTGATCAACTACTATGTTCAGTAAGGAAAGCTATATAGTAATATCTAGTGGAAGTGGTGAAGATTTGAATACTAATGTACACAAACTAGTGTCAATTTCTAACTGAATAGCAGGCCTGTTGGGTTGTGGAACCTAAGGATCACAACCAAAGACTCGTGGAGGTTGTGGCCCTTGAATGGTCATGCACATAATCAAACCCTATTTCCAGGAGCAGTCCAATAGTCATAGGCTTGATTAGGAGCAATGCTTAGCATATTGAGTTGTTCTATTTTCTCAATGAAAGTTACAGGTGTGCGTAAGACTATCAAATGTAAACTGGTATCAATGTCAGTTATCAATTCTGGCCCATTGGGTTGTGGGACCAAGGGATCACAACTGTATGTCTTTTCCTGTTGTGGACCGTTGATGGTCATACAAAATGAAATAAAAATATTTTTGATACGAAAACTAATTACTGAAGGAAATCTAATCTATGTTTTTAGGGTTTTCACAATATATCAGATCAAAGCAATAAGAGAAAACTAATCCATCAAAGGAAATATTTTTGTTCTTTTCTAATTTTTATGCAATGTGTTCTAATAAACTAAAGACAAGTAATCAACTGGATGTAGCTCATTACTTGTGCAAATGTATGAATCTAATATAAGGAAAATAACCTAATCTAATCAAAACCCTTCAAACTCTACCTCATAGGTGAAGAATAAATCTTGACCCTAAAAAGGGCTATTGTTCCTCACAACTTCCCTGGTAATGTTAAAGAGGCAAGCTTGCTAATGACTTGATCTACTTGTGATTGACTAATTTTATTGAAATGAATGATTTTCTACTCTATTTGATATGTGATTGAAACTAGTGATTTGAAATTAACAATTCAACAAACAAGGAAAACAAACACACAATTCCAACCTAGACAAGCAAGAGCTTTGGAAAATATGGTTGTGTCTGTATCTGTCCCCTCAGTATGTTCCTTTCTTTCTTCGAGTGTTCATGTGAGTCCAAGGAATTGGGAATATAAGAATAGAAGTAGGAGGATGACACTTGAGCAATGACAACTTGATGGTAATCTGGATGCACTGTAGGTAGAAGAGAGATAGCACAAGAGATCAGAGCTTGGCTATGTAATTCCTAGCAAGATCATAACATCAATACAATGCAATATAAATTAAATTTCTCAGGCCTTTTACTTGAATACAAGCATGGAATATACAAGAATGGAGGATGGGAGGTGCCTTCAATCTCAAGGCAAGAAGGAGTAGTTATAACTAATTAAATCTATTTAAAATAGAAGGAGGAAGGAGAACCATGAAATCAAAGCTAATTTTAGACAATTTGGCTCACGGATGCATGCAAAAATAGAAATTAAGTGAACCGTCACATGTGAAAACATGCATGAGAGAATTTGCATAGGGCAGTGGTTTTAGGACCGCCACCATGTTTCGGGTGGGGGTTTCAGAATTGCCACCCAGGCACAGTGGTGATCATGGCACTAAAGGCCAAAACATGTGCAGAAAGAGGTAGGAAGCTAGAAAAAACATGGGAAGGATAAGTAAAGATGTCTAGGGAACACATAGACACTGTGAATGGAAATTGGAGCTCAAACACCTTCTTTGAAAGAACCTAAATCATCATTGGGGAATTTTGTAACCGCTTTTCTGATAATGTAGCAAATATAATTTTAGGTGCATACATATTACCCCCTCAGAGAAGCGTTTTAGCCATGAAAAGGCATAAAACATATAGTCCGAGTATGGCGTTCCCAAAAAGGGGTGTTAGAAGTTATACCTAACATGCCCATGTGTTGAAATGTCGCCACCCAAACTCCCACTACCTGCAAGAGAAGAGAATACTCAAGTGCAGATAGATAAAATATCAAAAAATAAACACTAAATCAAAACGACAAGAGGACTTTCCATCTGTGCGGGGATATAGAAATATACCTGCACCAATGCTCCAGCCCTGTGAACACATACACTCAAAATGAGGTTAAAGTAACATATATATATATATATATATATATATATATATATATAACTTACTTTTCGATTCATTTGTGCATTATTTATTTGGTGAATTTGGAGCTCTGTATTCACGGTGATTGTTTCCGATGAGAGTACAGTCGAAATGTCCGTTGCGGAGTAGTGATCATGCCTCCACATGCGGGAGATCGACCAGTGTGGTCAAAGGTTGGTTATTTTCACTTTTTTCTTTTTATACCCTAAATGTAATTTTTTTGAAAAGTTCACCTAGTGGGACTATTTTCAAAATAAATTGTATTAAATGAGCCTCTAGGGGGGGCGCCCATAGGGCATGCTTTTATTTTGTCAAAAATGGTATTTTTTAATACTTTTGAAAAAAATTTAGGGTTAAGGGTATGTTTTGAAAATTGGTTCACGACAACCACCCAAAGTAGGGCAGCGGTCATAGGACCTCCACCTTGCTTGGGTAGAAGTCTTGGAACCACCGCCTTACACTAGGTGGCAGTTCTAAACAGAATGACCAAAATTTTCACTAACTTGGATTTTTTTGGACTTTCCATGCTTTATCATATTTTTGATGAGATTGTCTTCATGTATATGTTACTAACTTACTCTTTTCTCATGTTTTTTTAAACGCATAAGAAAGAGGAATGCATCTGTTAGAGAAGAGAGAGAGAGTGTGAGAGAGAGAGAGAGAGAGAGAGAGAGAGAGAGAGAGAGAGAGAGAGAGAGAGAGAGAGAGAGAGAGAGAGTGATTGGCTCCTTGGGATTCTGGATCAGCTGACTTAAGATGAGAGGGACACTCTACACAGGGTAGGTATTTGGAGGATTACATAGGTACCCCACGTTGCCCTTGCCAGTCACATATTGTGTGACTTGTTCTCCTATTGGGATGTAGATCAGAAAACCTTCTAGTTTCCAGGTGTTAGGGGTGAGTGGACCATTTCTTTGGAGGATGTATACCGCATCCTTGGGCTCTTGATTCTTGGGAGGAGACTGACCTTAGAGATAGTAGGATCCAGGGCCGCGATGACACAATGGGCCACATATATGGGAGACGTCATTGTCTCACCTGGTTCGAAGAAGGGGATGAAGGTCCATTCGATTGTTACTGCTCCTATTCTGATCTTCTGGAGGGAAATTATGGGTATGATGTCCTCACGATTGATCAGGGAAAAGGGATGTGATGCTCTTCTCTACTGATTGGCTCCCATTATAGAAAATATTGAGGGACATGGCCATAGGTACGCATGGGGAGTGGACATCTTAGGGACTACCTACCATGACCTGTACAGGGTAGTCCAATTACAGGATCAGTCACTGAGCCACCCCACTCTTGTCATGAGCTGGGTATATGAGCATATCACCCCTTATGGAAGGGGAGTATAGGTATTGGACCCAGCGGGCATCCGAGCAGCGAGGTGGATAGCTATGTCGGTTCTTAGGACATCTCATTAGCCAATGGCTTCTCTTACCACAATAGACATGGTCATTACCCCCTACCAGGACATGGCAGGGTTATGGGGATAGGAGGTAACCACAGTGGTAGCTTGTTCTACTACAGGCTAGCTAGTTGATAGAGCCGGGAGAGTTGAGATTCACCCATTTGATCGGGTTCCTCAAAAGTTTGGCCTACCATACACTGACATTCCTCCCCTAGTGGTACCAGTTTATAAGACCATTCAAGAATCCTGGAGGGGCCCTAAAGGAGATCCCAGTTGAACAGTGGTCACTCTAGGTGTGCCTATTATAGTTAGGCACATGGTTCATGCTCGATGGGTAGCTGGTGCCCCTTGAGAGCCTTTACTCTAGATCACGGTCACTCTTTCCCACAGTGGAGAGGAGGATGAGCCCATTAGTGTAGACTCCGATTCTAAGGAGCACACAAGGGATGAGATGAAGGAGGAGTCAGTTGGAGAGGAGACTAAGGAGGATGAGGAGAGGATGTCAATACTGACAAGGCAGCCCATACGACAGTAGAGGAGAGTGATCCTAAGTGGTATGACACTCAAGAGATGTTGAGAGCCACACACGAGGAGGCCAGTGCAAAGAGAGAGACCTTAGTCTTAGAGGAGTCATTTCCTCTAGGTGGGTAGGGGGACGATGAGTCCGTGATCAGAAAACATTTGGCCTCTATATTTGTGGAGGCCCCATAGCTACCAATAGCATCGGAAACAATAGTCACTAACCCTAAGTGGATTCTCAGAGATCCGAGTATGTTTGACACTCTTCTCTCACCTTTTTAAATTTAAAACCTTAGTTTTGATATTCTCTTTTGATTTGCATCTTACACTTTTCTAACTTATCCACTTCTTCTTCTTCCCTTCTTACAAAAAATACACAGGAATTGAGAGAGATCATCTAATAGGTGTGCATGTGGACACCCTACTAATCCCCTTGGGGAAGATCCGAGCTGAGCTGAATGATGATTTAGGTCAGCCAGTAGCTATCGGTAGACACACTGATGCATGTTTTCTACTATTTGGAGGATAGTGGAGGTGGTGACCTCCCTTCATACTACGGTGGCCGGATATGAGGCTTCATTGAGCATCTGATGAGGCAGAGCCATTCCCATAGTGAGACCATAACCATCGGCCACTATCATGAACACTCGCACCATTCGGTTCACTCCCAGGGTCATCACAGCTATAACAGGATCCCTGGATGTGGCTCTGCACCATCTAAGGGATCCCATAGGGATTAATAGGCCACCGGGCCATTTATTGCTTTGATGCCATTTTGTAGGGCACTACACAATTTTTTTTGTATATTTCGGGCTCATTGCGAGTGTTTTGACTATGCCTTAGTGCGTGATGGCATTGTATAGAAACTTGACCCACTATGATATATACATACTCTTATTTTTGGTTCAGAAATCCATTGTATCTGATTTGACTCTCTTTTGGTTTATTTCTCATGTGTACTCTAGATGTTTAGAATTTTCACTTTTCTATGCTTTTCAGAATGCATGCAATGGGTGTGAAATGATAACAAAATGATTTCTTTTTGTATTTTATAATGCTGATATATGATAATGTGAACACAATGTAATGTTTGAACTTTAGTTTCTTTAAATAATCTTTGATACTTCATATTGTCTTGAAAAAATGTGGTGAAAGAGTGATATGATAAGTGAATGAACTTGCTCCTCTCCTAACTCTACACAACCAGTAATATGTGAGGGATCAACAACGAGAGCCAAAAGGGGCACAAGTTATGAAAATCTATTGAATGGTAATGATGAGGGAAATACAATGGTTTGACAAGACCAAATTGAGACACTATAACTTCACCCTACTCAAGTTACCTCATAGCTTAGAATGTGATTTACTTTCCCAGTTTATCTAGACTTAGATCCATAGATGGCTACTTGGTTGACAAAATATGGTTTTGAGGTTTTAAACTCTTTTGGACTTTTGGACATCTAACTCACTTTGCTTTTGACTTGTGATTTCACAACATTGAATGAATTATTTGTAACTTTCAAGTTTATCAAAGAGACCCCCTACTCCTTGCCCCATGCTACCAGGAGGAAGCATGGGATCATCACCATGGAAAAGGAATAGGTGAGTAAGGGCATTTCTCTCCTTTCCCAACCTTACATCACTAGTAAGAGATGCAGGCTCAACACTGAAGGTTGGTAGGGAAAAGAAATGTGTAAAATAAAAAATTTCTAGTGGATTTGCATTTGACTTACTCATTTAGAAAAATGTTTTAGTATGTTCTTATTACCAAAGATATTTTTATGGGATAAATGTGACACCATGAAGCTTCTAGAACATACTATAGGCAAAGAAACCTAATCTAGAAAGAGACTATAAGCGGAACCAAGTATGTAGGCCTTGGTATGATCACGGTCAAAACTTTGTCTTATCCTATTTGAACTGATGAAATGATTTGAAAACAATTGATGATACCATGAAAATTTGGAGAGACGTGATTTGAATGTTTTGCCAATGTTTTTGATAATTTTTTAGGAGTTGTTATAAGAATAAATCCCTTGATCACAAATTTTACAGAATGAGATGGCAAATGAAAGTGCGATGTAGATGCAATAATGTACATATGAAAATGCTAATGGATCATGTGTAATACCTCTTTAGGTGAAGAGATTTCACAGATTCGTTAAACTCCTCACCCTCTAGTGTACACAGGTGAAATGCCCCATTTTTGTAGTCTTCTACTACTCGATATGGACCCAACCACCTAGGTCTGAATTTCCTTCCCTCACTGGATTTTTTTGTCTATCTAGCTATCAAGTCTTAATACCAAATCTCCCTCCTATATTTCACATTCGTAAACCTTCTTATTATATTTCTGAGCCATCTGGTCAGTGTAAATGTTATGTTGTTGTTCAACATTGAGTCTAACCTCATTAAGACTTTCTAACTGAGAGAGTCACGCTTCTCGATAGCCTTCTTCTCCCAAGATTCTGTGTAGTGAAATATGGAGACTTGGTATTTCAACCTCGAGTGGTAAAACTACTTCCACACCAAATACCAAAGAAAAGGGGGTTGCCCCTATTGGTGTTCTAACTGACGTCTGATAGGCCCACAAGGCCGGAAAAAGATTTAAATTCCAATCTCGTTTGTTCTCCTTAACAGTCTTAAGGAGGATGGACTTTAATGTTTTATTCGTAGCCTCAACCTGTCCATTGTCCTGAGGATAATAAAGAGAATCTGTTTGACGACTTATCTTGAAATTTACACACAATTCACACACCTTATTATTTTTGAAAGACATGTCATTATCTGAGATAATGACTTGTGGGACACTACTTACAAATGATCTGAATTAAGATGAACTTAGCGATCACAGACCCGGGTACAGTGGTAAGAGGCATGGCTTCTACCCACTTGGTAAAGTATTATGTGGCCATGATTATGAAGTTATGGCCATCTATTGACGAGGGAGATAATTTCCCTATTAAATCTAGGCCCCACGTGGAAAAGGGCCATGGGGTTACAATTGGTTGCAAATCTTGTGTCGGTATGTGGATCTAGTGGGAGGACTCTTGGCATTTATGGCATCTGCACATAAACTGTACTACAACATGTTCTAGAGTGGGCCAAAAATAGCCCATCCGATGTATCTTCTGAGAAGTGGTGTGGTCGCCGAAGTGACCTCCACATACTCCGCTATGTGACTCATAAAGAATATTTTTGGATTCTTTGGCATCAACACATCTTAACAACATTCCATCAAAGGCCCTACGATAGAGCAACTGCTCTAAAATAACATACTTACTGGTAATGACATGTAATCACCTTCTTTGTTGAGATGTTGCCCCTTCTAGATACGTATGGTCCACTATAAAATTAATGATGTTGGTATACCATGGACACACATAAATGGGGGGCCTAGTCTCAACGAAGTACACACACTCATCAGGGAAGTCTAGATCTACTAGATCACCTCCATCTAACGGATTATTAGCTAACCAATCCAAAATTATTTTTCCTTTGATGAATTTCTGATTAACAAACATTAACTTAAATTCACCCATCAGAGTTATGAATCACCCAACCTTCTTAGGCAATGATCCTTTTTTGAGGAATTTCCGTAAGTGATCTGACTTAACAATAACCCTCGTTTCTTGATTCAACATATAATGTCTTAAGTGCTTTGTTGTAAATACTATGGTGAGGCATTATTTTTCTGCCAGGGTGTAATGTGTCTCATAATCAAGCAACATCTGATTAATGAAATAAATTACACTCTCTCGTTTATCGTCATCCTCTTGAGCCAACATGAAGGAAAGTGAAACATCCGTAGCTCATGAATACAAGATCAAAGGGTGATCTGATCTAGGTGGAATCATTGTGGGATGGGATAATAAGAATCATTTAACTGACTCAAAGGCCTCGTTGCATTCTTCTGTCCAATCAATGCTATAATCCTTTTTCAATAAATTGTTGATTGGGTGAACAAAAAAGGTCAAGTCAGGGATAAATCTTTGGATTGCCCCGAGTTTTCTAAGAAAATGTCTATTGTCAGAATTGTCCATTGGTGGGATCATTTCCAATACAACTTGGATTTTTGTTGGGTCTACGTCAATTCCTCATGAAGATATGATGTACCCAAAAATCTTGCCTCATGCTAAGCCAAATACACACTTTTTTGGATTCAATGTGAAGCTATAATCAATTAAGCACAAAAGGATGATACAAAGTAGCTCTAGGTGATCGTAATGCTTTCTGGCCTTAGCCAGTAGGTCATCCACGTAGGATTCCACAATCTTATGTATAATGTCATGGAATATATAAGTCATCACTCGTTGGTATATATCTCCAGTGTTCTTAAGCCCAAATGACATGACCGCATAATAGTAAGTTCCCCAAGGAGTTATAAACATGGTTTTGGCCTGATCCTCTTCAGATATTCTGATCTGATTATACCCAGAGAATCCATCCATAAGAGATAACAACTCAAAACCAGCTGTTGTGTCAATGATAACATCGATGGATGGTAATGGGAAATCATCCTTGGGACAAGCCTTATTTATATCCCAAAAATCTATGCAAATGTGAATCTTTCCATTTTTCTTGAGAACGGGGACTATGTTAGATACCCATTGAGAGTAATCAACTAGCTTGATGAATCCCACCTGGAGGAGTTTCATCACTTCTTCTTTCACCATGAGGGCCACTTTTGGCTTCATGGGCCTTGAATTTTTGTTAATCGGCTTTGCATCTAGTTTGGTGACAAGGTTATGCACCGCAATGTGTGATGTAATCCCCGTCATTTCCTTGTAATTAAATGTGAATGCTTTCTGATGCTCCTTGAGAATGCAGGTATGTATTTCAACCTCCTCTGGAGTTAAAGAGGACCTTAGCTTCAAAATATTTGGTTCTTCCTCGGTCCCGATATTTATATTGATTGTTCCCTCGATTAAGGAGGCATTGCCTTCCTCAAACTCAGGTGGGGCCGGAGGTAACTCTAAATCCCCCTCTTTTGCCACCTCACAAATTTCAAGTTCCCTCCTAGGGGAAGACTCTATCATGGGATTTCCAAAATAGGAAGAAGAGTGTGGAATTAGAGAAAGATTAACCTCGTGATGTGTAAGATGTAGCTCTACGAGAGCGTTTAGATATTCTAGAGTTGCTTTGTCAATGTCAACATGATCTGTAATGATAGACTCACTCTCAGTCTCTATGTATGTCAACATTAGAGTTACCAATGTCTTATGGACCAAAGGTTCTACACAAACCGAGACCGTGAAGCTTGAATCTTCCAACTCACCTCTTGGGGTAAAGCGAGAAGCGGATGTTGCGATTGAGTTTGTGAGGAGATTATGGTCTCGTGGAATTAATTCGATCGATATGAAGTTAAACCTCTTTGTTAAATTCAACACTACCATTTTGTAAAGTTAGAAATTCTCAACTATAGTCTCATACAATTTAGATACTTGATTCGTAACCAATTGTGAATCACCCAACACTTTGATATTAAGAGCACAAATTCTTTTGGCTATGATGAGACCAAGTAGAAGGGCTTCGTATTCAGCCCCATTATTAGTGCACTCGAAGTTTAACTTGAAGGAAAAAGGTAGAATCCTTCCCTCAAGAGAGGTAATAATTACACCTACCCCAATGCCAAAATGACACTTGGCTCCATCGAAATGGAGAGTCCAACAATTACTTGGAAAAATAGACGTTGGATCATCTTTTGAATATTTCTCCTTCACTTTGGTTACCTCAACCATACAAACCTCGTTTGTTGGGAGAGAACTGAGTCCTAGGGTATGTCACATGCCTATAGAATCAAAAGGAAGGATAATTGGTAAATCTTTTTCCAATAGTTTGACAATCTTTGCCATAGTCCCTAATGATACTATCTCTACGATGACGGTTTCATCTTTGACTGCCAGAATGCCTTCGATCAAACCCGTGACTTCTAATTCCATTGTATAAACCAAATTTTCCTCTGGTACTAATCTTGTTAGTTTATTTAAATAATTTTTGGTAAGCTCAAACTTAGAGTGGACTCCTAGCCTCTTTTTCAAATTGGCTAAGTGTATGTCAAAGGGTTTTGGATCACCCTGTGCTAAAAAAATATTCCCTAAATATAGGAACCTAATTTCTTGAAACATAGTGGAGGGAATTGCATTCATGCGATGAATCCAAGGATGATCAAGGATCATATTATAGTTGGTTTCCTGATCTATAATATAAAATTCGGTCAATAGTACATCTGAGGTCCAAGGGTGATTGGAAACACTATAGTTCCGATTGATGTTGTTTTGAGGTTGTCATAGCCCCTCAACATATTTCATGTTGAAGAGTAATTATTCTATTCATACCCTAGTTTTTCAAAGAAAGAGAAGGGGAATATGTTGACTGCTTCCCTGTCATGAATCATCCCATGCTTTACATAGTTGTTGTAAATCCAGACTTGTAAAAAACTTTTCTGGATCGCCTCTATGAACTATTTTAGCATCTGTGGGCATCTTGTTGATATCGAACACAAATCCAACATCTCTTTCAGGATGTCCTGGAGGATAAAAATCAAAATCCATATGGTTTATTTGTGCTTCTGGAGGAGGGGTAACATTAGCCAAATGACCAAGACCCAACGCTTTGAGTAGAGCATCCCTATGAGTAGGGGAATTCTTTAATAGATCCAAGAAGGAAATGTACGAGAATGTCTTATTTAATTCGTTGATCAAATTATAATCTCCTACTGGCTTGCTTAGCATATCATGAATGTCATCTGATGTGGTTGGGTAGATCAACATAGGCTATGAAGAATAATCCCTAGTTATAGTGGCATCATTAACTTGTGGTTCAGTGTCCAACTCTACCAACCCCACAATTTTTGTTTGCTAGCGACCATCCAAAGGAGGTACCACCTATGGGTTTGATGAAGTTGAGGCTTCACGATCATGGGTCCCTATTACAATACCTTTATTCGAACCATTGGGATCTAATCTACCATCCTTTGGACATGTGGGGAGAGGATCGTTAAAGATCCCCAACAGTGTGTTCTGTGGAGACATTGGTCCCATGTAGGTGTTTTGAGTGGGTGCTATTGGGTTTGAAAAAAACATGTCAATAAATAATTATCTTTGGTCCTCTAGAAAATGTAGTAAAAAATTGTTACAATCGTGGCACGTTCTTGCATCATGCCCGCAAACCCTATGGAAACCGCAGTATAAATTGGGATCGTAATCTCGAGGCCTTTGGTTTACACCTTGTTGTGGTCCAAAATTATGGTTATTGTTCAGTTGTTGGTTGTTATTATTAAAATTTGGGAACCCTTGCCCTTGATTTTGAAACTAGTTTGGATACCCACCTGGGTATTGGTTAGGGCCTTGGGTTCATGTTTGTCTTACTTGCTGAGGTTTTTGTTGTTGTTGGTGGTGGTTAAAATCTACAACATTGACTGAGGGTGAGAAGCTTTTGTTTCTTTGATTTTTTTCATTGTTAGTGTGGTTGTTTGAAGTGAAATTATTCGGGGCATTAACAACGTTAGGATTCTTAGGTTGGCCCATCACTCCATCCTTCATGACTCCATGATTATTATTAAGGATTTTTGGTCCTTGATTGCTATTTGTGTTGTTGGTGTAACTGGGGTTATTTTGATTAGGGGTGACTAACCTTCTATTAGCTCCATAAGTATTATGACCACTATCAATGGCCATTTGGTCAATCTAAAGAGAACCCTTTAGCACCTCCTCATAGCTCCTTAGCAGGAATTTTTAAACCTCTTCCTTTGTCTCCCTATTGAGAGAGTGGAGGAACAAATCACAAAGTTCTATTTGATCCATATTTGGAGCGCTCGTAGAGGAGTAAAGAACTTGTCGCCACATTTGAATAAAGTGGGATACATAATTATTGTGTTCTTGTTTGATATGAAGGAATTCCCTAGTTCCTGTTCTCAAAAGCTTGTTCATATCATAAGCTTTAATAAATTCTGTTACAAGTTGTTTGACAAGTGTATTGAAGCCTCCGATATCCTATAGTACTATTCAAGAGAAATACCTTCTAGCATCTTAGGGAAAATTTTCATGACAACTGCATCCCATGGGAACAAATCTTAAATGGCCATTACGTAAGACTTGATGTGGGCATTAGGATCACCCTCCCCCCTGAATTTGGGAAGATTAGGCAAGGGTCTCGGGAGCATGACTGTCTGAATGGAGAAGTCTAGGGGTTCCTTGAGAAATTTAGAATAGGTCCCCATTGTGTATGTTTCCACCATTGAATATCCTTGTTTGGGAGGTGTTGGCTACATCAGTTGCTAAAATGGGACAACATAGACATTTTTTGGGGTGTATGGCATCCCTTGTAGTTGTCCATACGGACCCGGGTAGGTATACATGTCCCCCTGTAGAGATTTAGAGTACATGTGTACATAGGGGGGTTGATTACCTTGATATGGAATCAAAGGCACGAAGCCAGGGAATGTTGCATTTCCGGCTAGTATGGTGTTTGAGAACACACTTCTGGATGGTGCTTGTTACAGATATCCATACATGGCTTGGGGGGGCATACCGAAGGTGCTCGTCCCCATAAGCAGATCTCTAGGGTTTTGAGTATTCATATTACCTGGAGGATTCTATGCAATAGGTATTTGTCCGTAATTATGCTGGTAGAGAGAAATTCACGCTTGTCATGTGTATGAATTCTGAGTATTTTGGGTAAGCTCTAGCTCCTTGAATTTGTCTACCAAAGCTGAAATGAAATCACCTGTTGACGGGGCAGTGCTTTGCTTAGGTACTTCTTGTTAAACCCTCAGAGGTTGTTGAGGAGTATGGTATCATGCTATGAATTGTTCACTATGTTGTCACCCCTCATTGGCAGCATTTTTTAGTTGGTGGAGGGGTAGCGTTATTGTTTTGAAGCAGGACATCACCTTGTCCTTGCAACCTATCAAAATCTTGGTTCATGTTCTGGAAGTGTTGTTCACTCCTAGCATATCGTGCTAAATATTCCTCATCTAGATGCGGGAGTTGATCCGATTGCATGCTAATGGGTTGTCAAAACAATACCCAAGGAGATGAACTTGCTTCACCAGTGAAAGTCATGTTGTTTGAACTTGATTGTTCATGAGGAAAGGTCTGCGTGACATGGTCAAGCTCTTCAATACGTACAGAGGAACCAACATTGGTTCCCTGAAGGAGAGGGTTTTGAGCTAATAAGAGGTTGTCTACCCACGTTGAATGTGAAGGTGATTATTGTGGTATACTTGATTGGTAGTGGTAAATGTCAAAACCTGGGATGGATCAACCGTACTCATTGTATCCCGACATATTCGGGGGGTATAAGAATACCCGTAGAATAAAGGATGGATGAAGAAAGTGGAAACGTTTAGAGACTATCTCTTCACATCGGGTTCACTAATTTATATGACAAAAAATCAACACACGACCTTCTTCGCACACGACCTCTCGAGGTCATGCCAAGACAACTAGTGTAGAATGAGTGTGATTGTGAGTGTGGTGATGAGGATCAAGCTAATTGGGTAATCTTATATCTTCAACATGTAATGTCAGGATCTGTGAGTTTAAGGCAAAGAATTCTCTCCTAACTTGAAGTGGTGTGATGGATTGGTCTGAAATAATAGCCGCTCGTAGACTCCAATCAATTTTGAGCTCGACCAAGATTCTATTTGTTGGTTGTTGAACACGTGGAAAATGATCTGCGGGCACCTCGTATATATTTCCAGACAAGGTCATGGAAGTAAGAACGAGAGGCATGATGGAGCCACATGTATTTATGGGTGATTTTCCAGTCTGGTCCAGAAAGTCTTAGCCTGATCAGCTACTATGTTCAGTAAGGAAATCTGTGCAATAATATCTAATGGAAGTGGTGAAGATCTAAATACTAATGTATGCAAACTAGTGTCAATGTCTAACTAACTAGTAGGTCCGTTGGGTTGTGGAACTTGACGATCACAACCAAAGACTCGTGGAGGTTGTGGCCCTTGAATGGTCATGCACGTAATCAAACCCTATTGCCAGGAGCATTCCAATAGTTGTAGGCTTGATTAGTAGCAATGTTTAGCGTATTGAGTTGTTCTATTTTCTCAATGAAAGTTACAGGTGTGCGTAAGACTATCAAACGTAAACTGGTATCAATGTTAGTTATCAATTCTGGCTCATTGGGTTGTGTGACCAAGGGATCACAATTGTATGTATTTTACTGTTCTTCCCATTGATGGTCATACATAATGAAATAAAATTCTTTTTGATAAGAAAACTAATTACTGAAGGAAATCTAATCTATGTTTTGGGGGTTTTCACAGTATTTCAGATCAAAGTAATAAAAGCAAACTAATCTATCAAAGGAAATATTTTTGTTCTTTTCTAATTTTTAAGCAATGCGTTCTAATCTAACAAATAAACTAAAGACAAGTAATCAACCAAATGTAGTTGGTTACTTGTGAAAATGTATGAATCTAATTTAAGTCAAATAACATAATCTAATAAAAACCCTTCAAACCCTACCTCAGAGGTGAAGAACAAATCATGACTTGAAAGGGGATATTGTTCTAAACAACTTCCCTAGTAATGTTAAAGAGGAAAGATTACTAATGACTTGATCTATTTGTGATTGAAAAATTTCATTGAAATGAATGATTTTCTACTCTATTTGATATGTGATTGAAACTAGTGATTTGAAATTAACAATTCAACAAACAAAGAAAACATACACACAATTCCAACATGGAAAAGCAAGAGCTTTGGAAATTCTGGTTGTGTCTGTATCTGTCCCCTCAGTATGGTCCTTTCTTTCTCTGAGTGTTCATGTGAGTCCGATGAATTGGGAATGCAAGAACAACAACAGGAGGATGGCGCTTGAGAAATGGTAGCATGATGGCAGTCTGTATGCAATGCAGGTAGAAGAGAGATAACACAAGAGATTAGAGCTTGGTTATGCAATTCCTAACAAGATCGTAGTGAACTCAGTAATACAATGCAAGATAAAAAAAAATTCTTAGGCCTTTTGCTTGAATATAGGAAGGGAATATATAGGAATGGTGGATGGGAGATGCCTTCAAGCTTAAGGAAAGAAGGATTAGTTCCAACTAATTAAATCTATTTAAAATAGAAGGAGGAAGGAGAACCAAGCAATCAAAGCTAATTTTAGACAATTTGGCTCACAGATGCATGGAAAAAGTGAAATTAAGTGAACTGTCACATGTTAAAACATGCACGATAGAATCTTGAAAAAGCGGGCATAACTGCCACCTTGTGCAGAGTGGTGGTTTTAGGACTGCCACCCTATTTGGGGCGGTAGTTTCAGAACCGCCACCTAGGTAGGGCAGCAGTCTTGGCACTAAAGGCCAAAACATGTGCAGAAAGAGGTAAGAAGCTAGAAAAAGCACGTGAAGGATAAGTAAAGACGTCTAGGAACCAAATATACATTGCGAATGGAAATTGGAGCTCGAACACCTTCTTGAAAGGACCTGAATAATCATTGGGGGCTTTTTAAACCATTTTTCTAACAATGTAGCACATGAAATTTTGGGTGCATACAGACACCCCTAGATCACATGCATTGGTTTTCGAAAGGACTTCCCTTTTTTGGAAAACTAGCCTTGTAAAATTCATTTGATTTTCCCCCAATTTCACCTAGTTTATCTCTTGAGTCTACGAAGGTGAACATACTATAGGTTTCATGGGGGGTGAGAGGTTGAGAATGGAGCCTTCTGCTTTTATCCACCTTAAAAATGACATAGGTCTATGGAAATTGCTACATAAAGTTGGTTTTACCAAGTTCATTCAACGACTTAAAGGTAATGACCCTACTTTGTCTGTTGATTTCGTTGTTTCCTTGATGGATGGTGGTTTCATTTTTCATGGGGTTCAAATTGATGTTTCTAAGAATGCAATTTCTGATATTACTGGGTTAAAAAAGGGAAGGCCTCAAAATTTTTAAAAACAAAACTAGGAAAAAACATGAAATTGCTACCTTTTTAGAATCTGGGGAAAAAATCATAGCTTATGATGATGGTATTACTCACACCTGTTTGCCAGATAGGTGGGGTAATTTTTTCCTGATTATTATGAATTATCTGATCCTCAAAGGAAAATTTTGAAAAATATTTACTCATGATTTGTCTATCCTCAATGTTTTCTGTCGGGACCAGACTATGAGTCTTGGTTATTTTCTCTATTGGTCGCTTCTCACAACCATTGAGTGTTTTAAGAAAGAGAAGAAAAATATCCCCCTCCACTAGGGTCTCATTCTTATCATGGTTCAAAGAGGTAAACTGACCATCCCTTTTCCTATCAATGACCATGAGTCTAATCAGGAAACCCTCTCTTCCTGCCTAAACAAAATCAGGAAATAGAAATTTGTTGATCCTGATAAGGGTATTGCAGATTCCTTGTGTAATATTAAAAAAGGGATCAATAATTTGGATGAAAATTCCACTAAAAAGGACCAGGAACTTGTTGAATGGGAGGCGAGGCTGATGAGGGTTGAGTCCATGACTAACACCATTCTCACCGTAAAAAAAAACCTCATACATGAGCTAAAATATTTCCACCAAATAATTGATACCCAGAACAAAACCATTAGGGGTATCCAAGCCGATTATGTTATGCAAGAGCAACAAATTTCTATTTTGTAGGATCAGGTCGCTGCTGAGGAGGGAATAAACAAGACAAAGTTGATGCTGAGTTCTTCTAACAGCGAGGAGTGAGATACTAGTGACAACTCATGTATGGTTTCAGAGTCAAATCATAGCAAGGATCATAAGGAAGAGCAGGTTGAGACCCATAATAAGAAAGAGGAACTCAAGCATTCGAAAATGGTCATCATCAAGGTGGATGGTAGGAGAAATGGTGGTCCAAGTACCAGAACCCATAGTAGGGCTACGAAGAACTAATTGCATACTTGTTGTTTCCCTTTTTGTTTTTGTTTTCTTTACCTTGCTTGTCTTTGTCCCTTTGGGACTTCAAAAAACTTTGTTTTAATTTGTAAACTCTTATAGTTTGGCGAGTTTGTGTGGGGGCCTATTGTCAAGTGGTTTTGGTTCTACCTCCATGGCTTTGTTATAGTTTTTATTTTTGAAAAACTTGTTTCTCTATGTATGGGGTTTTTTTGGTCCCCGGATTAAAACCAAACCTTTTTTATCTTATCTAAAAAAATGGCAGAATAAATATAAAATTATTGTCAGATATATGTGAGTCCTTAAAATCAGAGTTTTGACTTGATTTTAGCCCAAATCAAAGCTTTGACATCACTTATAAGGAACTTAGATCAAAATAATAATATAATAGAAAGCCAAATAACATTAAAATAGAAACATAACATGAGAATATGTAAGTATAAATGACTTAGCCACTTTAAGGGGGAAACCTCCAAACCTTACAATAATACTCAAATGCTCAATATCATGATCAACTACTCGTTACTAGCTCATATATATGCCATGTCTATGTTTTTTGAACCATTTAGGCTGACCCACTAAGCATATGTAAGAATAAATAAATGTGATATGACATGTTAAGATATTATATTAGCCACATGCCAACTATACATATCCCGATATATGACCTAGAATTAAGGGTGTAACATAATATTAGAACTAGGGTTAATCTACTTAAGATATACTATACATGTCCATATAATTATAGAAAAATAATAAAAATTAAAAAATCATAGAATTATATAAAGGACGTAATTTTGTTAAACATGAATTATAAAAAGTGTACTATAGAAATTAGGGTTAGGATTTATAAGGAATTCACTGTTATAGCATGTACATAGATGTAATAGCAATATAAATTGATCAAGGATCTTGTGTAAATTTTCATAATGATGTGTGAAAAATTGGGGGATCTATAATTAAGTAAAGGACATATTCATCTAGTAAGGACAAATTTGCCAAGTGAACATGTCTAATCTACGAGTGTGTCTTCTAGGGGTTTCAACTATAACATGAATTTAGTGTTTTCTCTTCCCGTGTATTTGGAGGTGAGATTTATACTTGGAATCTTGTAATGAATCTCATGTACTTATAAATATATTATCGTTGTCTAAAAACCCTAACCCCTTTCTTACGACCTAAAAGGGATTAACACATGTTTTGAGACAAACTGCCTCCACACATCCCCTTAATGACTAAACACTACCTATATAACATTATTCCAAATAGACCTCTTTCTCTAGAAGGTGTGTAATAACATGTGAATATGATGTAAATATATATGACATTACCTAGACCTAAGTGGCATGAGGTGTAAATATTACTTCAATTTTAATAGTGAAAGAAATCAACCTTAAAAGTAACTACGTAGGTTGTTATTGAAAAATTAGCTCACGATAAATCCTTATGATAGCCCCCCCCTAAAATGGTTTTAGGTGAATTTATTCTATAGCAATCTACCTTTAATTAAGAACCATCTTGTCATATAAATGACACAAATTCAAATTCAAAGGTACCAAATGGTTGTCACAAAGAGATTTTCCTTTTATAAGTTCGAGTCATAATGAAGAGGAAAGCTTCATAGGCCTGGGACAGGTTCATTTATAAACACTGAAATTTTGTAATTTACTCTTTGACACTACTAGTTTTGACAATGCACTGTTGCTGAGATAAATACACTTTCTATCCCCACTTAGTACCTCTCGAGGTCTCTTTTCTAGCTTGCACAATTACACAAACTGATATGTCGATATATTTTGAGAGTCCAATGCATAAAATTCATAAACAAACTCCATTTGACAAGATGAAAACTCCATTTTTTAATTTCTCATCTCTAGGTAAAACCATATAGTTTGGTAGGGAGTTGGTATCAGATCCTAAACAACTTTTATGGTCTTGCAATGACATATGCTTCATCTTTTCTTTTTGTTTCACATTATTTATTAGGTCCTCTCTCCTTATAGGTCGTCCTTTCTTCAATAATTTACTTCAGAACCATATATAAGTAGGTAGAGACACTTTCATTTACATACCTAAGAATCATACGGCACTACATTGATACACTTACTTCTCCCACTAAACAAAACTCTAGGCTCCCTAAATCTCACCAAATCTTATGCACATTCATTAGGGAAACAATCACTACAGATCTTAAGCATCATACCAGGTCAAGAAATAAATTTATCTCATTTGTAAATACTCAAACATCCCTTTTCCAAGTATTTTAGTAAGATCCAAACTCAAGTAAAGAATTTTCAAATAAGTTCAAATTGCCAAATCATAGTTACATTCAATTAGATATCAAATGTTAGGTGTAGAACAAAGTGTAGATTGAGTCCTTTTCAGAGTAGTGCAAACTTTGATGGTGCATGAGGGTGCCCACAACCTAATTAAGTTTTTTTTTTGCATGGTCTCCCACTCATGGATAGGTTTTGAGATCTTATTCAAAATATTCAAAAGGTTTCACAACATGACAAAAAACTAGGGTAAGATAGCAACATACATTACCATGTTGGCAACCATCTGAGAAATTTACAGAGCCATATTTTGAGAAAGTCCAAAACTATATAGTAAGGTCAAGATTGTATAAACGGTCATGTCAGAGTTGTATGGTCCTCCCCTAGTCCTGTTTCCAAGGATAGTTCCAAAAATGAAGCATTATCATATCTAGATTCCCCAATTCTAGTTGTCTACACATCTAGAACTTCCCAAAATCATCTATAATCAGTTAAGTGCACTCATATTCTTTTATTTTCAACTTGTGCCATACCTTGTGAAGATGAATGGATTGTTATGGTATTATATGATTAATGTTGGAAGTTAATTAATCGGTATAACCCCATGTATCTACCATTTACATCCTTAATGTACTGAACTTAATAACTCTAGATTATCAAATCTAAAAAGGGTGTAAAACATTTTGGTGAACCCGAATCCTGAGTTAAACATCACACTCAAAACCCTAGTTGCCCAAATATTTCTCTCTTTTAGAAATATATGTTGTTGTTCCTCTTTGCTCTTTGTGTTGCATTTGGATTTATTTTTTTCTTCATAATCATTTCCTAACTATTTTACAATCTTTTCCTTCAACCTAGAGGTTCTCAATGTTCCTCTTCCATGCAATACTATTCCCCTTATGTTCATTGTGGCACAATGATCACTACCATTAGCTCTTATTCTACTTCTAATATCTTTTCCAATATTTTTTTCACTATTAATTTTTATCATGTACAAGTTAAAGGCTCTAATACTCACTATGAAAATCATGAACGTGACCTTCTCGAGGATGAAGCAACGAATCTTCACAATTATTACAAGAGAATCCCACTAATATCAATATTCTTCTATATGTTTCAAGATATCAACTTAAACATGCTTCATTTGTTGAGTTGTGGAGCTAAATTGATTAAAAAAATAGCATGATTTAAAAACTTGTAGGTTTACACAATAAGTGACATCGGTCACCTGGAAGCAATTGACATTGTTTGGGTAACAAACATCAGTTACCTATGTGTTTATGTTTTTATTTAAGACACGAGATTAGATCTAACCTTTGATTATAAAGTTGATCTAAATGTTGTAAATGCATAACTAAGTTGCCCTAAGTTTGTATATGCCTATATAAGCTAGAAATATAGGGTTATAAGGTGAGAATCTATGAGCATTCAGTAAGAATGTTGATTCTCCTAGGTTGAGAGGATGAAGAAGAAGAGAAATAAAAAAAGGTTACATGAAGACAGAGCTTCCATGGAGAGAAGTTGGACAGAAGGAAATTGTAGGTACATTTGAATGGTGAGAAGAGGGTAATGCTTTCTACTGTATTTCCTTCGTATTATTTAGTCTCAATGTAATGGCTTGCATATTATGCAAAGCACATAAGGTTTCTTCTTGTAGATCCACATGTTGTTTTGAGATCTTGTATTATAGATCCATGAGATCATGTTGTATTATTGGTCCATAGAGATCTAGTATTGTAGCTCATTGGATAAATTGTGGATATGTGATAGTATCTAGATATTGTAGAGGAGGTTGTCTTGTTGTTTGCATAGGTTGATGCAGTGATGGAGGAGAGACTTACTTTTCGTGCACAGTTATGGTTGCACATTGGTAAACCCATTTGAGAGGTCTTGTTTGCAGATTCACAGAAGAGCTTCATTACACATGTTAGAGATGCAGTAGTTCCTGGTTATGTGAGAGATGGTGGTGGTTCGGAGGCACATTTGTAGTGCACTTGTGTAGATCCATTTAGAGATCTAGAGGAGGAGATACTCTAGGAGAGATGCATTGTAATCTTGTATGGAAGAGTTGTTTTGTACTCTTGTTCATTATATATATATTGAGATCTCTATCTTTGGTAGACGTAGCTCACATTGGGTGAACCATGGTACATGTTGTGTTATGTGTGTGTAATTTGTTGTGATTTGGATTTTATAGTATATGTTTCCATTGCTGTAGATTTTGAGGGATTGTTTACTTTCATATTTGCATGATTTGGTTTGTTATTGAATCATAACAAACTTCCACTGCACAGAGTATCTCCAACAACTGGTATCAGATCCTAGTTTATTTTCTGATACCAATAGCTGGTATCATAGTGATGGCTTTATTTTTCAGAGCAAGGGTTTGCTTCAGGGTTTTGTTAGTGGTATTACTTACAACTATATAAGAATAAGGTTTTGTTTTCCTGATGTGTAAATCACATGGAGAGATTCGTATCAAGTGGGATATGGAAATGTAAGGTTGTTAGAAAATGACAGTGACTAACATCAACATGCTACATTGACGTCAACACTATTCCTTAGCCGATGTCGGCATGGTGATTGTGGTCAATTAGTTTGAAACCGATGTCGGTGACCTGTTAAACAAAAAATCATAGATTTGAAGTAATTTGAGAAGATGTAGTGAATGTGTCTTGATTGTTGAGGTGTCCCTGGTTCTTGGAGGCACATGAATGTTGGTCATATTATAGATCCGGAATATAGAGGTATGGTTTTGTTATCTATGTATTGCAGTGCTTGTATGTTTTAGTAACACATGCATATTTGGGATTGCAGATATGAGTAATAGATAGAGGAGCAATTATGCATCCTTCGTATAGCTAGATGCATGAGCTTTGTTAGAGAGGTAAAATATAATAGCACATAATAAAGAAGAGGCTTCCATCAGAGAGGAAAGTACTTCGGTTGAAGATGCGGGTGAGTGTCTTGGTGTTGGTAAGGTGATGTATTTCATCTTAGTGTTGTTTTATTACATGTATTATTGTTTTAAAGTTTTTGTGCAAGATTTGGGTGCTTCTTGAAATGAATGGCTTAGCACAACTATCGGTTTTGGTTAGAGTAGGCACCTAGTTTGGTGTACTATGCCAATTTATGGAATTGTGTCTGTTCCAGCAGCACTGACATTAATCAGTGAACTGACATCGATCACAGGGGAACCGGTATCGGTTAGAGGACCGAGGTTGGTCTCTGTGATAATAAGTATGTACTAGTTTTTTTACAGCAGAAGAGGGCATGAAAGGTTTAGTGTCCAGTTTAGAGGATCAAGTTTTTTGCACAGACTGTACATGTAGAAACAAAGTAGATCACTTCAATGTTTGAATCAAAAGAGGATGGAGTTGGCTTAGTGAGTCCAGTGAGACTTGGGTAAAATTCAGGTATCTCTATATGGTTCATGTTTTAGTTCTTCCATTTGAAGCAACTGGTATTATGTTTGGATATTATGCACAAGTAAAATATGCTCCATAGATATTTGGTGAGTTTGACTTTTATTTCTGAGATGTTTTGGAATCTTAAGGACAAGGGTATATAGTCTAAGGATAAGATCCTTAATGAAAAGTCATGTTTAGAAATAGTTGCAGGTAATCGGAGATGTTGAGTACAAATGGATGAAAATAAGGTTGTTTAACATACTTCAAAAGAAATCCAAACTTATGTGATGTAGAAGTATTCTTTGATAAGAAGGGAATCAATTTTATATTTTCTTTCATCAATTTTATTTCTCATTGATATATATATAGTATATTTTGAGCTTGGTGATTAGAGGCAATGTAGGGGAGTTCATGTTGAGTGGGATCAAGCCATGGTTGATGGCATTGCAGGTTGGACACATATGCACGTGCAGAGTGAGAGGAGAATGCTACTATTCAGAGTGACATGAGGAAAAAGTTGTTTTGGAGTCATGGTTTTTTAGGTATTTTGTGTTTAGTGCATGATGATGTCACTTCTATTTTTTTTTTGTAGTGCCTAGATATCCTTATGGGATGGCAGTTGATGGTTGTTCAACTGGGTTAGTAAGAGAGAGAAATTTTTTAGAGTTTGAAGGGTGAAAGAAGGAAAATATGTTTGTTACAAGTTACATGTGTGACAACAATTTGTATTTACAGTTTATTGATGTTTCCCTTATTTGATTTCATCTTGGATGGTTGTGCAGTATGTTGATGACATTTTTACTGGTATTTGCACTAGTTATTAGTAACATGCTTAGCATGGTTGTTTTTGTTGACATTGATTAGCACATAATTCATGTGTGGCCTTGGAGTTAGTTGGTGAAAGACTTGGATCTTCTGGAGAGCTTGGTGATATGGATGGATGTACATGGTAATTTTATACATATAGATAGATTCTATTTTATGAGTCTATGATGATGTACATATTTTTTTTTGCACATGGATGCCTATAAGCATGGTTTATATGCCCTTGATCATGAGTAGGGGACGTTTGTATTTCCTCTTATTACTATATTACTCCATGATAGATATGTTTTCTACATATGGTTTTCTTAGACATGAAATTTGTTTAAGCATGGTTAGATTTTTATAATGAAGTGTTTGGAATCTTTGAGTTATGCAGGTGTTGTGGATTGATCACCCACTAGTTGCATGTAGAACTCATTTGGGTTGTATTTACCTAGGATCTTGTTTTACTTATGCATATTCTAGTTTGACTTGTCTTTGGTCAGTTGCATTGGTGGTTACATGGAGACATGGATAAATGGTTGGAGAACACAGTTGGTTTTATATGTATGGATATGGTTGTGATTGAAGCTCAGTATTTTAGTTTGAGTGAGAGCTCTTGCAAGTGTGTTATTCATGGTGGCTTGGTTGCATGAGAGGCTTGGTGTTACGATTCAATGAGAGCTTGATGTATGGATAGCTCATGTTCATGGATCAATAGTAGATTCGTGTAGGTATATGGTAAGTCATGGTTTATTATCTTCTTGGTTTTAGAATATGGTTTAATATTCCTAATTTTTGAGAGAATTGTTGAAGTGAAGAATAGTTGGTCTTCACGGTATATAGAGGACGGTAATGTACAAGTACATGTTCAACAATTTATCTCCAAGTGGGATATTGTTGAGTTGTGGCGTTAATTTTCTTCACAAATAGCATGATTTACAAACTTGAAGGGTTACACAGTAGCCATAATTGGTCACCTGGAAGCAATCGACATCAATTACATATGCGTTTATGTTTTTATTTAAGACACGGGACTAGATCTAACCTTTGATTATAAAGTTGATCTAAATGTTGTAAATGCATAGATAAGTTTCTCTAAGTTTGTATGTGCTTATATAAGCTAGAAAGTTAGGGTTAGAAGGTGAGAATCTATGAGAATTGAATAATAATTTTGATTCTCCTAGGTTGAGAGGATGAAGAAGAAGAGAAAGAAAAAAGGTTACATGAAAACATAACTTCCATGGAGATAAGCTGGATAGAAGGAAATTGCAGGTAAATCTAAACGGTGAGAAGAGGGTAATGTATTCTACTGTATTTCCTTTGTATTATTTAGTCTCAATGTAATGACTTGTATAGTATGCAAAGCACATATGGTTTCTTCTTGTAGATCCACATGTTGTTGTGAGATCTTGTATTGTAGATCCATGAGATCATGTTGTATTGTTGGTCCATAGAGATCTCATATTGTAGCTCATTGCATAGCTTGTGGATACGTGATAGTATCCAGATATTTTAGAGGAGGTTGTCTTCTTGTTTGCACAGGTTGATGCAGTGATGGAGGAGAGACTTACTTCTTGGTGCACAATTATGGTTGCACATTGGTAAACCCATTTGAGAGGTCTTGTTTGCATATTCACATGAGAGCTTGGTTGCACAAGTTAGAGATGCAGTAGTTCCTGGTTATGTGAGCTATGGTGGTTGTTCAAAGGCACGGTTATAGTGCACTTATGTAGATCCATTTAGAGATCTAGAGGAGGAGATACTCTTGGAGAGATGCATTGTACTCTTGTATGGAAGAGTTGTTTTGTAATATTGTTCATTGTATATATATATATATATATATATATATATATATATATATATATATATATATATATATATATATATATATATATATATATATATTGAGATCTCTATCTTTGGTGGATGTAGCCTAGATTGGGTGAACCATGGTACATGTTGGGTTATGTGTGTGTAATATTTTTATTTGGATTTTCTAGTATATATTTCCACTGCTATAGATTTTGAGGGATTGTTTACTTCTGTATTTGCATGATTTGGTTTGTTATTGAATCACAACACACTTCCATTGCACAGAGTATTCCCAAAATCATTATCTCAAATATAGAAATATACTATTCATGCATTCATGGTGTCTACATCCTTGGGGGAACCTAATATTTGAAATGTTTATATGTCTAGTTCTATAACCATTGTTGTTACTAACATCCTATAATAAATCATAATGGTGAGCATGCTTCTTCATTTAGCACGCATGCTCTTGAAAACCCTTGTTCATACATTACAAGCTCAAATATAAAAATTACAAGGTACATATGCTGCTATGGATTATACACATTTACTTCACAACCCACTTACACCTAAAATGGATTCTTATCCTATGTCTCCTAGTTTTGTTGTTGCTAAGCTTCATATCTATAATGGAAAAGGTGATTGGCTAAGCATATTTTCTCATTTCATATGGTTTACATTGATTATGCATTTTACAAAACCTTTTTCACCAAGATCTTACCTAGGAGTTTTAAGAATTTTGCATTACATTAGTTTTATGACCTTCCCACACATTTTGTGTGATTTTTCACCACTTTAGAAAATAAATTCTTAGAACAGTTTTATATCAAAATTGGGGACAAGGTTTTGAATGCATGAATATATAATATGAAATAAGATGTTGGGAATTGTGTCATTGTTTTTGTCATTGATGTCAAGTTATATTAATGATAAAGGGTGTCTAGGTGGCATATGTGTCTATTGTAGACACAAAATCATACACATGGGTACATTTCTAGGTCCTAAAAGCATGCTAGCATTTACATGATTCCTAAAAAAGAAAATTTGTGGTTGACAACTATCTTTGGCCTCTTTTATTTGTCTCTTGATATATATTTGGTCTTCCACAGACTATAGCCCAGTCAGAACTTAACTTATTTATATTTTATGGCTTTAGACACTATCTCCCAGTGAAGACAACAACACACAGGTGCTCTTGTCCCTCCTGGGTGATCCTGACCCTTTCTTACATTTACTCACTCTTTTTGGGTATATTTTATCTTTTGGGAATATTTTTCACTTATGTGTTGGCCTTCCAATTGTCAATTACGAAATTCAAACAAGGGAATCATATACATACATAGTTATGTTTTCAAAATCAAGGACCAAACAATAAACATTACATACGATCACCTAATATTGTATCCAAAGGCACAAATAACACTTCAAAGGCATCAATCTAGCACTCACTCAAGACAAGGGATGCATTATTATGATAAAAAAAATAGGAGGGGAAGTTTATTCTATTCCATCCTACACATTTGTATCATTGTGCAGGTCTAGCCTACTATCTAGTGCAACTTGCTCAAGGGCGTCCTAGGGCATCATTTATACACACACACAAGAATTGCATGGAGTTTGAGATGTAGTGCAACGATTGGTGATTAGTTCACTCTTTGGGAAACTGGCGTGGTGAGTATGACTCCCCATTCCACATTTTCCTTTTTTGGTTTGATTTGGTTTGTGGGTATGTGTAGGAGAACTTCTTTCTTATAGGTTATAGGTACCTTTAGCAATCAAGGATATAATATTAGGTGACAAGATAGGTATCAACTACAAAACCCTTATGAATCATAAGAAACTAGATCTTGAGTATTTACATGGCCACTAGTACCCATATTTAGTCACCAACGCCTAGGAATTGTTTTCCTGTTGTAGGCGCCCCTGTCTTGCATCCTTTCCAAGTCCCATAATTTCCAGGGAGCATTTATGAAATTGTTTATAGTCTTTTGAAAATTTCAAATTTCCCAAATTACGCTAAATTTCACAAATATCAACTAAGTCTTCCGATCTCCTTCTAGTTATTAGGGTTTTCAGATTATATATGCTAGTTTTCTCATGTCTTATTGCATATTAGCACTTGTACATCATTTATTATAGTAGTTACTTTGTAATTAGATTTAATTCAATTTATCTTTAATAATTTCATGAACCCGATCCTTATATGCCCATTATAAGATATTTCATGGCTTCCCATGCCTTTGATTCCAATGCTTCCCCATTCTATACCCAGGTTCAACTTTGTAATATCCTTGTTAAGTGTGTTTGATTTGATCCTAAATCCGGTCTTAATGTATGCAATATTTACTTTCTTCATCAACTAGGAATTTTTGTTACTCATCTCAATCCATCTACTCTTTGTATACGTGGCTTTGATAATACACCTAAGCATGTATTGGGCACAAGATCTCTTCCCCTTACTATGGGATCTTGCAATCTTAATGTTTTATGTCATGTTATGCCTCATGACGTTCCTTATACTATCTTTCTAGGCCATACTTGGTTACATACTATGCTTATAATTCTTTCTACCCATGTCATAACACACAATGCCCTTGCTACGCCTTCTTCTATGGATACTGTTATAGTATATTCCACACTTCATGTTGTTAATCCTTGTGATATTCCTCTTATACATGATGCTCATGACATTACCTACATTGTACATATTTCTCCTCTTGGTATGCACCCTAGCACTATGGATTTACATGATAATTTTTTTATTGGTATCCATGATACTCCTCCCATTATGTCTCACTCTCAATACATGCCTAGTAATTTCAATGTTACATCTCTCCCCGAATTTTCTTCATCACAAGTTAGAGCATTGTACACTGATTTTACAATGATTCATAATGCTACCACTTTCCAAGATCCTATGCATGATTTATTTACTATGGCTACATCTTATCTTGGTACATTCATGGGGGCCATCCATTCCCCTCTTTCTACATTTTTGTCCATGATCATAAGGGCTAGTTCATATTGCTTTATTGCTTCTAATATTCTCAAATTACACTTATTGTTTTTCATTACTACTGATGAGCATCATAACATTACATATGATATACATCTTTTTACTCATATCTTGATCCATATGTTTGCATTTACTTTTTCCACTATTGCTAACACAAACAATGCTAAACTTATTCTATTTTCTCCTCATGGGTACATTCTTATTTCTTATACACTTCCTATTTATCCAATTGGGGTCTTGGAATTTATAGGTTTTTCCCCTCATCATGTTCACATTATTATTTGGTAGCTCTTGTGTTTACCAATATTCTACCTATTATAGTTTTTCCACATACATGACACAATCCTACTCCACATGTTTTGATACATGCACTTTCACACCACATATGTTCATCTTCTTTAACATATCGTGGGCCCTTTCCTACTACCCTCATTGCCTAGATATCCTTCACACACACACTTGTGGGACATTCAAATTCCCCTCATACTGGAATGTTCTAATAAATAGTTACCTATCCATACTATTCATATACACATCTATACATTACTCTTGTTTTTCACTTCATGTCAATATTTTTAGCAACATTTTCTCATATATATACTATGTGCACAACTTGTTATATCTCTCTACGCTCCTATGATACTACATGTATCCTTCACTACTCATGCTCACTTATGGATCCTTTTATTTATGGTACACATACTACTTCATATATACGGTATACATCCTTTCATGCACTATAGATACTTTGGCTATTCTTGTCCACAATGATCACATCTATTTGTCAACAAGCTCCTGATATACACACTTTGGGGGCATCACACTTTCTCCCCCTTTCCATTGTTATCGGTTGCCTCTAGTTTCTATTACTACACTTCACGCTCCATGCTTCATGTATATTTTTTTAAGCATTCCTAGGTCTTTGGTACACACATTAGACCTTCATTACCCTATGACACACTCTAGTTCCAAGGTTCATACTCGAATTTTGAGGGTATAATTATAAAATTAACCTCCCATCACCTACACCCTTCATGCTCTGTGCTTCATGATACATATTTCTAGGATCTATTTTCACACAACCCATTTCCCGATGACACACTCTTGTTCTATGGTTCATTCTTGACTGTTGAGAGGGATTTTATAAACTAACCTCATCTCATACACATTTGATGAGGGGAATGCTGCTTCTATCATCTTCCCACCTTGTATATCACACCATCACACTCCTACATCATGTGCATATCTTGGTTTCATTTATTCTTACTATCTTATACTACCTACATATTGTACTTTACTTATTGTGCTAGATAATACTCAGTATGTCATTATCTTGATCATATAGACATGCATGTTCACTTGGTCTCTAGATGTGAATGCAAATCTCTTACAACTCCTTACACAATGCATGATGCTCGACATTGTATCGCTTTCCAATCCCACCGAGGCTCCTAGGGGCATCTACCATACTACTTTCACACATTATAGGTTCTATTGTTTCATCATTTACTACTTATGACCAGCACTTATTACTCATTTATTTATACATGCTTTGACATATTCTTTATCTTTCTAACATGTCAATGGGTGCTTCATGTGTAGTATTTGTCTTGCAAGATCAATCCAACCATGGCTATATGTTATACTTTCTTCTTATTATTTGTTATTTTTTACAAGCTATGTCCTATGTCTTGTTTGATCATTGTATGGTTTTGAATGTTTTGGCCCTTATTGTCTTGTGACATTATGAGTGATGTCCCATGTATGAAACCCACTTTTCACGATTTATCTTATTTTCACACTTAATGGTTACATTTTCTTCTATTTACATACTATATTTGTTTCCAATAACACTTACTACTAGCCTACTTTGTTTACATGTGCCTTGGTTTCTACCATGTACATCCCCTACCCCTTGCGGGTATCCACTTCCGATCAGCCTCATGTCCTCTCATTTGGGCCACATTCTCATTCTCTCATCACATTCACCCTAAACAAAGGGGACATACATTGGGTGAATAAATCACCCATATAACATCTCAGAGATATAAAAAATCAATACAATACAAAATCAGAAAAGGAGAACAATCACAAAATGGTCCAAAATCAGACATGGACCTCATGCACAGAATGGGAACTGGCACAAAATATCAAACAATAGCACTTGGGAACTTGTGTCCCCCCTTGGGCATTAATGTACTGGGGAAACAAACAATCATCTTCTCAGATCAACACAATTTATAGAAGTTTTCAAAGTATTTATATAGTAGCATGCACTAGACTCTAGAAAAAAAAATACATTATGTCTCCTACAATTAGTACAATAGGAACAATTCGGAACAACTTAGCCCAATAAAAAACTGGGACATACCATATACAGTGGTACTTATGAGGGAAGAGTCATAGAAGGAGAGTAAAACTATACTTCTCTCCCCAACACTCATCTTTGGTGTAAGATCACCTAAAAAATCGTACTTGGTGTGAGATCACCCAAAAAAATTGCTCTTGGAATGAGATCGCCCAAAAAACTCGTTATTGACGTGAGATCACCCAAAAAACTCACCTTCACCATTCAAATCAGTAATTCCAAGCTATACATTAGGTGCACACTTTCCTTTTACACACTTTCAATAATTTAACATACTTATACACATGTTTCTTTGATCTATCATATACAGAAATTTGATCGATTTCTATCTCTTCTTTTATAAATTTTTCCTTATAAGAAGCAATTCACACAAGCTATAGTAACATGCTCTAACGTACATGCTTCACCCCTAGCATCCACTTCCCTTTCTTAGTCTTCATGCTTCACTTGTCCACTTGGCATGCTATTGCCTACACTCTTCTCTACAGGATCATAAGGTATGCATCTTCTATCTACTTTATGTTATCAAGTATTCACTCAACAACATAAAGTGAGTGGGAAAATGTAGTTACAAAATCATGCACTTGGGTACATTTATAGGTCATAAAAGTGTCCTAACATTTACATGATTCCTAAGTAAGAAAACTAGTGGTTGAAAACTATATTTGGCCTATTTTCTTTATCTCTTACTTTCTCTTTAGTCTTCCACACCCTCTAGCCCAGTCATAACTTAACTTATTTATATTTTATGGCTTCAGACACTAACACCTAGCTAGGACAACATCACCTAGGTTCTCCTGTCCCTCCTGGCCGCTCTTGACCCTTTATTACATTTACTCACTCTTTTTGGGTCTCTTTTATATTTTGGGCATATTTTTCACTTATGGTTCAACCTTCTAGTTGTCAATTACAAAATTCAAACAAAAGAATCATATAAATACATAATTATGTTTTCAAAATTAGGGACCAAACACTAAGAATTACATACTATCACCTAAGCTTGCATCCAAAGGCGTAATAGAACTTCAAAGGAATCTAGGTAGCACACACTCAATGGATCATGGATGCATTATTATACATAAAAAACATAGGAGGGGAAGTTTATTATATTCCATTTCACACAATTGAATCATTGAGCAGATCTAGCCCACTATCTAGTGCAACCTGCACAAGGGCATCTATACACACACAAAAGAACTACATGTATTATGAGATATAGTGAAATAATCAATCATAATTTCACTCTTCGGGTGACCACTGGGGTTATTTTGACTCCCTATTTTGCATTTTCCTTTTTAGGTGTTATCTGGTTTGTTAGCATGTATAGGTGAAATTCTTTGTTGCAGGTTACATGTACCTTTGGCTATCAAGGAGCGAATATCATGAGACAAACATGGAATGACTATAAAACCCTTGTGATATGGAAGAAACCACATCCTAAGTATTTGTACAACCACCAGAGCTAAGATTCAGTCGCCAATACCCATGCCCTGTTGCTCTGTTGCATGCGTTCCTATATTGCATCCTTTCTTAGTTTTATAATTTCTAAGGAGAATTTATGACGTTGTTTATATTTTTTTAACATTTCACATTTCTCTTATCACTCCTAGATTACATGGATATCCACTAAGTTTTCCTATCTCCTTCTCTTGCTTAGGGTTTTCACATTATACGTGTTAGTTTGCTTGTGTCTTGTTGTATATTAGCACTTGTACATCATTTATTATAGGAGTTAATCTACAATTGTTTTTAATTCAATTTATATTAAGTCATCTACATGAGGTATCATTCATCAAGAAGAGTGAAGGTTGATTTGTAGTGAGGTGATTTAGTGTCATGAGGTGTTGTAGTGGCATGGTGTCTTAGTACATGCATGTTCTTAATGCATGGTTCAACTAGCAGGTGTTGTGTACGAGATCCAAAAGATGTATCAAGGTATTTATGATGTCTTGCATGTTCAAGAAGATGTGTCAGAGGTGTTAGTGAGTTTTTAAGGTGAGAAACATGTCAGTTTCAGTGTGGCATATGTTGATACTAGTCATTCTAGGCGTAATCCTAAACCTAGAGTAAGCATATAGTGTGGTGGCATGAGGCATGAGGTGGAGTAGGTTATTATGAGCATGTGGAATGTGTTGTGAGAGTACATAGAATATGTAAGAGGTGTACAAGGTCATCATTCATGTGTTTAGTGCATGTTTAAGGTCCTTTAGAAGTAAGTTCATGAAGACAAGGTAAGAAAGCATGGGCAAGTCATACTACATGGTGAGTTTCAGAGGCATTTGAGTACAGATGAGTATTGGATAACATGAATAAGGTCATTGCAGAGCTGTGAGAAAAGTTTTAGGTAAGGAGGATGAATAAAACGCAAGAAATGTTGTTTCGAGCTCTCAACATAGTCTTTCCTAGCTCAATAGGCAAGTTTGAATTCTCGTCAACGCGTGTATGTTTTGCATAGGATTCTGATCCTTTTTTGAATGTTAGGATATATAGCTAAGAAGGTTTTTTAAGAAAATGGGTTTAAATGAACGCCATACTTTTATGAACCATTATTAAGAAGGAAAGTGGGTTTAAACCCTCCCTAAACCCTATTTTAAAAGTGATAGGAAAAAAATGAATGGTATGGGCTCAAAATTACTTGGGAAAGATAATGCAAAGGTTTGGAGTTGTAGATGATTCTTCAGATCTCATTTTGGTGGTGGTTTCATGCTCCAAGTGTTTTGGCAAGATACAAAAAATCCTTATTTTGTGGATATTTGCAGGCATAGAAATGAGGTGTAGGTTTCATGTCATTATTCAAGATTGTAATATGTTCTAAGTGCTCATAATTATATTTGGACAAGTTATATGCAAAAAATGAGTGAAATCACTCTTCCAATGTTACCTACCGATTATGGTATAAAGGGGAAAAACAATCATGGAGGTTTGAAGGAGTGTTTGTTGTTTTACATGTTGAAGCAAAATTTTATGGGTATATTTGGTACAAGTTTTATTTGATGTGTTCGAGCTCTTGGTGTGATCTAATGAGGTGTTTTCATGTTGAATCCCTGATGGCCTAATCAACCCTATTAGTATTGCCAAGAAGGCGATAGGAACATGTATGTTTGTTTTTCTCTCTATGTGAAATATGCATGTGATTACTTGAAGTGGTGTGTCAGGTCCCTGGTGATGTGTTCCAAGTGGTGGAAGTCCCTGGAAGTTAAGTTAGAGGTGTTAGACGTCGATAAGCTCAATATTGGTTCTTGAGACCTAATTGCTAGTTTGATCACTTTTAGAGATGGAGGTGTTTCAATTCCTTATGCCTTATTTTGGTGGTTTCCATGAGTTGTTTCAGTTATCTAATAATGATAATCTTCTGTTGATGTGCTACTTGTGTCATAAAAATGTGTTCTTTTATGTTAACCAACTCGTTCTTGTAGACTGAAATATAGGTGCTTAAGACCTAATGGGAGTTGTTTGCTAAATGGATTGAGTCATGATGTAGATGGAGGTTGCAGATTTGGTCAAGTATTAAGATGTTTTTGAGAGATTTTTTCTGATATGTATGGTTCTTTTAGAGTCTTGGTGAATTTTCTTTGAGCCTTTGAAGTTCAAGATGTGACCGTTGGAGTGATAGCTTACTTTTAGGCCTAATTGTGGACCATTGTATTGTTTAGGCCTGTGCCAACCTTTAAGGTCTCTTCATATGACTTATATGATGGTGTACAGTGTATTTAAATTTTTTTAATACTGCCCTTAATGATATTTTATAGCCTAAGGTGGTTTATGAAACTAGTCATGTATATAAAGTGAGTTATGTTTGCTCATTTGAGCTAGTGTGTGTAGTGGAATTGATGGAGATGTGAGTGAGAAAGAGGAGAGTGTAAATATTGTTGAGAGGGATATAGATTAGAGATGAGAAGAGGCATACATATTTTATAAGGATAGATAAGAAGATATTTAATGTCATTATACCTAATAAACACATGTTTGTGCATGCATGAGCAAAGAAAGAGATAGAGAGTTGTTTGAAGAGTTTTGAGAGGAAGAAGCTGAAAAAATGATCACAATTAGTTATTGGAGCAATAACTACTTAATTGATCTTCATATTTAGGTGGCTGAGTTGGTTCTTGGTCATCTTAGGGCTTGTAACCTCCTTATAGGGTTGGTTCCTTACTAAACTATGGGTTAGTGTTCCTTGTGCGGTTGGTTCCTCACTAAAGTTGTAAGGATTAGTGCTCATTGTGAAGTGGGTGCTTCACTAAAAAAATTCCTTTTTGTTTTGTAATATATTCAAAGGTTCATTGGGTTTTCTTAGCTTTGGAGATTTCCCACTCTATATCTTGTGTTCATGTGTACTCTCTTATTTTATGTTTTTGTGAATGTTTGTTCCATGGTTAACAAGCTCACTTTGATTATTGAATGTTAAATGGATGATTTGAATTATATATACATGTAAAGACAACTCAAGTAAATTTTTTTAAATTATTGATTCACTCACCCTCTGAGTCATTTTTCTTCCAACAATTGGTATCAGAGAAAGGTCCTTATGAAGCAACTCTAACAACTTGGAAGAGATCCTTAAAGCACAATAATGGGTAAATCATCTGATGTTAAACCAACATTCACATGTCTAAGAAAGAAAAATGAATTTTTGGAGTCCTTGTCAAGGGGTTTGGAAGATCATATTAGATGTATGAATGTTGAGCATGAGCAAACCATCAAAGAGATGGAATCTCAAGTTGGGTTATTAATAGAAGCCCTAAAATCCAAAGATGAAGATTGCATTAGGTATGAAGATGAGATGAGGTCCTTGAAGACAAAGTTAGAGAAATAATCTAGCAGGTTTAAGACCTATGAGATATTAGAGAAGAGCTATGAGGATCTAGATGATATTTTGAACAATTAGAGGTCAACTAGTGATAAAATAGGCCTAAGTTTCAAAGGAGACGACATGAAGATTTGTGTAGACAACAAGGAAGGTCCAAATACCTATGAAGACATGAAGGAGAACAAAGAGAATGCCAAGAATTCAAATTCAAATAGGTCTAACCATATTAGACAACCAAATGTAATGAGGTATGGTTACTCTTTCAATGGGTACTGTTATGTTTTCAATGAATTTGGACATAGGGAAAGAGAATGTGAAAGAAGGTTCTTAAGGAATATGTATTCATGAGATTATAAAATCTCCTTCAATACATATTATTATGCATGCAATGAATATGGTCATAAGGCTATGAATTGTAGAAGGAAACTTAACTCATATCATTTAAGAGGAAAAAATAGTGTTTTGTGCTATAATTGTAAAAAACCAGGTCATATTGCTAGATTTTGCTATTAAAATGAATCTCAAAGGTTGTCACATCCCATAATTTCATTATGTTTTATCACAAGATTTGGTTATGATTGCAAAGTGGACTACGAGGAAAAGGTGATAGGGGTTTTTGCTTGACTGAAGTTAACACTAAACATACATATGTATACCCTGAAAAGGATATACATAATTACGTGTAGTTATAACCTCAACCATGTAACAATGCTTGTCACCAAGCGTTCGTGGGGTACTTAACATTATTACTTAATGTTGCTTTACTTGGTTATTTGATTTTTTCATACTTTGTTGAATGTGATAAAGTGGATATATTGGTATATTCCTTGGTGGTTGTATATGTTATTGATACTAAGGTACATCTCGCTTGTTGGAATGCTTGAATGACAAGTATGATGAAATTATACACAGCGGAAAAGTTTTATTTAGGTAGGTAAAAAAGAAGATGAATGCTCATGAGCTTACTAACTCTTTTGACATCAAGATGATCAATGATCGTACAACAATACGATGGACTCCATTTGGAATAGGTAAAATTTTAAGCTTGGTTTCTTCAAGGTAAAAATGAAGGTTATCTTAATGGCATTTTATTATTCACAAAGCAAATGAAAAATTTTATATTGCAAGGAATGATGATTCAATTATTGGGTTTTCAATTACTTAACTATTTTATGGATTTTTTATAATGTAATTAACGTTTAGTTGATGATCAATATTATCACCATTTCTTTTGATTAAACTGTTGTCCCGATGAAATATTATCAAATTATCAGGGGTGCGTGAGAAAGAGGCACACATGAAGGGGGTGCGTAGGCACACGTGGAAGTTTGGTGAAAGAAAGATGCACCTAGAAAGACAAAGTTCGGGACTTAGCCATTTTTTCTTGGATAAGGCTAAAAATAGGATGGAGTACAGAGAACACATTGTAATAAAGACATGAAGACTCCAAGGAAATGTGAAAGTTTTTTTGGTAACAAAAGGAATATCAAGAGTCATGTAGTGTTTGAGCTAATAATAGGATTAGATCTAGAGTTAATTATACATAATCTATTATTAGGCGAAGCTTGTATGTTTATTTAGATATATTTGTAGTGGCGCATGACTATTTTAAGCATGTAGCCTATTTTGAGAGTGCATGGGTGGTGAAGGGAAAGTCCCCACCCCTATATATGTATTGATTTACATATATTAGAGATACGGGAGTTATATGTTTTTAGAATGTAACAAAGTTATGTTGTTGGTATGATTCACGCACATGAATTTGTGATGGTGTTAATGATGTATATGGATAATTTTACTCAATAAGTTAATATGATGGATGTTTGTGGATGAATATTGATTTTTGATGTCTCTATTCATGGCACTTGTATGGTGAATCTGATCTTAATTGTTGTTTGATCTATATGTTTTCCTTATTATGTGTGTTTCCAAATTGAGCTCATGTATATTGTTATGGAATGTATGTTTATGTATGCTAACTCCTTAACAAAGGTGGTATCAAAAGAGGGACCTGGTACCTTTGCATGCTTCAGTTGGGATTTCAGATTCATCTCAATGAAGTGCTAGGACGCCTAGGGTATTGAGTAGGAAAATAAGACTACATTTTGGTTTTGTTGTTAGGAACTCTTTTCAAGTTGTTGTAAGGATGTTGCATGTTGATGGCGTATCAATTGAATTTTGCGTCCATTAAAGATTGGTATATGACAGACAAGATTAGTTTATGTGAATATATGGTTCAAGACCTGATTTCAATGCACACAAGTGGGTGGAAGATAATCTATATCATAAGCTCTATGAGTCATTTTTTAGCTATTTTCAAATAGAATTGTATGAGTGGTTGTCTGCGTATGCATCAAAAAGGAACCGGAGTTATAGATTGAGGGTTTAGACATAGGAAGAATATCAAATCTTGTTTTAAGTAGATGGACCTTAAACGCATGTTGTAGATCATTGGTGGGATAGTGTTAAGTATAGTTATACTTAGGAGTACATTATTTCTACATATTCTTATCCAGACATTGTTGGGTTTGAATTTTTGAGCGAGCCTAGAGGATCTTACATCCACGTTGTTCCTTTGGAAATTAAGATTTTGTTGATGGTGGTGAGTTTATAGTGCCTATCTATGGCTAGCTAAAATAAAACTTAGCTTAATTCATCATTAGTTGATATTTGAATAAATGTAATAAGTTAAAGTATTTAATTAAATACTTTAAACTTATGTCAATAGATATTAGTTGTCCTTAGTTGTTAGTTAACTAAGTGATAGTGTTATCATCCCAATGTTTGTGGGATCATGTTCTATCTTTTACATATTTTGTTCCCGGATGATTTCCATGAGGGGCAATAGGGGTAGTTAGGGGCAATATGCTATTTCTGCATATTTGCTCAGATTAGATGATTTGTTTCCATATATTGTGGATGAGATAGAAGTTGTCCAATATCTATAAATATTGCAGCTCTCTCATTTGTCTGTAATGCTTGATTTTGATATTAATAAAATACACAAGCACCGTCTTGTTTCTGTGCAAAGCTTCTGTGTCAATATTGTTTTCAAGTATTCATTGTCAAGATTTGGTATCAGAGTAGTATTCTGATCCAGAGAGGAGTGTAGGAAGTTTTAGGGAAGTTTAGGGAGATCTGGAGAAATTACAGAGCTAGGAGGAGCCATAGATGCCCCCAGCCATTTCACAGCCCCTACCCGGCTCCACACCCTGAATCACGGTTGATTTGCAGTTGAAGAACACCTGGAGTGCAATCACAGGCCTTTGCAGACTTGGATGCTAATCTGTTGTAAAAGGTGACATTGTTTCATTCTCTGGTATTTAAAAAAAAAAATTACATGTACGTGCATTTTTTTTAAAAAAAATTGGAAGCATTTAAAAATATATATATATATATATATATATATATATATATATATACAATATTTTTGATCTGTGGGTACCCAAGCTTTTCAAGCTCCCCACATTACTTGTTCTTCCTCTTCTCTGTACTTTTTATTCTTCTTCCTCTTCTCTGTATTTGAGCATTTAAAAAAAGGAGATCCAATCAAACGTGGAAGGTTCTCTGTGAACCTGCATCTGCCAGAGGAGTAGAAGATCACATATTTGAATGATCTGCAACGTGCCTGCATCCAAAATGAAGACTACAAATTGAACGGGGAGAAGATTTGTAACCTGCAACAAAAGAGTTGCATTGGAAGAAGGAAGAACAAGCTGCCTCCAAGCAAAAGAAATACCTGCGTACAAAGAGAAACAATAAAAGAAAAGTGTGGCCAAGGGTTATTATAACGCATATGCAAAGCGGATGAACTGCAGTTGCGCCCTAAAATGCAGTATGCATGCATGTAAGTCGTTACCTGCGTTCGGTTTTAAAAAAATCGATTTTAAAAAAAAATCCTTTTTTGGACATAGTGAAAAAAATTAGAAGGAAAAAAATTTCCATTTTTGGAAAGGGGCCCGGAAAGATATTAAAATTGCAATTTAAAAAAGGCATAACTTTCAACTGGTACCTCAGATTGAGGTGCCGTTTTTTTTGAAAGTGTGTGTTTTTGTGAGCTCTACATCTTGGTCTAGTTTTTAATCAGATTTGGAAAAGATTTATCTTGTAAAAATTACAAAAATAAGATTTTTGTATTTGAAAAGAGACCAAAGAGTCCAAAATTTTTATTTTTATTTTCAAATCGGCCAAGAGTGCCATTTTATTTTTACAAATTGACCACAGAAGCCAAATTTGTAACAGGGCCAATAGTGCCAAAAATTCATTGTACACGGCCGAAAAGGAGCCCAAAAATAAATAAAATAATATTTTTTTTGGGGGGTGTGTATGCTTTAAGGGGGGAAATTGTTCAATTCTTCTTCTTTCATTATTCAGTTTTCACAATGGCCGCAATTACGGCACCAAAGTTCTTTTTGCCAGATTCTCAACTTTTGTGTTCTGATAATTATCCAGCATGGAAAACAAAAATTCACGCACAACTTGATTTTGAAAATCTATGGACCATTGTTTCTGGTACATTAACAAGATCTGCAACAGATGTTACACAACAAGCTACATTTGATCGTGCAAATCAAAAATCAAAGTTAATAATCTTGTTTAGTGTTTCAGATGAGGTACAACCTCATATTCATGAGTCCACAACAACAAAAGAATCTTGGGACAAGTTGAAAACGGTATATGAGTCAAAAAATAAGAACACAATACTTCATCTCCAAAGTCAACTATTAAACTTGAAAATGCAACCAACTGAGAAAGTTGAAATGTTTTTGAGAAGAGTGGCAACTTTGTGTGCATCACTTCAAGCTTTGGAAGAAGAAGTAACTGACACATCACTTGTGCCTATAGTATTGAGAGCTCTTCCTCCTTCTTATAGGATTTTTGTGACCACGTTAAACATAACTGGTCAAACAACAACTTTTGAAGAGTTAGTGAATATGCTCCAACAAGAAGAATCTATTCACTCAACTATTGAAACTGAAGAGCAGGCACTTGCTTCTAATCAAAAAGGGAAAAAAACAGGTGAAGTCTAGTAAACAGCCTCAGAAGCAAGGTAATTCTCAACAAGGCCAAAAAGACCAACAAAAATGTCTTATTTGTGGTCAAAAAGGACATGAGTTAAAAAATTGTTGGTACAACACATTCCAACAAGGATCATCAAGTGGTAAAAAGACTAATTACCAACAAACAAAATCAGGCCAACAACAGAGTAAACAGGGACAAAATTATCAAAAGTGGAAGAAGAAACCAACTCAACAAGGAAATGTAGCCAAACAGGAAGATCAATTTGATGATGATGACTTCCTCTATTCTGCACAGTCAAATGAAGTATCCAATTCTACAAATGAAATTTGGTATGTCGACTCGGGTGCAACTCGACACATGACAGGAAAGAAAGATTGGTTCTTCACAATGAGTAAAACACCCACCAAAAATCATGTCTCTTTGGGTGATGATACATCATACAGTGTTGAAGGCATTGGTTCCATTTCACTACCACTTGGGCAACATAATTGTAAAATTACAGATGTTCTTTATGTTCCTGGTTTAACAAAAAAATTGTTATCCGTGAGTCAATTATTAGATCACAATCTCAAAATTGACTTTGATTGTAAAGGCGGTAAAAATATGTGCCTAATTCGAGATAAGTCACGAAGCTCAAAAATTGTTGCAAAAGCTTCGAATGTTGGAAGAATGTTTCAGTTGGATTTTGTTCAACGAAATGATCAAGCACTTTTAGCCAAGGATACATCATCAGCTCAACTATGGCATCGAAGACTTGGACATGTGAGTTTTGGCTATCTTGACACACTTCGTCGATATGACATGGTTAGGGGTTTACCACCTCTAAAAAAGGGTACAGATAAATGTCAACATTGTTTGGCAGGAAAACAAAATAGAGCACCATTCAAACATAGTACATTTCGAGCTAAGGAAAAACTTGACTTGGTGCATACCGATTTGTGCGGACCAATGAGACCTAGCCACTCTGGGTTTCAATATTTCATGCTCTTTGTTGATGATTTTTCAAGAAAAATGTGGATATATTGTCTTTCTACAAAATACCAAGCTTTTGAAACTTTCAAGAAGTTTAAAGCCCTTGTTGAAATAGAGTCTAGTAGGAAAATAAAAACACTCCGCTCAGATCAAGGGGGAGAATACACCAGCAATGAGTTCAATGATTTTTTGAAAACACATGGCATTCGTCGTCAAATGGCTCCTCCTCACACACCACAACAAAATGGTGTTGTTGAAAGGTGAAATCATACTATCATGGATATGGTGCAATGTATGATTGATGATGTAGGTTTATCAAAAACATTTTGGGCCGAAGCAGCTAAAACAACAGTGTATTTACTAAACAGAGTTCCCACTGCAGCTCTTGATGGAGTAACACCACAGGAAGCATGGTCAGGGCATAAGCCATCTATTTCACACCTTAGAGTTTTTGGATGTAAAGCAAGTATGCACATTCCTAAGAAACAAAGAACTAAGCTTGATATGAAATCAGAAAAACTTATCTTCTTGGGATACAGTGATGAAGCACTTGGCTATAGACTTATGAATCCAAGAACAAGAAGGGTATACACTAGTCGGATGTTGAGTTCTTTGAGAAGAAAGAAGAAGATGCTCCTTCCATACACTCACATGATGAAAAAATCATCCCTACAGTAAAAACAGAGGATGGTAATCACTTTGATGATGACAGTGATGATGGGGAAGATAATGAAATTCAACCTCCCACAGGAACCACAAAAAGTATGCCTAAATGGTATACAAGTATGATTAGAGATGCAAAATTGGATAGTGTCCCCGACACATCTACCACTGGAATGAGGACTCGCAGTATGGCTCAAAATGAGGTCAATTTGGCCTTAATGAGTAAAGTTGTTGAAACTATTGAGCCATCCTCAGTTTCAGAAGCCCTACAGTCTAAACCTTGGAAAGATGCTATGGATGCAGAATATAAGTCACTTATGAAAAATAATACATGGCAACTTACAGATCTTCCACCAGGTAAAAAGCTGATTGGATGCAGATGGATCTTCAAAATGAAGTACAAAGCAGATGGAAAAATTGATAAACATAAGGCTAGACTAGTTGCTAAGGGATATGCTCAAAAAGAAGGCATTGATTATGAGGAGAATTTTTCTCCCACAACTAAGATAAAAACTTTCAGGTTAATATTCACTCTAGCTGCACAATTTGGTTGGAAAATACACCAAATGGATGTGAAAAGTGCCTTTCTTAATGGTGATTTACAGGAAGAAGTTTACATGACTCAACCAGAAGGTTTTGTCATACCAGGTAAAGAGGAAAAGGTATGTAAACTAATAAAATCACTATATGGTCTAAAGCAGTCTCCCAGGGCATGGTACATAAAAATCGACGAGCATCTCATTCAACATGGATTCAACAGGAGTCCATACGATCCTAATCTCTATCTCAAAAATCAAGGGGGGGAGATAGTGATCGTTGTAGTATATGTCGATGATCTAGTCATCACTGGAGGATCAGTGAGGATGATTGAGTCAACAAAGAAAGATCTAACACGATCATTCGACATGACCGATCTCGGGCTTCTGCATTATTGTCTTGGACTTGAAGTTTGGCAAAGAGAAAATCATATCTTTGTGTCACAATTGAAATACGCCAAGACAACACTCGAGAAATTCAATATGATGGATTGTAAGCCATTTTCCACACCTATGGAGACAAGACTTCAACTGTCTCAAACAGATCCATCACCACAAGTAAATGCAACTCTCTATCAACAGTTGATTGGGAGTCTCATCTACTTGACTTACACTAGGCCGGATATCATATATACAGTCAACTATCTTTCACGGTTCATGCAAGAGCCAAGGGTTTCTCACTGGAAAGCAGCAAAGTGGATACTGAAGGTACATCAGAGGAACTATGGACTATGGCCTAGAATACAAGAAGAATAATAACTTCTTCTTGACAGGATATTCAGATTCAGATCATGCAGGAAACATAGATGATAGGAAATCCACTTCAGGATTTGTATTCTTTTTGGGATCTGGACCGATATCATGGGGGAGTAAGAAGTAGACTTGTGTTTCAAGATCCTCCACAAAATCAGAATATCATGCAGTAGGTGGAGTTGTCTGTGAAGCGATATGGCTCCGACGTATACTTGAAGGATTGGGAATACCACAGAAAGATCCAACTATCCTACATGTTGATAACGAAGGAGTAGTAAAACTTGTTCGGAATCCAGTTTTTCATGAGCGCACCAAACACATTGAGGTGTAGGTACATTTCATTCGTGAACATGTTCAAAACAACAACATCCAGCTCTAATATTGCCCAACAGATATGCAACGTGCAGATGTCTTCACAAAGTCACTTGCTCGAGGTAAATTTGAGGGTTTTAGAGAATTTCTCTCATGTTCACTTGAGACCATGCTGAATTAAGGGGGGGAATGTTATGAATAAAACTTAGCTTAATTCATCATTAGTTGATATTTGAATAAATGTAATAAGTTAAAGTATTTAATTAAATACTTTAAACTTATGTCAATAGATATTAGTTGTCCTTAGTTGTTAGTTAACTAAGTGATAGTGTTATCATCCCAATGTTTGTGGGATCATGTTCTATCTTTTACATATTTTGTTCCCGGATGATTTCCATGAGGGGCAATAGGGGCAGTTAGGGGCAATATGCTATTTCTGCATATTTTCTCAGATTAGATGATTTGTTTCCATATATTGTGGATGAGATAGAAGTTGTCCAATATCTATAAATATTGCAGCTCTCTCATTTGTCTGTAATGCTTGATTTTGATATTAATAAAATACACAAGCACCGTCTTGTTTCTGTGCAAAGCTTCTATGTCAATATTGTTTTCAAGTATTCATTGTCAAGAGATGACAGACCTTGCAGTAGAAAAATAGAGAGTAGAAAGGAGGCTTAAGCACAATGAGGCGCAAGATAGGGAATTGGTAAAGTAACACGATATTGAGGATCACATAACACTTATTTCACTAAATCTGGACTTATTCCAGTTCGAGCTTCTAAAAAATATCGCCATTATTGGAATCTAATATTACTATTTTTGGATTCCTAAATGTTAAATATTGGAATTATCTGCACTCCAAAATTGCACATATTGGATTCCAAAATTTCACAGATTAGATTCCAAAATCGCATATATTGGAATCCGGAATCACATATATTGGAATCATATATTGGAATCCAAAATCACCTATATTGGAATTAACTGTACTCCAAAATCACATATATTGGAATATGAAAATCAAAATATTAGAATCTGTTAATTCTCCTTCCAGAGTCCAATATTGATTTTAGAAATAATGCCTAGTGGCCGCTAACCCAACATAATGCCTGGTCACGAATGAAATTTATGAATATGTGAAAAAATGTTTAATGATTTCAGGGAATCGAACATTGATTTTAGAAATAATGCCTAGTCATGAATGATATTATGAATCTGTGAAAAAACATTTATAAAATCCAACATTGATTTTAGAAATTGTCTATTTAAAATATAAGGGCTAGTTTATGAGGGATAGGCTGCTAGGATTAATGATTGCTTTGGAATAATGCTTTTATCAATTTTAAGACATTTTTAAAGTTTAAACTATGCAAATTTGAATATTTCAAATTCCATTAGCCAAACGGCTACTAGGGTAATGACATTCATGACATGTGAGACACTTATTGATTCAATTACTATGGTTCAAATGAACCTTAGGCCAACCAGATAATTATCGAAGATGTTATGAAGAAACTTAAAGAGGGTGATGATTCAATTTAGGAGAATGAAATTAACTGTAAAACCATTCCAGATATATTTTTATATTTAAAGTTAGATATCAAATTTACTTAATTTATTATGGTGTGATTGAACCTCAACACAACCAAAGAATTTTTGAAGATGTTATGAAGAAATTAGCAAAGGGTGACGATCATGTTTAGGAGAATGTAATTAATTACAAAACCTTACCAAGTATATTTTCATATTTAAATTTAGATATAAAATCAATTTGTAAGAGACATGGCATAAAATTTATCATATTCAAATATGGATATGAACTTATTTAAAATTAACTGTAAAACTATCCCATATATATTTTAGTATTTAAATATAGCTATGAAATAAATTGAAATTCCTTTACTAAAGGTATAATTATAGTAAAACATTTGAAGAATAATTTGAATTTATAATGTAACACTATTCCTGAAAATGGGCTTCCAAATCAACAATACAAAACATAGTAAAGCTCAAATAAAAAAATCTCCCTATAATTGTTTTTGTGATCTAATATAATCCTGAACATATTCGACATCATTTAATGGTTGCAACAAATTCCACAACACATCTAACAAGTATTTGTCTTCTGAATTTGAATCTATGTTAAATGTTTTAGTAATTATGTAATTTGTAACATCATTGAACTTGTTTTTCTCTAAAGAGTCATCTACAAGCACTGGATTTTTACAATTGTACGATGCATTAAACCGCGACCAAAAAAAGTTAATATTCTTGAGATATAATTTGGGATTCCCATAACCTTCATAATTAGAGTGTTTTATCTTAATGCAATCTTCCTGTGTAAATATGAACTCGAATCTTTGCAACCTCCAAGCCAATATTTTGAAGGAATGAAGGCATCATGTCATCAACATTTGACTTTCTCGTCTGTTTCCATATTGTTATTTTGAATTTTTTTTTGCACCGTTGCAAGAATTATTTTGCATTAGGTCTGAGAAAATAATTTTTTATTGAGCTCGATGCCTCCAATTTTTTTTAACTATTTAAATGTTGAATCAACCTTGTGAAGGGTGTGTGCCAAAACACCATTTATATCAAATATGATTAGTCTCATGTTGCTTGTGTTCGTATCTACAAATGAAAAAAACAAAATCAAATGGTTGATGGCGGTGAATCAATTGAAAATAAAAAAATAAGACCATTTTGATATTGTTATATCAAAAATCAAATGGTTGTAGGTGGTGATGAAGGTAAAAAATCTAAGGGCGTTCCTCATTTCCTATTGTTATACTAGGAATATTTTTTTGTGCAATATTTATTTGAATAGAATGTAATGTTTCAGCGCGATGAGTTTACATACCGTATTGTATCTACTTTATTGCATTGGAAAGGGTTATATGTTTTTTATAATGGAAGCAAAAACTAATTTTTAATCATGCTCATAATTAATTTAGGAATACATATTTCATTAATAAAAACTTATCAAAGATTTGTTAAAATAAAAAATTTCAGTTAATTCGCATTCGAAACCTATACACTCACTCTCTAAACTTATAATCAGTGAAAATTTACATTCTCCCAACTTATAATCATATAATCTTAGCATATAAAATAGTTACGAAAACAATCACAAAAACATATGAATGTATTTTATTTACAATGTTAAGCTGTATCATCACAATAACATTTTGAAATGCTAACTTTTTATTTAGCATTTACTTGCTCCAAATATTTGATTCCCTCTACCACATTCAATCCCTTTGACACTATTAGTGATAAGTATTTGTACAAATCGTTCATCAACCACATATCTTTTGAACAATGTTCTCCTCTGCTTTTCATCCCAACCATAAATTTTTTTGGATGGTTTCCCTTTACACCTAATGTAATACACATTGTGTCTTCAGAACTGTAGGGAACATCTTTTATACTCCAAACCTTTTTTAGATCCTTTTTTTCAATTCCAATGTTCTTTTCCCTAGGTGACTACTGGATTCAAGTCAGTCAATATTTTTTATTAAAGGCCTTTATCAGTTGTTCAACATCAGCAGAAGTGATTTTTTCTGACTAGAATCCCATTTCAAATTTTTCAATAACGAATTTATAAAATATTTCAAGACGCCTCACACATTGATAATATCCTTGTGGAACTTGAATGGCATGCCCCTAGAGGGCATTTGGTTTTTCTCATACAGAAAGCCCTCCAAGTATAAAATAAGCAAGTAATTCTTGTGGCTAATTGTAGAGAAGTAAATAATGTCTTTGATTGATCTCATATTAATTCTAACCAATGGAAAGAATAAAAATTTTACCTTGTAGCTACCACTTACTAGTGGGCCTTGCGTGTAGGATTGCATCTTATTTATCCACAGATAGATCCTTTAATGAAATATTTGTTTCAAACAAACACAAATCTATTCATAATATATCTATTTCTATGGTGAATGAAAGTGTATTTGAAAAAACATAGTTATCTACATGGTAAAATGGTAAATTCAATATTAGCACTTTAGGTAGCTACCACTTACCGACTAAGCTTTCGGCTTGGCTTGCATAGACCTTACTAGTTGTTGGTTTTTTTGATGCAAGATGTATTGCAAACAACAATAATCAATTCATAAATGATTTCATGCTATGGAAAATGAAATCATAATTGAAATGCATACTGGTCTCTATGGTAATATGGTAAGTAAAAATCAAAATGTTCTATGTATTTTGAATGAATTGTAGTGGCCGCTAGGGTTTGTTTATATCTGTTGAACCACCCATTGGCGGAAAACAATTTTGAGATATCAATGTGGATTAGCGACCGCTAGGATATACCATCATTGGTTGGAATAAGCATTTATCCTAATGTTCATATCATTATGTCGATACTAATTATTCATGTACACAACCAAAAACCTTTTAACTACAAACTATGTAGCATTAGATGGCACAGTGAACTTTTAAATAGGTTATTTGGTAATTCCTTCTTTGAAAATGGTTCCACTTCTAGAATTAGCTGATAGCATTTTCTTTAAATTTGTAAGCCTTAAAAATGTTTATGTTTAAAAATACGCATGGCTAACATACCTGGTTCTGACTACATATTCGTGTTGGTTACCACCACGCACTCCATTGTTACTTTCTCCAGTTGTTGGTCATCTGCATAAACCATTAATTGTCTTATAAATTTGTGGGGCTTAGTAACAGTTCTTATTTATAAATTCACATGACTAACATACCAGGATTTGCTTTCATATTTGTGGATGATGTGGCTGAGTTGTCCTCATTTGTTGTCAGAGCTGGTGAGCATATAATATTTTCAAAAAAATGAAAACAATGGTAATTGAAAACAGAGCTCATTAAACATATTTATAAAGTGATTGAAGGTCAATCACTATGATGAGTTGGCTATGTAGCATCAAGTTGAGAGGTTTGTACATCAATTCCTATTATTCTTTGGTTGTTTGCGTAAATAAGAAATGTGCAAGTAGTTTTTTTTGGTTGAAATACTGTTAACATAATCACATGTTCAAGTTGTATTCTGGTACAAACCTTTCTTCATATGAGAATAGTAATGTTTCAAAAACATTTCCTGACTATGTGTCTCAACAATAAAAACAACAAATTGATTGGATTCAACTAATGCATGTAGTGTGACACTACCACTGTAAAGCACTAATACTATAGAATCTTGGGAACAACATCGAGTGAACATCTCAAACCAGAACTCATATGATCGCTCACAAGGAAAAGGATGTTTGTTTCCTTTTAGGCCAATTTCGCTTGCAGTTATCAATTGTTGTGGTATTTTTTCCATCCAATCCCTAGTGACTTCTTCTCTTTCATCATTTTTATCATGTCGCAGTTGTGCACTCCAGTTATTGTGTACATAAGACACAAACTTTTAAATTTCTTGTTGCTATCATAGAGTCTGTAGCATCCATCCAGAATTGATTCTTCACTGTCTTTAACCTTTTCCATGTATTTTTTTATTATTTCTCTCAACATTTTTGAATATTCAATTGGTATGAGAACAATAATAATACATTCCAGCTCACTGGTTCCAATAACTGTTAGCAGCTCCATTATTTCTTCAGAAGAAATATCACTAGAAAAATTACAAAAATCAATGATAACACATTCTGCATTGAAAGGATTGGTGGAAGGAATAGCTGCTAGAGTTGATGAAAGCTGGAATGAGTATGCACATTGACAAGTAAATTATTCTGTGTCCTCCATCCTTGCTGGTATATTGTCTTCCATTGACACCACATAGTTGTCTAATATTGTCTGAGCCTCGATGGGAAGAACTTCTTCCACCACCTGGTCCTTTTTTCATTTAGAGTTTTTCCCCTATGTGGGAATCAAATTTTCTCTTTCCTTTCCTCTCTTCACCCAATAGTACAAACAACTGGCGGTAGTGTGATTCATGCAATTTAACTTTTTCAATTACATTGGATTCACTACAGGATGTCAATAGATCAATATCTGGATGTTTGTCTTTAAAATATTGTAGAAATTTTGCTCTCATTTTTCTGTCTCCTTTTATTCTCTGGAAGTAAGAATCAAATGTCTCTACTATTATGCCTTCCTGAATAGGGCCAGTTAACCAGACATCCCCTGATTGTACTTTATTTGCTAGTATTGATAGTTCTTCGTCATTCATTCCTCTAGCAACCCTGAATGAATTGGATGTGAATCTTGCCAATGAATTAGGCTGAAAGTGATCCCGATTATATTTAATGGGGGAAAAATAAAGGCCACCAGATCTAAATAACTCAAATGTTGTAGTCCATTTAGTCCATATATCATCCGAAAATAAAGAAAATTCCATTTTTCATATAGATTGTTGGTTGTGTCCATTTTGAAAATCAAAAGGCATTAACTCTCAAAGTTCTACATTCAAAGGAAAATCATATGTTTTATCTTTTTATATAAGGAAGATAAATGTTAATAAAAAATGCAATAAAATTAAAATACATTACCCTCCACTCCTTTATTTTGTTTATTGTCAATTTGGGACATTGAGGACATCCAAGCAATTTCCAAACCAATCTAGCTTTGTACAAAAAATAAATAAACTTGGTTTCTATCCAAGTTATGTTCACTTCATTTTGTTGTTTGTAAATATTAGTAATGGCTTCGTTAGTTGCATTTGCAGAAAGAATGTGAGCCCTTCAAAAATGTAGCCTCTTATCTAAAGACTTGTAAGTATCTGAGCCCAAAATATTTTTTTGTGCACACATGTATGTTGGCCATCAAGTATATAAAATTTAATGGCATCCCTTTCCAAGTCTTTTGGATCTTGGAGCTCCACTACCTTATTCGTAGACTCCAAGAAGGGAAGAATAATTATGTCCCTATGTGTAAGAATAACGTTTATCAACATGGAATGCACAAGAAGGTCAACATTCTCATCATCTATAGGACGATACTGATACTTTGGAGGTGTTACATGATACCTCAAAAAATCAATTGAAAATAATTCACCATTGAACAAAAAGTAATAAAACTATTGAATAGTTAAAGGTTCTACTTTTGTGAATATAGTGGTTACTTTCTTCAGGAATAAAACTGATTTAGTATTCTTTTTCAACCCGTGAAACTTTGAGCTTGATGGATCAACCTCCAGCTTAGACAAATATTTTTGCCTCAGCATAGTAAACAACTTGGCATGTTTAGGTGGTGAAAGTGAACCTATTCCATTCAAAAAATGATAAACAGAATAGGTTGTATCAACTCTATACAATTTTCTTACTGCAAGCATGCCACTGTGAATGTCTTGTGCATTTGAACAACCAATTTTTTCACTATCTACTAGTAGCCCCAAATCCCAACCATATATTGAATAGGAACATTTTGTTTTATCTTTCAAGGCTTTCATCTCCCATTTCTTGAATAAAGAAACATCCAACTCCATATCCAGAATAAAACACTTATTATTTTCATAGTCAATGTGTTCCACTTGAACACACAGTGTACTTGAATCAACAACTACAGAGGATATAACCATACCGATTTCCTCATGTCCTTTACCTGCAACAAAGAAAAACCAAATGTCGTTGTAGTAGTTGTTGGGGCCATGGATTTCAACAAACCATTCCTCATCTCTTTTCTTCTAGCACTCAGTGCCTTCGATGAATGGAATTGCCGAAAATGGATTGCGACCAATAGAAGACATTATACCTGCAATTGGAGTAGAATATATTAATAATTACTTCATATATGGAGTAAATTTTTTCCCATTATATGATAATGAATGTAAGTATTAGACCTTGTGATCACCAATCTCTACAGTACATTAATTTTTATCATTGTAGAGTAATTAACATAATGGTTAGAGCCCACTAGGCTTAAACTAGACATGATATCTAACCTTCAACTAGTTACTGTAAATCATATTTTGTGGATCACATCATTAATAATAGAAACTAGGTAAAATTGTCCTTGAAAACAATTGAATGGAATAGCATAAAGGACATTAAGATTTAACTTTTTGAATGGTGAATAGAGTGTGTGAGGAATAAATCACAATAATGGGTTTAGAGGTTGCTAAACATAATTTATTAAACATAAAAAATGATTAGTTGTCCCATAACACATTTTGCAAACAATAACGTAGTACCCATTTAGGCCTAATGAGTTTTATTTGAAATCGAGCATTGGAGTATGCCATAATTCACATCCATTCGTAGAAAATAAAATGATTCATGGACATGAAGCTCCATTACTAATTAAAATTAATGACATAAAGACTATTAGGATTTTCTGGTTCTTGATTTAAAAAGAGAGACAAAATAGTAAATCATTATCTAGCCTATCGGCCTCAAGGTTCCCAACATTACCTCTTGTGGTTGTTACCACTATCTCTACACTTTTGAATTGATATTTTTTTCAATGACTATAACTTTTTCATATTGGCTTGACTATTCCTAATGAAGCCAAGTCTTGCACTACATACCCAAAGGAGGGATGAAGTGTTATATTGTTCTCACAAGATATACTCTTTATGTCATATAATTCAGTTAGGTTCTTATATTATAGAATGCGTACAGACCACTAAGATGCATTACTAATATTAAGGAATAACACAGTGGTGGCTAGGCTCAAAAGTCTCTCAATTTGAAAAAGGGAGCTCTAAGCTCCATTACTAGTTGAAAAAAATAATGTAGCATCCACTAGGCTCAAAATTTTATTCATTTGAAAATAGCCATGTAATAACAAACAATGAACTATCTTAGCGGCCACTAGGTTCGTATGATTACTGATTGTCATTGTAAGCACTATTTGTTCAACTTTTGATTGATATTGTTTTTCAGTGATAGAAATTATATTGTAATGGTTGGAATTCACATGATGGACCCAATTGTAACACTACATTCCAACAAGATGGATGAAGAATTATATATTTTGCCAAAAATATATCTTGTTAGGCCTAAGAAAAATGATTAGTTGTCCCATAACACCTTTTTCAAAGAGTAACTTAGGTCTAGCTTAGCGGCCACTACAATCCTTTAATTACCTCTTATCGTAGCAATCACTAACTGTACACATTTAGATGGAGATTGTAATTATCAATTATTATAATTTTATCAAATTATCTGCATGTTACATAGTGGAGGCAATTGTTGTACTACTTTCCATCGAGGGGGATCAAGACTTTCTCTTTCGTATCAAATAAAATTCTTAGTGACTGCTAAGCTCCATTACTAGTTGAAAGGAATAACGTTGCAGCCGATAGGCACACTATTTTAAAATTTTGAGAATAGATCTATAATAACAAACAATGGTCTAGCTTAGTGGCCAATAGGCTTCTATCATTACCATTTTCCATTGTGATCACTATCTGTTCAGCTTTAGATGGTTAGTGCCTTTCATTGATTGTAATTGTGTCATATTGGGTAGACTTCACACGGTTGACCCAATTACTACACTACATTATGTCAAGAGGAAGTTAGTATTATTTATTTCTCCTAAGATATATATTTGAAAATCATAATCCATATTCATTCGTATAAGAGAAAAAGGGTATCAACCGCTAGGCTCAATTATTTCTTAATTTCAAAACAACAATCACTATATGTAGATTTTTAGATCGATTGTAATTGTCAATGATTATAATGTTATCAAATTGGCCACACGTTACCTGGTGGAGCCAATTCCTGTAATGATTTCCATCGAGAGGGATCAAGACTTTCTATCTTTATCAAAGAAAATTCTTAGGGACCACTAACCTTCATTACTAGTTGAAAGGAAAAATGTAGCGGCCACTAGGCTCAACAGTTTTAAATTTGATAATAACTATATAATAACAAACAATGGTCTATCTTAGTGGTCACTAGGCTCCTATCATTACCATTAGCCATTTTAATCACTATTTATTCTGTTTTGGATTGATAGTGTTTTTCATTGATTATAATTGTATCATATTGGGCATACTTTACATGGAAGACCCAATTGCTACAATACATTCTATCAAGAGGATTCAAGACTTATTTATTTATCCTAAGATATATCTTTGTAATTATAATCCATATTCATTCGTATCAAAGAAAAATCCTAGTGGCCGCTAGGCTAAAAAAATTCTCAATTTCCAAGTAGCTATTGATTAAAAACTCATGGTCTAGCTTAGAGGACGTTAGGATCCTTTCATTACCTGTTGTCATAGTAATCACTATCTTTACATCTTTAGATTGATTGTAATTTGAAATGATTATATTTGCATCAAATTGGCTGCAAGTTACCTACTGGAGCCAATTATTGCATAACGTTCCGTCGAGAGGGATCAAGACTACATTTTGTATCAAATAAAATGTTTAGCAACCATTAAACTCCATTACTAGTTGAAAGGAATAACGTAGCGGCCGCAGGCTCAATAGTTTCTAATTTGTGAATAAATATATAATAACAAATAATGGTCTAGCTTGCGACCACTAAGCTCATATCATTATCACTTGTCATTGTAATCACTATTTGTTCTTCTTTAAATCAATAGGATTTTTCATTGATTGTAATTGTATCGTTTTGGGAGGACTTTACATGGAAACCCCAATTGTTGAACTACATATTTATCTCGTGTAAGATATATCTTTGTAAATTGGAATCCATATATACTCCTTAGAGTAAGTGATATTTTTTGTGGTTTTCATAAGATAAATCATTTCAACATATAATTCACATCGGTTCTTATCAAAGAAAATGCATAACAATCACTAAGCTACTTTATTTATTGATTGAAATGACATAGGGTCCATTGGGTACAACATTTACTTAATTTAGAAATAGCCATATAATAATAAATTGTGATATAGCCTAGCGACCACTAGCTACATTCTAATACCTCTTGTCAATGCAAACACTATCTTTACAACTTTAAGGTGCTACAATTTTTTCGTTGTTTTAATGCAAAAAACACCATCTGGGATTTTAGAATTTCCATGCCACAAGTCATCTTTTTACTGGTAGCTATTTATATTATAATATTGTAGTTTCATATAGTTTTAAAATATTTTATATTCATTTCTTTACATTTAAATTTTGTAATAAATGTGTCAATTATAATGTTTTATAACTATTAAGTTCAAAACATGCCACGTGGCACAAATAATTGGATAATTATTTTTCATTTGCGCACTACATATAACATTGTATAGGTCGATTTTGATAAAAATAAAAATAAATGTGCATATACATTCATATATTTTATTTCATTAGTTTTATTATAATATTATATTTTTTTATTGTGTTTCAACTATTTTAAGCTATAGCCATGTGTCACCATTTTACTGGTTGTTATTTATATTATAATATCACGGTTTCATATTATACTCATTTCTTTACATTTTAATTTAATAATAAATGTGTCAATGATAATGTTTTCTAACTATCAGGTTCAAACTTACCACGTGGTACAGAGTAATTGGACCTATTTTTACTATGGGCACCTAGATAATGTGCATCTTTTTTTACTATGGGCTTGTTCAATTGTTTTATCTTTGACCAGATCCTATCTTTTTCACATCAGTGCAACCCTGCTTTGCCTTACAAAAATGCACTCCACAGACCAGCTCTACTTACCGGTTCCTTTTGATCATTTTTTTAAAACCACCATGTGCTTACTAGTTCTTTTATTTTTTCACATCAGTCTAGACCTACTTTGCCCAAAAAAATGCGCTTCGCAGCCCAGCTTTACTTACCAGTTCCTTCTGATCATTTTGTCACACCGCCTTGTTCTTCAAGAAAATAAGGAATCCATTGTGCCCTAACCAAAGAAAATTTAATTCCTTTTTAGCTTTGGTTTTTATTTCATTTTAACGCTTTCAAGTTTTCATTGATCTATGTCCCTCTCTGGATAGTTTTTTTCTTGATAATGATTGCCAATCGCATAATCACTAGTTTTTAAAATTGTAATGTTTAGCGAGACTCAAAATATTGTTTTAGTATTCATTATGTTCCCCTTTTTCCCTTTTTTTATGATAATAGAAACAACCCAAAATAATCATTTCATTGTACATTGTTTATATGGTTGTAGCGTTGACTTTGTGATAAGATATTCAAGGTTAACAAAATGGTTTAAAACTATAAAATCATATTAAATTTTCAATTGTGAGATAAATTTTTGTGCAATGGATGGTAAACATAATATATGTACACCTAAATTTAATATATTAAATATTGTAATCACTATGTATTTGAATTTATAGTTTAAAACATATCCGCCAAAAGATATATACAAACATATCTTTGTAGGCATGACCATATAATTCTTTTAAAACAATATTATCAATAGGCCACATATTATTGGTGGAAGATAGAGTGTTGTCATATATATTAATTCATTAGGGTTGTTATGGAAGGCCACAATATTATTAGTCTTTATCGAAGGCCACAAACTAATATGTTGAACATTAGGGTTGCTAGCAATTAACACATTAATGCATTATATTCTTAGTGTAGCGTCCACTAGGTTATGCTTCAACATATTATTTGGATATTAGTTGCCGCTACGATTTAACAAAAAAAACAAAGCTAGTGCAAGCTTAGCGGTTGCTAGGGTATAACACAATATCATATTTGTAGCTTAGCGATCGATACTCAATAACAAATATTTTGAAGTCTAGTGGTCGAAAGGGTTTCTCAAACTAAACTACAATTGTTTAAAATTATCTCCCGTTACGTACTGCCACAACATAATATTTAAAACAACGATTTTGACCAGATTTAACATTTTAAATGAAATTTATTTGAGCTTAGTGGTCGTCAACCTTTACAATGATGTAATAATTTAAGCTTAACGCTCATTAAGATTTAATCCATAATATTTGGAGCATAGTGGTCGCAAGGATTTAACAGATTAAATGAAGATTCTAGGAGGCTAGCATCCACTAGATTATGCATACTCATAATGGTGCAACATTTTATTTGAAGATATAACATTGCTAGGTTATGCCTCAAAAACATTTTCTGAGCTTAGCAATCGGTTCTCAATAACAGATATCATGAATTTATATGTCGCTACGACATTGTGACATCATAATATTTGGAACATAGTGGTCGCTAGGATTTAACAAAATAAAGAAATATATTTCGAGTACGACGTCTGGTAGGTATTGCTAAAACATATTTTTTGGAGCTTAACGGTCGTTAGGGTTTCACAAAATAAGTTTAGGTAGTATGAAATTAGTGGCCGTTACATACTACAACAACAAAGTATTAAAAAAACTTTAGATAAGATTCAACATTTTAAATGAAATTGATTTGAGCATAGCGGCAGCTAGACTTTACAACAATGTAATAATTTAAGCTTAGTGTTTGATATGATTTAACCCATAATATTTGAGGCATAGTGGTCACAATGATTTAACACATTAAATTAGGATTCTAGGAGGGTAGCATCCTCTAGGTATTGCCGCAACATATTATTTGTAGCTTAGCGGTCGATATGATTTCACAAATTAAGTTAAGGTGGCATGAAATTAGTGGATGCTATGAACAACACAAGCATAATATTTAGAAAAAAACTTTTGACAAGATTTAACATTTGAAATTAAATTTATTTGAGCTTAGCAGTCGCTAGCCTTTACAATGATGTAATAATTTAAGCACAGTAGTCGTAAGGATTTAAAAGATTAAAAAAATATTGTAGGAGGCTAGCATACACTAGAATAAGCATATTCATAATGTTTACAAGTTGTCTGTGTTATGCTTTAACAAATCAAATTAACAAATTTTGAGCTACATGGTATCTAGGTGATTCCACAATAGAATATTTCTAGCTTAGATGTCTCAAGCATTTAACAAGATGAAGAATTAAATTTTTAACTTAACATCCCCTAGCTTGGGTTGTAACATATTATTTGAAGGTACATTTTCACTAGGATTCAATGAAAAACAAGTAAGATATTGCGAGCTTAGTGGCCACTAGGTTGTGCCTCAAAAACATTTGTTGAGTTTAGCGATCGGTTCTCAATAACGAATATCATGAAGTTATACGGTGCCAAGACACTGTCACATCATAATATTTAGAACATAGTGGCTGCTAGGATTTAACAAAATAACGAATGAAATTTCATGTCTAGCATTTGCTAGGCATTGCGGAAACATATTATTTGTAGCTTAGCGATTGCTATGATTTCAAAAATTAAATTAAGGTGGTATGAAATTAATGGCCACTACGTACTGCAACAACATAATATTTTAAAAAAATATTTGCATAGGATTTAACATTTTAAATGAAATTGATTTGAGCTTAGCAGCTGCTAGCCTTTACAATAATGAAATAATTTAAGCTTAGAACTCATTAGGATTTAACCCATAATATGTGTGGCATAGCAGTCCTAAGAATTTAACACACTAAATTAAGATTCCAAGAGGTTAGCGTCTGCTAGAATATTTCGAGCTTCGATGTCTCAAACATTTAACAAGATGAAAAATGAATTTTTTTAGCTTAGCATCCGCTATCTTATATTACAACATATTATTTGAAAATATGTTGTCGTTAGGATTCAACAAAAAACCAGTAAGCTATTGCGAGCTTAGCGACTGCTAGGTTATGCCTCAAAAACATTTTCTGAGCTTAGCGATCATTTCTCAATACCAAATATTTTGAACTCTTAGGCCGCTAGGACAGTGCCACATCACAATAGTTGGAACATAGCGGTCGCTAGGATTTAATGAAATAAAGAAAGATATTTCGAGTCTAACATCCTCTAGGTATTTTCACAACATATTATTTGTAGCTTAGTGGTTGTTAGGATTCCACAATCTAAATTAAGGTAGTATGAAATTGCAAGCTTACTGGTCGCTAGGTTATGTTGTGAATATATTTTCTGAGCTTAGTGATCGGTAAGTCACTACCACTATTGTAAATTTCCAGCTTTAACATCGCTAGCATTTAACAAGTCAAAGAATGAATTTTTTGGCTTAGCGTTCGCTAGCTTATGTTGCAAAATATATTTTTAAAATTTGCATCACCATGATTTAACAAAAAAAAACATGTAAGATATTTTGAGCTAAGCGATCGGTACTAAATTATGGATATTTGAGCATAATGTGCACTAGTTTAAGCCATAATGACATATTTAGAGGTTAGTGTATCAAAACAAAAAATGCATTTTCAGGTGAGAATAACATTGGGAATATGTACACGAACATTTGATCAATTATAAATATTCATCTACTAACATGTCATGCATATTACATTGCTTACCCACCTATCTCAGATACTACTATTTATGATTCACTATGGTTCTTTCTTAATTATGGGTTGTTATTGATCCGTGTTCACGGAAATAGTTACTTTTTGGGTTTGTTGCTCTCGTTCAGGAATTTTTTTACCATCTCGTTGTTGTGCATCCTCAATATCTTTTTTACAAATGTGATAGTCTATGGTTATCTTTTTTTGTCAACAATTGGGCTTCTATATAGCAAAGTAGACTTGTTAAGTAAATCCTTTTGACTACCAATTGCTTTTTTCACAATTTCCTTCAAAGTCTCTATTTTCTCTATTTTCCCCATTGTTTTGGAAACAATCTCAATGACATGTGAATTTTATCCTTCATTCGCCTCATATATTCTCATTTGAAAATTAACAAAGACTTGCTTAAGCTATGTCATGAAATCTTCATAGGAAACCAATTCATGGTTTACATTAAATACATCAATGACCAAAGCTTATGCGAAAATAGGATTTCCTCTGGGAATAATGTCGTTAAATTACAAAGAAACTCTTCTTTCGTGTTCATTCCATTCCCTTATTCTTTTCTTCATATAATTGGCATATGTCTGGCATATACCAATATCGTCCATGGTCATAATTTAAGGGTCTTTACAAATGCCTTTTTCAATGGCCTGCCCCATCTGAATTAATGTTTTTTTATGATGATGTCATTGCTATAATGAGTTTTTCGTTCTTTTCTAATAATGGTATGCCTATTGCTTTGTACTAATGCATTTCTTTATATTATTGTATAACTACATCAGAAACTAAGTCGGGAGGAACTATGGCCTTTAATTAAATTTTAATCTCTTTATTTATAACATGTACTCCCCTCACTACTTCTACAACTACTTCTACTATAGCCCTTATCAAGGATTATGGATCTTCCTCATACTGCACCACTTGGGAGCCTTTGGCTTTCCTTTTCATTGTAAGAGTGAAGAGGTATTCTGAATTTTTGTGCCAAACAATGGCTTGCTGTGTTGACATCTTATTTTTGGTTACCCTTTTCATGGTTCTCGTCCTTGTATTAAATTCAATGTTCACTAAGGGATATTCTTGTGCCTCCTAATATGGATGTTCTTTATGGGAAATTACCAATTTATCTACCCAATCGTGTCTCACTTCATGTGAAGTGCAGGGAGAAGATTGATAAAAGGAATGATAACCATGTCATACCAAGCCAAGAACACAGATGTTAATCAAACACCACGATCAATAAGATGAAAGTAATTTCCTAGAATAACTTTACATAAACGTTTGCAAAAAAATTAGCAACAATATCACATATTATTATAGAACTCAATGAAATACAATGAGAATGGGCCTTGCTTATATAGGCAATGAATAAAAATCTAACAACCAATCAAGGTTGTAGATCAAGCCATAAATCATGGAAAGAACTAGTCATCAAAGAACTAGTCAAGACCATAGATTTAGGAAAGAACTAGACATCAAGGATCTAGTCAATACCATATATCAAGGAAATAACTATACCTAACAACTATATAATACCTCCCTAATATCTAAATAAATAAAAATAAATATCCACACACATAAGTGGGTGATGATAAATACAATAAAGGTAAATAAAGTACCTACGTGGACATGAGCAAAGATAAATACCTACTCTAACAATTGAGAGGTTTGCATTGGGGCTTCGCTAGCTAGAAATTTAGTTTGCATAGTCTCCTCTTATTCACTTGATGAAGTTAAGGCATATGCAACCAAATTTGGAGCTTCATTTGGTTTGGGAAAGACTTCTTGAAACTTAGATTTAGATTCAATTGGTGGATATAAGGGAGCACAAGACTTTTGTGAATGTTCTGAATACAAAGTTTCCTTTCTCTTCGTAGCCTCCTTTTTAACAATTTATCTCAGAGGTGGAACCACCCCCATATCCTTCATATGTTGCATAACAAGGCTATATTTTGTTTGGTTAATCCATACCCAATCATTATCATCATGCATGTGAGAATACAATATATTTAACTATCCTTTATGCAAATTTAGGTGCTTGAAAACCCTTTTCATTTTGTCATATTGCCTTAAATGGTGTTTGGGGAGATTAAATGAATTTATATGGGCTAAGGAAGCCTTTAAATTGGACCACCTATTAAATATTCTGCATCCCACATAGATTGGGAAGGGGGGATTTGTTTTAAGCTTCTTCTCCTTACACTTTCCAGCAATACCGTTGCAAATTTGATATGCAACCTCTTATTCTGCCTAATTTTTTGGCACATAATATGACAACTGAAAAGGAGGTATAGTGAGCCCCTTGATCATAATAACTGTATATTCTGGATAGAATAATACAACTCCCATTTTCCTTATGGAAGTGAGTATGACATCAAATATTCTTGGTGTCGCTGTTTCATGTAATTTTTGGTTGAGAGCAGGATACAAATAAGTGCATATATCTTGAATATGTCATTTGAAATGATGGGCATACAAGTCTTAATATTTCTCATTTAAGCTCAAAGGGCTCGAAGGATACCAGATTTGACAAAAATCTAGACATTCGAGAAGACTAAAGACAACATCGAGAAGATATGAAGCCATGTAAAATGATTTCCCATTGTCGAAGAAATTATTTATTTGTCTCACTAAATTGACACAGACAAGTTGACCTAAGGAGGGAGTCTTGCCATCATCAATAATAAAAGAAAGTAAGGGGATCCAGGAAACATCCACCTTAGAGATTGAAAATTTTCCATATAGCCTATTCATGAAGGCCATGTCAATATGGAATCCTGGTCTAAATCTTTTAATAAGAATATCGGTCAGATGGGAATCATCCATATTATCTAATGGGTCAGTGGCCAAACTCTACAAAAAATCTCTAACTCTCCTTTAGGTCATCCATGACTCCATTTTTGTTGAGTTGTACGAGGACCCCAACTCTGGAAGTTTATAGTAACTTTTGTATGCTTTCCCAACAAATAAACCTATTAGTTTTTTCCTTGATTTAGAAAATAAGGACAAATCCTTGGACTTTGCATGAATTAGATAAGAAGAAATCAGTTCCAAAAATGGAAACACCTCTAGTTTTGCAGCAATTAAATGGAGACTAGCTCTTTTTATCACACTTATGTATCAGAACTGTAGTGCTTGATTTTTCGGTATACCCTTTTTGTCTACGACATCAAAATATACACTTTCATCCTAAACTACAAAAAATAGAGATGAGTAATGCTGAAATTTTTCATGTAAGGTAGCTAGATCAAATACAATATCTCTTATTACTCTGCAACCTTCATTGGAATATAAATAATCATCTACCATCGGCATTTCCAGCCCCCCGCCATGTTGAAAAATCAAAGGGCCATGAACGCTGCATACATCATCAACATAAACAATTACTAAGATAAATGAAATAATTGATTTTACGACAACATTCATATGTCTCTTATTATGAATATTAGTTAAGATTAGAAAAAAAATTCAAATAAATGAAAGAAGTGTTAATCCTAGTGGTCACTAGAGTCATCTATAGCTAAATATTGAGAGCTTAGCAGTCGTTAGGCATCATTCACAAACTTACTATTAATGGAATGAGTAAAGAGAAGTTGTACATGCACCACTGAGGGGTCAAGATATACATAGTTTTAACCATGACATTCGCTAGGCATCACTCCAACAAAAATATTAATGCAATGGGAAAAAATTTTCAATACAAGAACTCTTGAGGCTTCAAGGCTTACGTAGTTCAGATCCTAGCAGTCGCTAAGTTGATCAACAATGAAATATTTAGAGATTGGTCATATCTAGGCATTATTCATAAGACAACTATTAATAGAAAGAGCTAAGTTCAACCAAAATGAAATATTTATACCTTCTCTATATCGAGGCTTATTTCAAAACACAATTGTTATTGCAATGATCAAAAGAACACTAATTATTGCACTACTCAGGGGTACAGATATAAGGATTTCTTATCCTAGCGGTCGCTCGGGTCAGCTAAACACATTTTTTTGAGCTTAATGGTTTATAATAATCATTAACAAATAAATATGTACTTCTTATCCTAGATGTTATATGATCATCTGCAACGATATAACTGTAGCTTAGTGGTCACTAGGAATCATTAACAGGAAAACTACTAATGCATTAATAAGAAAAAATATATATATTAGTTTTCAATAACATCCGTGTTGATAAAATATTTTGAACTTAGTGTTAGTTAAACACCATTCAATGGAAATCTATTATTGACTTGAGAAAATTGTTGTAATACATGTATTCGTAAGGGATCAACCTTTACTTAGGTTTGATTAGCTCATTGCAGGATCATGAATATGTCTCGTTGCTAGGCATAATTTGCAGAATTTTTATTAATGTAATGAGCATAGCACTGCTATACATGCACCTCTAATTATGTTAAACATGCACAATTAATTATGCTTCTGATTTGTGGAATATGTTCTTTGGTGGTTTAAGAAGTAGAAATGGGGATGGAGTAGGTGTTGTTTTAGCTTCCCCAGTTGCAAAGAAATTATTCCTTACACATATATTGCAATTTACATGTTCCAACAATGTGGTGAATACGAGGCATTGATCCATGGATTGATATTGTCCAAGAAGAGACAAACAAAAACATTACAGATGTTTGGGGATGCCGAAATAATTGTAAATCAAGTAAGAAGAAAGTGTGCTACCAAGAATGAGTTTCTAAAAGCTTATAAGTACAAAATATGGAATTTTAAGATTTTTTTTATGTTATCAACCTACAAGTGGTGCCAATAAGATTTTTTTAATGTGGAAAAATGGATGTTGTAGGATCACAATTTTCTCCACACAAAGACCTTATTAAAGGCAATGAACAACATGTGAAAATGGTAGTGAGGCCATCCATCCCTAATAATGAAGTAAGTTGGAAAGTCTTTGATAATAATGAGAAAATAGTTCAGTTCATCCATAATGAGGTATATTTTTCATCAAAATTACAATTAGGTATGCAAGAAATATATGGTAACCAAGTTATTTAATTGAAGACAAACAAATTTCCTAAGGGACTTGTGACACTTGAATTCATGTTCAACCATGATAATGAGTTAAAATGAAAGAAGAATAATATGATAGAAAAGGAAGAAGACTATCAGAGGGTCATCATTACACAATACAAAGAGTTGATGTTAGGAAATATATGTGGTGAAAAATAACAACACGATTTCATCTCTGCATGTTAACATCGTCATTTTGTCTTCTCATGGAATTATGAAGACCTTGAGATTTTTGACCCAAACATTTCCTAGCATACTATAGACCTTGACCCCAATGTTAATCCTATTAGACGAAATTAAATACTGGTTAACCCCAAAATTGATCCCCTCACGAGAAAATAATTATCCAAGATTATAGAATCCAAAATCATCTTTCCTATTAAATATTTAGTATGGGTGGAAAAATTAGTCCCTATTAGGAAGAAAATGTGGAAATTAGAATTTGTGTGGACTTTAAGGACCTGAAAATATCCTCCCTCATAGATCACTATCCTTTCCCCTCCAAGAAAAAATATTACAGATAATAGCTGGTGGTGAAAGGTTCTCACTTTTGGATGGTCATTCTCGTTACAATAAAATAAGGGGCAAGAAAGAAGATCAGTAAAAGAAAATTTTCATAACCAAATGGGGAACATATACATATGAGAAAATTTCATTTGTCTTAACGAATGTTAGAGTTAATTTTTAGAAGGCCAAGGATGTTGGTTTTAAGGGCTTCATAAACAAGTTTATTCTTATTTACTTGGATGATGTTGTTTTCACCATTTTAATTTAAGAACGTTTTATTTAACATACATAAAAAGGATATCTATCATGTGACGACTTGAACCACACATAATTCTCCTAACATTTTATATCTACCATAATGCAATTAGAATATGACAACTATGATTTTACAATGCCTTTCTTGAGTTTCATACTTGCTCAAATGCTTGGGAAGGGTCACTTTACTTGCTTGTATGATGAAAATAGAAATTGGTAAACATGGAAGGAGAATTAAGAACACTGGAGGGTGTTTCCCTAATGATTTTGCATAAGTTATTTCACTAATTAGGGAGCTTTGAGTGCCTTTAGTACTAGCGTTTACATGAGGAGTTCATAAAGTGTCAGGTCCCTTAAAAGAGGTATGATTTACTTGCATATATATGTTTCTGAATGTTTTTTTGACATGAAAGGCCAATAAAAGGGGTATGTTTTTTGGTATGAAGGTGATAGAATTGAAATAAATAATGCACAAAATATTATTCCAAAATCATACGGTAGGGTTGGTATGTATATTTTCATAACTTAATCGATACTGGCAATTTTGGATAGGAGAGAGAAAAAATAATAACTTTAAGGGCCTAAGTGGATGTTTCTGGATGTATTTTATGAAATTGGGTTTTAGAATCAATTGACAAAGAGGTTTATATAGGTAATAAAGTATATGAAGTGCTATCAGGGTATGCCAAGTAAGAGTGAGGAGAATGCATTTATCCATACAAGTGTGGAATGTCAAGATTATCACTGTCAAAAGGATAAATTTCTAAATTTGAGTGTCAACATTTTCCCCCTTTAAGTATGAATTTATACATTGCATGTTAAAGGAATATATACCCGAGTGTGTAGATATAATTTGCCTTTACTCATAGTAACTTTATTTTGCAGTGTCCCATCATGTTGGTGTTGACACTCTCCAAGATGAAACTTGCAACATAGCGTGTTTTCAATTCCCAAAATAGGAAATTGAACTATAAATCAAATGTAATGTAAATAAATGTGCATCAAGAAATGATAAAATATATGTAAAACATGGAATAAATACACCTATTTAATTTGTGGAGGGAATGTGCTCTTGTTTTGTGCCTTGGAGATTCTATAATTGTTGAATTCTGATGGATAATTGGGGGTGATCGGTCCCTAATTATGCCGAGGATATGTCAATGTATTAGATGTATAAATACAACACATAAAAAATGAAGAGAAGAACTAAAAAATGAGGATCTAAAGTACCTTGTAAAGGAATAATACCGTGTTATAAAGGTATTAAAAAACTATGTTATCTTCCCCTTAAGTGTAAGAGGATAGGAAGGAATTCCTATGAAGAACTTGGTCGCTTTGATACCTTTCATAACCACATGGACCATACCACTATAAATGGATATAAGCCCAATTTTAAAAATTAGGCGACACAATATAAAAGAGAATAATTACCCCCATAATCTTGTTATGTGCCACACAACTAATTAGAAGTTGAAATCTGACTGGAGAAAGGCATGTGCCCAAAACTAAGATTGAAATTGAGTACCATGGAGAGAGAGAATGAGATACTTTATCCCCCTAAATATGTGTCAACTTGATTCAATTTTGAAACCATATGAAAACCCTATGCCAATGGTGAAAAATATGAAACTACTAAAAAATATGGAGAAAAATTCCACAGGGTAAAATTGTATAGTAGGTTCAGAACTATCTATACAGTCCTAACTAGCCTATATGTTTCTAATCATGTGTAGATTTTTTTGAATTTTCATGTTTGAGTCATTTATATATGCGTCTACATATTGTTGTGCCCAAAATAATATGTGTGTCTACTATGAATTTACAATAAACCTCGAATGTTTGCCTCCCTTTTGAGGAACGTGCAATGAAGAAATTGAATGCACAGATCAAAAGGAAATATGTATATCCATTTCTAAGAATCTATACATATATGTATAACCATTGAAATAGTGATGTTGTGGCCACCAAGAAGAATTTGTATATGCAATGGGGATGTACTTTTCAAAAATCATAATACAAAATAAGAGTAACAATAACAAGAAGCATGATAACCAAAATAGTATAACACCTACTTTTCAATACTTCAAATTACGGGTAATTTTTTTTAATTGCCAAACTAACTATTTCCTTCAATGATTTAATTGAATCATAATTAAATCCATAAACTACATAATTAGAATTCATCAGATAACCAATCAATTATTCATGTGCATATGTTTATGGATCAATTAGATCTACCCAATCCCCCATTAATTACTCTTTCGAGGTTGTATACAAAGTATACATGTGGTACCCTTCTCAACATTGATTAAAAGTGATGTTTCCTAAGTGTCTACCTATAATTCAGTCAATCATATCCCATCCAACATCTCACCTTGTTTATTAGATCTTGGTGAACCTGACAGTGTATTGTCTTGCACTACTTCGGCCAAATTTTAAGAGTCATGCATTGCATGCTTTGTTTCTAGATGACACACTCGTCAACAGAAACATGTCACATCACCATATCAACTTGTTTTATTATAAGAATTGAACCAGTTAGCTGAGTAGAATTTAGTTTTAACTATGCATAAGGTACAAATATATTCAATTTGTATGAAGAAGCACATATGTGCCAACTTAGGTTGCCTACGGAAGAAAAAGAGATTACGTAATGACTTTCATCATTGTGTAGCCATTTTATTCCCTGTAACCAACATAAGTTGGTACCAAGGTAACTTGCTCATGCAGGTCAATCAACTTTGTATCTTTAACATAACACAAATCCTTTAATGAATCGCAACATACACAATAAATGAACCTTGATAGGGCAACATAGAGTATTTTTTATATGACAGTATCCAATTAATGACTTGCATCATTAAGAATATATTTACCTACAACTGCCACTCGTAGTTGACTTATCAAGTTCCATTCATTAGGATTACCATAATAAATAATTATTTAATTAGAAGACAATTAGTTTACTACAAGTTCTATTTTATTGCAACGATACATTGTCGTATTACAATATGACCCTAAGGTCCATAACTTATTTTTGAAATATATCGTGATCATTTCAAAGTTATTTACTCGCATCCATTTTACACCTTAATTGTAATTTAAGATAGTTTGTTGCGTGGGTAATGTAGTCCTTAATTAACTATTGACGACATTGTCGTATTAATCCAAAACGATACTTATAATTGATCTCACTATCATCATAGTTAACTATCATTCGTAGTTATAATTATTCCACAAGTATAACTATGTTTTAATTATTATTGTCTTATTAACAAGATACTCATAACTCAATAAATCCATTAAGCAATAATCAACATATGTCATATAAGGCTGAGTTAAGTAAACCACTCAATATAGCATACAATAATTTTTGAACACTCATTTTAATGATACCCCATGAGTATTACATATTTCAATATTCACTTAAGAACAATACACAAATACACAACAACCGATATTGGTAACTTTATAATAATTGATCAATATTATTACATATCAATAATCCCTTTTTAGCACAGTACATTATCACTTAAAGGCTAAGTTTCCATTTAAAAGAATTAAGGAAGTGGAGCTCATGCTCGCTATACAATAACGCCAATCAAAGTAACAACCTAAAAATCATAAGAATACATTTGAATCAATCATATCCGTTTTAGATCATCCACCCAAATAGACTTAATTTATGCCATATGTGAAATGTTAGAAATTGTTAGTTCAAAAGAAATGGCATGAAAAATTTATCCACCTCATTTATACCTTTTATAGCACTAAAATATTTTAATGAGAAAAATACAACAGTGGAAGAATCGTTATATGACAATTAAAGAAATCAAATAACATTTCCCTCTTCCCACTTTGCCTTTCTTTCTTAATTATATTATTAAGAAAGCAATTATATTTTTGCACAATACACACATTGCATTTAATAAACTTGACTATATAAATAATTGCAAATGAATCAAACAATAGAATTCATTCTAAGAAAATACATATTTAATAGCATCCATTTTATACTAATCAAACATAGTCGACATAATAGTATAACCACATTCCTTTAAATGTTTGTCAATGTATGAAAACTATGAAACACAAATTATTACTCAAAATAGTACCATCTATTAAACATCAAAATATATTTTTATAAAAAAGGAGGTTCAATTTAACAAACTGTAATAATAATAATAACATTCAACCTGTTGATTTCAACAAAAAATGATACTATATTAATACCTTCAAATCATCGAATTACCTTAGTAAATCCAAATCCCATATTAAATGGAACTATATCATCACCTTAAAAGCATCAAATTTACCTTAGTAAATCTAAATCCATATTACATTTCAATTTAAAACTTAAATTCCAAGTCATAATGTGATTCCCCAAAGAACCTAAATGGTTAATCTCATTCAAATATTATCAACTCGGGATCCTTGATCTGTAAACTCTTCAACTTTGGAATTATCCATAGAATCACAATTAATCATTGTTATTCTACTTTCTATTAGAAAATAATAGAGATAGCTAGCAAATGAATTATACTTGTGCTTAGAATCAACAATTTGCAGAAAGGGAAAGAATATAGACTCATACACCAACAATTTTATCCTGAAAACCCTCTAGAGGAGGAAAAACCAGTCGGGAAGGGCAGTTGCTCTTTATTCCCACTTTTATTGGCCAATTCAATAATAAGTACATAAATTACAATAAGTATGAAAGAGAGGTAGATAATATCTCACACTTCCTCCCAGTTACTTGCTTTCTCTGTCTCAATTACTCCTTGCTTCTACAAATCACAATTCCAACACTAAGAACTTCTTGATCACTTGCTTTCATGCTTCAATGATCTTATTCTCTTCTACAAACATGTATTTATAGCCTTTCTCATGTCCTCCCATGCACTAGAGAATGGGAAATGTCATGGAGGAGAAGAGACATGGACACCCTTTGGAATTTTGGGACTTTTTGCATCGTATTTTATTTTCTGTCCGTAAGAGCCAGGACTGCCGCCCAATGTAGAACGATGGTCCCAGGATCACCACCATGGTGGGGCGGCGGTTCTGTAGCCGCTGCCCTACATAGGGCAGAAGTCCTGTCACTAAATAGAAAGAACCTTCGTGTATCATTTTTTTCTTGTTCGTGTCGGCTGATTTGATAAAGTAGAGTCATTTTGGATCCCTATGGATCACACCTACCATGTTTAGGAGGATTTTGGTCCCACAGAAACTTAGTGGGGGAGTAGATGAGGAAATAATTCCCTCACTTTCTCCTTCGAGTACCACCGGGCTTGTCTTGGTGTCTTTTCTTTCAGTCCAATTTTCCAAGACTCCTGCAGACCTCTCCTAGTCTCTCTAACCTTCTACTACAGTACTACATCCTCCTCCAATTCACCTTGTGAGTCTAAGACACAATCCTCAAGGGAAGGTAGCAACTATAGTTATTCATCTTCATCTAGCATGGATGGCTCATATAGGTGCAATTTCTCATGGTTTACTACAGAGTACATCCTCATGAATGATGACAAATCAAGTTGAAAGGCATTTTCTCCAATCCACTCCAATATGGTGAAGGGTCCATATCGTAGTGGATTGAGCTTCCGTGCTTGACCTTGTAGTCTCTCCTTGCTCAAGTAAAGCCAAACTCTATCTCCAATATGAAGCTTATGTTCCCTTCTATGCTAATCGTGCCTAGCTTTGTACTTGACCTGAGATTTCTCTAGTTGTTCCTTTACTTTGAGATGGATTTGCCGGATCCTCTCAATGAATTTGTTTGCTCTAGTCACCTCTGTGTCTCGTGTCTCATTCTCATCTTGCTACCCAACTACTATGTCCAGCAAATTTGTAGGTAGATATCCCAAGCATGCTTCAAACGGTGACTTCATAGTGGATGTGTGTATTTCCCAGTTATAGGAATGTTGAATGTAGGCTAAGGACTCATCCCAAGTCCTTGGGTATTTGCTGTTATACCCTTTGATCAATTATACCAAAGTCATGTTTACCACCTCTATTTCTCCAGCTATCTATGGATGGAAAGTTGTGCTCCTTTGTAACCTGGTATCCATCTTGTCCCATAAGGTAGTCCAAAACTTCCCCAAGAACTTGGAATCCCTATTAGAAACAATAGACTTTGGCAAACCAAAATGCACCCATACATTAGCAAATAAAATATCTACCGCCTCATGTGCTTTTAATGTCTTTTTACATGCCATAAGAATACACATCTTACTAAATCTATCAACAAAAACATAGAGATAGTCATGGCCATGTTTAGACATAGGTAATACTCCTACAAAATCCATAGAAATGTCATCCCATGGACGAGTAGGTACTGGAAAAGGCATATACAAACCTTCCTTCCTAGTCTTAGACTTGCTAGTACAACAAAGTTTACATCCCCGTAAAAATTTTGATACTTATTCTTGCATATTGGGCCAATACACGTACCTTTGCAAGTGGGCTAGGGGCTTACCAACACCGAAATTTCCCGCTACTTTTGAGGTATGTGCTTCCCTCATCAATAGAATTCACTCTTCTTTTGGCACGCAAAGCTTCCCCCATCGATAGAGCAGCCCATCTTTGAGATAAAAATCTTCAATCCCTGTCATTTCATCCCCTTGGGACTGCAACTACTGAAATGTCACCCCAAAGTATTTGTCTTGGGCATATGCCTCTCTGCAAGCTTCCTGTGAAGGGCTCGATCTGAGAGATAGTGGCCAAACTAAAAAAATTCTCCTGTGTGAGTGGCCTAGACCACATGTCTGCCACCAATTTTGTACTACCCTTCTTGTATTTAATCACCAGATGGAACTGCTGAAGGAACCCCATCCATTTGTAGTGCCTTGCCTACTATAATTTAGACTATGCTTGCAAATACTAGAGAGGTTTGTGGTCAGTGTGCACAATAGTTTCTTTACCCAACAAATAATGCTTCCATTTTTTAATTGCTTGAACTAGTGCATACATTTCCTTATCATATATTGAATATCATTTAACTGCTAAAGTGAAAGTTTTAGAATGATAACATACGGGTTTACCTCCTTGAAGAAACACTGCGCTCATGGTGTAATCACTGACATCTGTCTCTACTTCAAAAGGCTGCTGCAAATTAGGAAGAGCAAGTACTAGAGCATGAATAATCTTGTATTTCAATAACTCAAAGGATTTGTCTTGTTCCTTACCCTAGTAAAAAATCTTATTCTTTGCGGCCACTATGTGTAGAGGTGTTGTGATTGTGGAGAAGCTCGAAATGAACTTCCACATGTACTATACTGCTCCCACAAAACTCCTAGGTTCTATGGCTCTTGTTGGTGTTGGATAATTATTGATGGCTTCCACCTTCTTTGGATCCACTCGTAGCTCTCCTCCTCCAACCACGTGCCCAAGATAGACAAGTGACTATTTGGAAAGTTCACATTTCTTCATATTACAAAGCAGTTGTTTCTCCCTGAGAACTTGCAAAGACTTGCTAGAAATGAGTTGGATGTTCTTCCCATGTGGCACTAAAAATCAAAATATCGTCTAGATATATAATGACACATGAATCTATGAAATCCTGAAATACATCATTCATAAATCTCATAGATGTAGTGGATGCATTACATAACCCAAAAGGAAGTACTAACCATTCATACAAACTTTGTTTTGTCTTGAAGGAATTCTTCCATATATCCTCCTCCTTCATTCTGACTTGGTGATAACCTAACTTGAGATCCAACTTAGTGAAAATTTTGGCATGTTGAAGCTAGTCCAAGAGATCCTTTATGCGGGGAAGTGGATATCTGTTCTTTATGGTGATCTTGTTCAAAGCACGGTAATCAATGCACATTCTCCAAGAACCATCCTTCTCTGGAACCATCACGATAGGCAAACTGCATGGTGAGGTGCTCGGACGTATCACCCCTTGGTTTATTAGTTCCTGAAGTTTTTTATTTACTTCAGTACTCTCAAGAAAGGATTTCCTATACAACCCAATGTTTGGTAGAGGGGATTCTGGCAATAGCCGAATCTCATGCTCTACTTCCCATTTTGGTGGTAACCCGCTAGGAGCCTGAAATACTTCCTAAAAAGACTGAATAATACTATCCAAATCATGCTTTCCCTGGTTAGAAATCTTTGCAAATTCTACCCCATCTTGTTTATCCTTTAATAAAAGTAAAAAAAATTGATTATGATTTTCCTGAATAAGTCATTTTTCTTGGTTAGCACTTACCATAGTAACCTGTGGCTTACACTGGTGTGCCCAGATGTTGTAGTTGTCCCATACTTGACCCATTTGTACCATTTTTCCCTCCTCATAAATATAGCAGCTCTAACATACAAGGACTCCCGAATACAACATCAAAAGCATCAAGTGGAATAACGTCAACTTCAAAAACATCAATATATTGGGAATTTATCCCAAACTTGACCTTACATCTTCTTGTTACCTGAATTTCAACACCCTTCTTCACCCAACCCAAAGGATAAGAGTGTGGATGCTCGTAAGTCTCAAGACCAAGCTTCTTCTTTAAAACTGCTTCAAAAATCAAGTTAGACTGAGAACCAGTATCAACCAAAGCATTTACCTTAGTTCTCTTGATCTGGATTTTGATCTGGAATAGTCTACTCATCTCCTCTTCCTAGCTATCCATGTTGGTGGTGGTCGTGCATCCAATTCTTTGAGTCCTTGGTTTGGTTCTTCGAATGTAACTCCAGATGTAACTTCCAACATGTAGTGTCAGTATAACCATTGATATCATAGTTGTTGCAAAAATTCTTGGGATCTTTACAAGTATTAAAAGTAGTGGTAGCTTGTTTACCTTTCCCTTTCCACTTCCTCTTGTTACTTGTTTGCCCAAAATATTTCTTCTACTAATTTGTTGACTACTTTACCCTTGGCTCTGCTTCTCCTTGCTTCTTTTCATCATCTATGTAGTACACATGTACGCATGCTTCATTGATATCTTTGGGCTTTGTGGAGATGAATTTCCTTTGAAGGTGAGTGTGAAGTCCACCCAAGTACTTGGTCAGAATATGCTCATCCTCCAAGTCCATGTTAATCAACATGGCTTGCCTCCAAAACTCCATAGTATAGTCATGCACACTTTGACCACTGCCTTGTCTAAAATACTACCATTAAATCATTTGGTCAGTCTAATGGCCAATAGGATAGAAGTTAGCTCTAAGTAATTCTTTAAATTCTTTCCAAGATTTCGCAATAGGACACTTCTTCTTTTCACAATTGGCTAGATGGGTTTCCCACCAAACCAGAGCATGTCCCTCTATCTTGAGACGTGCAAAGGTGATCCTCTATACCTCAGTGACATTATGGATGATAAAGTAGACTTTTGACTATTTTAACCATTTATCAATCAACTTTGCATCTACTTGTCCTTCAAAGCTTTTAATCTCAACTTTCATTTCAAATTTAAAAGGATTATGATCAGATTTTACCTTTTCTCTTGTGTTAGAAGTCTCTTCTTCATGTTCTTCCTCGTAACTTTCCTTATGGTGGCTCCTTCCTATGTCAAAATTTTCAGCTAAGCCCCAAACCACCGAGTCCATGGAGTCTTGTTTGATAGAAGCTTTCTTCTGTAAATAAGCAAGATCTTCTTGCCTTCTAAACATCCTATCCATCGTGGTCTCTAGCATCTCAATTCTATGGACCAAAATCTCTTCCTCCATTTGTCCCTAAATTCTCTGTTTCCACTTCTTTGTAGAAATTTCTGGATCGCAAGGTAAATCCTCTTCGTCTTTAGATCTCGTAACTGTCATACAAATCCAAGAACAAATACCATAGTCCTGGATAATTATTAGCTCTGATACCAAAATGATCTGTAAACTCTTCAACTTTGGAATTATCCACAGAATCACAATTAATCGTTGTTGTTCTAATTTTTATTAGAAAATAATAGAGATAGCTAGCGAATGAATTATACTTGTGCTTAGAATCAACAATTTGCAGAAAGGGAAAGAATATAGACTCATACACCAACAATTTTATTCTAAAAAACCTTCAGAGGAGGAAAAACTAGTCAGGAAGGGCAATTGCTCTTTCTTCCCACTTTTATTGGCCAATTCAATAATAAGTATAGAAATTATAATAATTATGAAAGAGAGGTAGATAATATCTCACACTTCCTCCCAGTTACTTGCTTTCTCTGTCTCAATTACTCCTTGCTTCTACAAATCACAATTCCAACACTAAAAGCTTCTTACTCACTTTCTTCATGCTTCAATCCTCTGTTCTCTTCCATAACATGCATTTATAGCCCTTCTCATGTTCTCCCATGCACTAGAGAATGGGAAAGGTCGTGCAGAAGAAGAGACATGGACACCCTTTGTAATTCTAGGACTATTCGTGTCATATTTTATTTTTTATCCGCAAGAGCCAAAACCGTCGCCCAATGCAGACCGGAGGTCCCAAGACTACCGCCCTAGTGGGGCAGTGGTTCTATAACCACCGCCCTGCATAAGGCAATAGTCCTGTCACTAAATAGATAGAACCTTCGTGTATCATTTTTTTCTTCTTTGTGTCGGTTGATTTGATAAATTAGAGTCATTTTGGATCCCTATGGATCAATCCTATAGACCCGACCAACTTCCCTTCCATTCTAACAACATTTTCTATCAAACTGGAAGGACAATATGTGTCTGTGCACTGTCACATATCTTACAGTCTATGAAATGAATAAAAGTGATACATATGAGTATGTGTATATACATACTCATGTGTATATATATATATATATATATATATATATTGTTGAGAAATCAAAATGACGAATGCATATTATATACATGCCATAACAGTTTACAAGGAAAGCTCCCAAGCTTTAACAGTGAATGGTTTCACTATAAATGAGCACGTATCCATTACAAAAAGGAAATATACAGAAATCCCAAGTGGGTTTCGACCCACTACTCTATTTTTTTTCATTTAACAGTATAACCCAGGCCTTCATATTTCCATAGGAAACGGTGACTGGGACAATAACTTAAAAGCTTAAACAATAACAAAAGAGAACGAATACCTCCAACCTAGATGGGTTTCAAAATAATAGATATACATATACGAACTTGATTTTTTTCTTTGTTATCGGGTCAAGATTATAATAATGAAAACCTTAACCATAAAAGAAATATTTCATTCCCTTCATATAGTATATTCGAGAAGGAGAAAATGACCCAATCACACATACACACACATATCTACAACCATAACTCTAACTGGGTTCTCATCCCAACTTAAATAGTATAAAACTAAACATAAGTTGTCATAGTCGACTAATAACACAAAATATTTGAAAACCCTTCAATGAAAAATCTCATAGATTTACCCAAGGCAATACCCAAAAGGAAGAATCATTTTCTTTCACAGAATAAAGAAGAGAAGAGCGATTTGAAACCACACCATTAAGATATGTAAATGCTATAAAAAATAAATATGGGAAGAACGATTTCATGCTTGTATGGTTTCCCAAAATCCTTTTGAGTTCCCTTCCAGGTCAACTAGGTGCAACAAGATCTCTCTCCAAGCAAGCTCCTCATGTGGTATCGAATATCCAAGAAATAATAGTCTTCAACTAGAATAGAAAACCTCATTCTTAACTTAACAATAATTTAAATAGCCCTCAAAAATATATTCATAGTTAAACAAAGATTCCAACATGCATAAAGTGCATTTACATTTTGAACGAAAATAACTCCCCCAAATTTATTACATGTAGAGCTGAATGGAGCCAAAAATGTTAAATGAAAAATGAAAACAAAAAATATCCTTACCATATTTTTTAGCTTCCTCGAGAAGCTTCCCGCTTCTTTCAAGGTGAGTTAATGGTGCATTGAATGCCTGTCAGGACTACCATCCATTTCCACCACCACCCATTTCCCACCATCTTTCAATTTAAATCTAGTGGCTGCCATTTTAACTCAACGTTAAATCATGACCGATGAGACCAAAATATGTCTCATTATATCAACAAATAGCACTCTTATTCTCTCTTTTAAAATCAAGCTTTCAAGTGAATTTAGATGTAGTTTTAATAACGGATACCATATTTAAGGTAGAATATAGGATTTATCTTATCATCTCTTTAGAAATCTATTTGCAATCTAATTGTTGTTATTTCCTAATATTTCTTCTAAATTTGGAATGTAATAGTTTGTAGAAAACATGTCATAAGCAAATCTACTCCAAGTTCATAGAAACTCCTAGCTACCGAAAGTCTTCACACAACTATTGAAATGTCCAGCTACCAAAAGTCTTCACACAGCTACTGAAAGTCTTCATGCAGCTAGCGAAAGACCCATATAGTGAAAGTTTATTGGTTTGTTCCAAAGTAATGTAAAGGAGCACCAAACTATTCATCCCACTCTTTACTTCCACGTCATCAACCAAGAATACAAATCTAAAAATGTGGCAATCCAAAGTCATGCATGCATGTGGCATTCCAAGAAGAATTCAAATTCATGGACTTAGCACTCCTCCATTTTATCTCCATGTTTTAAGGATGAGAAAATAGTGGAATGGTATTAGGAATGTTGAATAATTACTCTCCCACTTTGTGTTCCTAGATTAAAGGGATGAGTTGTAGAAATATTCTCCATGATAAGTGGACTCTTGTAGTCAAGTTTGTTTAAGATTTATTACTTTGAATAAATCTGCCCAAGAACGGGTAGTTAGTTCTTGGTGTGTGGACTAAGGAGTTGGTTAGATGCATGAACTATAAATGCAACCTTCCATACTATTGTATGTAATCTTTTATGAATCAATGAATTTTCTTTTCTTTTCTCTCCAATATTTTGAATTTTTAAATTAAGATCTTGGAAGCATAATTTAAATCCTCTTACAAGGGATGAGTTGACCACTCATTCCAACCAAGATGGATCTATGTATTTATGTTATTGTCTTGTAATAATTTATGCTTATGTTTATTCATTTTTCTGTGATTATCATTTTGTTGTATTGCTTTTCTCATTGTATTGTAATATTAATTTTCATTCAATTTGTTGTGAACCTACAGGTATTTTATTTGATTACATTTATTTCCAATTCAGCAATTTTCTTTATGTAAGCATGATTTCATTTTTGTAAGTTTGATTTCTTTTATGTAAGTGTGATTTTGATTTCTGCAAGTGTGTTTTTCCATTTCCACAAGTGTGATTTTCAATTTATGCAAGTTTGGATTGTGTTTGAAGGAGTTGTTTTCCGAAGATCTATTTCTCCTATTGCATATAGCCATCAGACACCAGCCCTGGATTGATATTATAAATGAAGAGGATTGACGACACTTATCATTTTGGCGTCATTGGCTAGGATCATAGTATTATTAGGAGACTCATATTTTTCTAAAATAATATTCCAGTGACAATATAATATCTCTTAGAAAATTCTGTGACATGAAGTATTTGGTTGCTGTTTTTATAAAATTGTATTTTCTACAAAATAAATTAATATTTCTTTTCTTCAACTAGATTAAATTTTATTTCTGTAATTAGATTTAGAATCCCACCAGATATTTGCAGAAGAAACCCCCCCTCAACAAAATGGAAACATCATTTCATGTTTATTATTTTCATACGATGAGGGTTTCCTATTCTAAAATATATATTGTTTGCATGTACTGTTACTTTTGTAAAGATTAAATAATAGTTCATGCATGTAAGAAATGTAAAAAAAACTTTTTGCAGGTTAGTAGACACAAATATTTCTATGGAATATTTGTTCAAACAGATTGGGAGTTGAAGGAAAAGTTGAGTTGTTTTTGTCACAGAGGAAGGAAACACCATGTTGAAGGAAAAGATGTCAGACGTCTTCATTCTTGAATCCTTTCATCTGTAACTCTTTCCCTACAGGATGAAACCCTTAACATATATTTTGGTAAAGTATTTTGCATGCAGCCATCTCTGTAACTCAAATTCCTTAACCTGCAATAAAACATGAATCTATAACAATAATGAACACTATTAGAAAATACTAGACAAATGCAAAAAGGTATGCATTATTCTCTCATATAACAAATCGTTTGGTTGAAGAGTTCAAACATGCAAGAAGAGAATTCTATTTTTAACTCTTACATTTAATGAAGTGAGTCATTCCTTTTTACATGTAACCATTCACGCAATTAGAAAAATTCAAATAGCATGCATACCTATTTTATCTCTTTTATTTGATGAATTAATCAATTTTTTTAATTTTTTCTTTGCATGTCAACCTAATTGATTTAGAAATAGATTTTTCATATAAAGAGGAAATAAATTTGCATGCAATGATTGCTCCAGGTTGCATATCTTTTAATCAATTAAGTCTCATGCAAAGAATGCTCATAAATTGACTCTATTTATTTAATGAGAGAGACATGTTCTAAATTGTTTTTAATAATTATTAGAGATTCAAAAGTGAAGGAGCTAATTATATGTTGCAAGAATATATATTTTTAGATGAAATAACTACTACAGGAAAGTGCAAAATTGACAAAAATGGAGCACTGCAAAGCAGGTCAAAGAAAAAATTTAGATGATAAGGAGTTGTCATGTGAAAAATAGTAGTGTTTTCTAATGAAAACTGCTTGCAGCTCGCAAATAAATAGCTCAAATTCTTTCTAGGTTTTGTTCTACACATTCTAATATTTCTAGAACATATTGAATCGCTCATTATTATTGAGAAATGCCAAATATATTGCAGTTTTAATGCACACTGCTTAAAAAAATAGGTTGAAGATTGTTTTGATAGTAGCATTTTCTGATGCAAACTACTCATAGCTCACAAAGAAATAGCTCAAACATTTTATGGGTTTTTTCTACACACTTTGAGCTTTCCAGATCATCCTGAATCACTCATTTTTGTTGAAGAACGCCCAAGATATCGCAGTTTGAATGCACGTAACTCAAAAACAAACGTTAAAGACTATTTTTTGTTTACAAAAAATATATATCTTATGATGCATGCAAGTATTTTGCTAGTTCTCCTCATTTTCAGTCCCTGATTCATTCCATGTTACCCTCTCTGTCTTGTTTTTTGTTGAGTTTTTGCTAAAATTCATTTTCCCAACTATTAGAACCACCAAAAATTCCTCCAATATTCCATAGTCAATGTTAATTCTTCTCACGACTGTAGAAAAATATTGTCTCAACCAGTATATGCTAATTAAAATGATAACATACCATTTTTATTGAGGGATAATACCCAAAACCTCTCATAATAAACCATCAATTCCCAATAAATGAAGAAGTACCATCCCATTTCTCAGAACAGTTTATTATTATTTCTCAACTTCTTAAATTAGCTTTCTAAGTTGGTTAGATGTCATTGAAACTCTAGAATATTGTTTCATGATGTCCATCCTATTGAAATTTCTAAAAAATATAGTGATTGGTTAGAAAACTAGTTTACTGGTTGGCCAATTACTAAAAAAAACAAAAAATAAATAAAAAAGAGAAAGTTGAAAACTAGCAAATGGCTGCTTTAAAAAAACAAATTACACTTCAAAGTCTTTCTTGGATACATATGACTACTTCTCTTATGCCAACTTGGTTGATGAAATTCTTTGCTACTAAAAAGTTCTATGTTGCAGAGGCCTTGACTTTATATCTATATGTTTTTTAGCTGCAGACAAAAATCAAAGTTATACAACATGATGAAAGCAAGGATAACTACTATGTATGGTATGGTAGCTTCTATTTTTTATTCTTAAATATTGTTATTTGTTGTTTTAATTATAAATAGATTCAATTCTAGAAATCTTTAAAATCTACATGTGTTGATCAAGTCAACAACAGAAAGAGGATTTTGTCAAGATCTACATGTGCTGATCAAGTCAAGTAACAAAGAAGATGATGTAGATGATGTCTTTCCAGTTTGTAGCAGTTAGGATCTATCAAATGCTCAATAAAAAATAGTTTGCATGAGGGCATGCATAGAGCTAGGTATGTGGGAGACTCACTCTCTTCCAAATATTTTGAAGAATGCATGAGAAAATAAAGATTTAAGTGTGGGGAAAAAAAATCTCTCTACATTATCCAAGCAAAATCTCATGAGAGCATGAATAAAAAAGAAGTAAAAAATTTTACTTCTAGAAATCTCAGTTTGCTTTTATCATTAAAAAGAGGAATTTTTTTTTGAAAGATGCAGAAGTATTAAAAAAATCAGATTCTACAAAAAGATCAGTAGCTTGCATGAGGGCATGCAAGAAGCTAAGTGTGGGAGAAATGATGAGACCAAAATATGTCTCATTATATCACCAAATAACACTCTTGTTCTCTCTCTTAAAATCAAGCTTTCAAGTGAATTTATATGTAGTTTTAATAATGGATATCATATTTAAGGTAGAATATATGATTTATCTTATCATATCTTTAGAAATTTATTTGCAATCTAAGTGTTGCTATTTGTTGATATTTCTTCTAAAGTTGGAATGCAATAGTGTGTATAAAACATGTCATAAGCAACTCTACTCCAAGTTCATAGAAATGTCTAGCTACCAAAATTCTTCATGGAGCTATTGAAACTCCCCAACTACTAAAAATATTGATGCATCTACTATAATGCCCATCTACCGAAATTCTTCACGTAACTACTGAAAGGCCCAGCTAGTGAAAGTTTGTTGGTTTGTTCCAAGGTGATGTAAAGGAGAACCGAACTATTCAGCCCACTCTTTGCTTTCACATCATCAACCAAGAATAAAAATCCAAACATGTGGCAATCTAAAGTCATGCATGCATGTGGCATTCCAAAAAGAATTCAAAGTCATGGAGTTAACACTCCTCCATTTTCTCTCCATGTTTCAAGGATGAGAAAATAATGGAATAGTATTAGGAATGTTCACTTTATGTTCCTAGATTAAAGGGATGAATTGTAGAAATATTCTCCACAGTAAGTGGACTGTTGTATTTGAGTTTGTTTAAGATTTATTGCTTTGAATAAATTTTTCCAAGAATAGGTAGTTAGTTCTTGGTATGTGGAATAAGGAGTTGGTTGGATGCATGAACTATAAATGCAACCTTCCACAATCTTGTATGCAATATTTTATGAATCAATGAAAACTTTGTTCTTTTCTCTCCAATATTCTAAAGTTTTGAATTAAGATCTTGGAAGCATGATTTAAATCATCTTCCAAGGGATGAGCTGGTGACTCATTTCAAAGAAGATGGATATGTGTATTTATGTTTTTGTCTTGTAATAATTTATGTTTATGTTTATTCCTTTTTCTGTGATTATCATTTTTTTATATTGTTTTTCTCTTTGTATTGTAATATTCATTTTCATTCAATTTTTTGTGAACATGCAGGTGTTTCATTTGATTATCTTTATTTCCAATTCAAAAATTTCCTTTATGCAAGCATGATTTCATTTCTACAAGTGTGATTTTTTTTCTGCAAGTATTCTTTTCCATTTCCGCAAGTGTGTTTTTCTATTTCTGCAAGTTTGGATTGTGTTTGAAGGAGTTGTTTTCCAAAGATATCTTTTTCCTATTGCATAGAGTCATCAGATACCAGCCCTAGATTAAGATTATTAATGAAGAGGATTGATGTTACTCATCAATGACCACACAGATGGAGACGGGGAGGCATTAAGTGGTCTAATACCATTCATGACTTTAACCAAATTTAGCATGACAGGTCCATGGCCTTCACATATTCCAATGCACATGTTTAATGTAGCTTAGGTGGTCTCATCCGAGACTTAATTGAATAATCACCATTATATCTATAATTTCATGTTGGTACTTGACCTTAATATAATATATATGATTATATACATACATATATACCTATATATATATATATATATATATATATATATATAAATGTATCAACAATGTATTTATATAATTCTTTTAATATCGATCTATTCGATAAGAATATAAAAAAAATACAAGATACATAAAAGGGTTCATTTTAAGACCCCCCCTCCAAAAAATTAGTTTAGAATTGGTGGTGAATCTCCAAAATTGACTTTCCTAACAATGGAAAATTTCTAAAAAACCGTTCATAGCAAAGCTAACTAGGTGGGACGACAGTCCATCGTTTGTTGTACAACCTAGGTTGAATGTTATTCAACCTATTTTGTATGGTAGATGATGGATGGTTGTCTAATCTAGGTTGGATGGCCATCTATTGTCTCCCATCTAACCCAGCTGTCCAACTTGGGTTAGATGACTGTCCATAATTTTCTGTCCAACCCAACCATCCAACTTGGGTTGGATGACCATACATTATCTTCTGTTCAACCTAACTGTCTAACCTGGGTTGGATGATTTTCCATCGTCAGCCATCCAACCCAGTTGTCCAACTTGGGTTAGATGAATGTACATTATTCGTTGTCCAACCCAGCTATCCAACTTGGGTTGGATAACTGTCATTGTTTTTCATCCAACCTAGGTTGGATAACCATACATTATCTATCATCCAACCTCGGTTAGACGACCATACATTATCTGTCGTCCAACCTAGGTTGGATGATTTTCCATCATATGTCATCCAACCCATCCATACAACCTGGGTTGGACAACTATACATTATCTACAGTCTAACCCATTCGTCCAACCTAGATTGGAAGGCCATACATTATTTTCCGTCTAACCTAGCCGTCCAACCTGGGTTGGATGATTGTCCATCATCAACCATCCAACCCAGTCATCCAACCTGGGTTGGATGACCATACATTATCTATTGTCCAACCCAGCCGTCTAACCTGGGTTGGACAACAGATAATGGATGACCATCTAATTTAGGTTGAATGACCATCCATCATATGTCATCCAACCTAGGTTTGATGATAGACAATGGTTGTCTGTCCAACCTAATTTAGACAGACAGTCGCTCTTTTTTAGATGTCATTATTAAATGGGTACCCCCCTACAACCCCCAGGCTATGTGCTATACCTCGACGAATACATGTATACATTAATTTTTACATATAAATAGTAGGTGAACTGACCCATACAAATGACTTATCAGCCGAAAGTTTTGGTGAACTGGGTGTTAGTCGACTGCTGAAAATTTTCCATTTCCAATTTCTAAAATCCCTAATATTCGCGAGTTTACAAAAAAAATTCAATAAAATTTTCCCTGGTACATAACCATAAAGCCTTTATGTCAACCTACAATTGATTATCAAAATCCCTTAACTTATTCATTAATTCGATAATCATTATTAATATAACCTTGCTTCATATGGTCAAAGACCATTGATTATTTGCAGTATAATTAAGATTTCCAAATTATAAGTATTAGCACCATTATTTATCAACTATCATACCATAACAAAGAATATAATTTAGTTCTTACCAAGGTTTTTTATTCCATCCTAGTTATCAAGGCTTCATCTTTTACTTGAGCAATAGAAATGCGGTATTCAACATTAAAACATCTTAAATCAACAAGCTCAAAGTCACTCCATGTAATCTTATTTATATTGGAAACTTAATTGCACAACCAAAGAACATAACTAAGAATACAATCCAAACATCACATAAGAATAAGTTAATCAACCCCACTTCATCTATAACAAGTTAAAATATTCACCCCACAAAATGAAACCAATGGGGATATGACAAATAGTGTTAATGTATCAAAATAATAATAGTAACAATATTAAACGATGTTTTAGTAGAAAACAAGTGCAAACATATCAAACAATGTCACACAAAAGGTGAAGTGCTTGTAAACATGGGACACCCACAGTGTCACAAAACAATTAAGGCCCTTAGGTTGACAAATAAAATATGCACAACCACACAAAAGGTATAACGCCACAAATATGGGACACCATAATGTCGTAAGACAATCAAGGCCCTTACACCATAATCAAAGTAACAAACACACACACACACACACACACACACACACACACACACACAAAGAAATAAAAAACTAAAAAAAATGTATGAAAAACAAGTGTATCTAAATGTGATTAAAACACATAACACATGATATAAAAGAGCCAATGAAGCAATAAATGTAAGTGTTTCACATAATACGTGTTAGTATGATTAGTCCAAAAGATAGTAAATACACAATATATAGATATGTATGTATATGTATATATAGTACAAGTAGATTCCCCCAAGGGTTATCAGTCTAGGTAAAGGTTAGGCCAACACCTGTCATCATGTATCACTTTGTGTATGTCCTGCATCATGCTCAATATACCATGTGAACGTCTTTGTTTAAAGAAGAAATGTTATCTATCAAACCAAAGGAATAAAAATCATGTATAATGTAAAGTGCAAACAATATATGCCATATAAATATGTCCTAATTTTGTATTTTTGCAACTATTTGAATGTTCTTGTATTTGAAAATTTTATCATCAGATTTATTTTCCTTTCTTTATTTGTATTATCGTACTCAAGATATTCCACCTCACTTGGATTTTCCCTACACTTATGAGATATGCTACGCTTGGTATTTACTACCCTTGGCCACTTGTATGTTGACTAGATATTTCAGGGATGGAGGTTACTACTATTCTAGGTAGAGATTTCCATGATTTTAGGAGGAGATTACACACTCACCTCCAATATGTACATCTCTTACATTATTCTATTTGATCATATTGAGTTGGAGCTATTTATAGGTTATTGAAATTATCTCTCTTGTATTTTTGTAATTTGCAGTCTTATATGCTTTCCTTGTTTTGACTTTGAACAATTCACATCTCGCACCATTCACATGTGCATTCTTTAAACCAACATATTTGTTGCGCTTCTCTGATATGGTATCAAAGCCAAGATGGTATTGAGATTTTTTGGCTATTATTCTACCCGTTTATTTTCATTTGAGGTCATTATTTGCAAGTATTTGAGTATTTTTTGTGTTGATTTTTCTTGGTTTGTGGGTATATAGCCTAACTATTTTCAGGATTCTAAGGTTCGTAGGCCCGCATAATGGATATAGAGTCCTGGAGATTATTTTTAACAAAATTTTGAGGTGTTTTACAGGCCCCATAACATTGTTGTATGCTACCTAGAAGAGTTAGATGAATCTCATAGGTGTGATCCAAACCTAGAGGTTGATTTACAGACTTGTTCTCACCCTTGCATGTTTTCAAACCCTTAAAGGTTGTTGCATGAAATTCACAACCCGATCAGGATCCAACAAAATTTTCAAATGGCCCATACACACATTGTAGATCATGCTTGTATTGTTATTTTTATCCCCTCGACATAACTGTTCACTACACTCAAGTTTTTGGTAATTTAAGGGCCATCATGAACATCTCCCTGATCCAACGTGGTCATAGCCTATGTACGGACGGAAATTTTTTTTTGGCAAGGTTGTTGGGGCTACAGCCAGTGCCTCTGTAACCCCCTAACATTTAGGATTTTTGGTATCATATCTCCCCACCTCTTTTTTGCTAAAACTATTCTGAGTAAAAATTACGTTTCAAGTTTTAGTGAAAATTCATTTAAAATAGGGCTTATTTATGGGAAATGATCATTGTAATAACTTTTGATCGGTAGCTCTAAATCAAGTGCCAATTTTTGTAAAATTTATTTATTTTTCATTTCCTATGCATTGTATCTATTAATTTTGTAAAATGTAATAAGTTATAAAGTGCCAAAACTGTGGGGGGGAGCTACCTGATATAGTCTCAGGGGGTGTTCAATGTGTTTCCTACTTTATTTGACACTTCTTTTATTAGAATGGAAAAATAGCTAAGTATGAAGAGCATGCGGGAATGTGAGGCATGCAAGTGGGGCACGTGTATGTGTGCAAGGACTAGTAAAATGGCATGTAGAAGGCTTGTTCCAGGAAAATAGAAATCAGGACTTGGCCGATTTTGCGATTACGGGCTAAAAATAGAAAAACAGAGGTGGGGTGCAGATGAAGCAAAGGATAAAATCAAGATGACTTGGCAGCCAAGGAAAGTCTATTTTAAAGTAAAATCACATGCAAAGACCACATAATGAAGTGATCTAATAACAAGATTAAAGTAGAGTTTATTTATAGGACTAATCTATTATTAGGGTTGATAGAAAAACATGCATGCCTTATGGTTGTTTTTGGATGTATGCATGACTATTTCAAGCATGCAGCCAATTTTGAGAATGCATGGGTAGTGAAGGGAATGTCCCCACCCCCTATATATCAGTCATGTGCCTTTGTTTTAAGTACTGTGTATGAGTGACAGTGTATGAAATATTGTGTATGTGAGAACAGTTTCGTGATGTATTAATGTTATGTTGCTTTGATGTACTAGCATGTATGACTATGTGCCTACTATTTAAGGTTATGTAGTCAGCTCTATTATGTAATATTTTTATGTAATGGATTATGGAGGATTGATTATGGTAATTGATGTGTCTGAATATGGTGATTACATGGTGTAATTGATCTTAGTTGTTAACTGATCTGTTATGTTTACTTATTACATATGTTTCCATTATAAGCTCATGATATGATGTATGTAATTATGTGCAATCGAATATATGCTTTGATAGTAGTTATTATCATGGATATGTATGCTAACATCGTGACAAGCAAGCACAAAGGAGGGACTTGGTATCTTCACGCGCTTCGAATGAGGGTTCACATCTATTTGAATGAGGTGTCAGCATGTATAGCAGTTCAATGGAAATAAGACACTATATTTTGGTTCCATTGTTGGGACCTCTTTTCAAATTATTTTACAGGATGTTACATGTAGATGGTATATTGATTGACTCTTGAGAGCATTAAAATAGAAGATGAACATGATAATTTTACAAAGAGTTATAACATTGTACCTGATTTTAATGCACGACGGTGGGGGGAAGATAATCTTTATCATGAGCTTTATGAGATGTTCTTCAGGTTCTTTCTAGTAGAATTGTATGAGAGGTTGACAACATATGCACTAGGGAAGTGTTGGGGTCGTAATATAAAGCTTTTGACACATGAAGATTACTAGAAATTTTTTGATGCCGATGTAGAGTGGACTTGAGATGTAGAACATTGGTGGGTTGGTGTGTTGTACAATTATACATTGGAGTACGCTATTTCTACTTGTTTCCAAAGGAGGTTGAGTTTGGATTCTTTTTCTAGCCCAGAGGATTTTATTTGTGTGTTAGACCCTTAGTGGTTAAGATCTTAATCTTAGAACTGGATTTAAAGAGCCTCCCTGTGGTTAGCTAAACTTGCACCGTGCGCAGGGATAGGGCAAGTGTGGCAAAAGACGGTGGCCCTGGAGGTAGATAGGAAGAGATAAGAAACAAGAATCATATTTAATAAAGCACAAGAGAGGGAAATGGCACATGCGTAAGACATTAAGGAGTCACTCAGGTTGAGGGGAATGATGGCTCATGAAGGTTTTGAAGCTCTCATGGAAGACGAGGAGCCACAACATTGGGTACTCCCGACTTTGGGTAAGTGCAGTAGAAAATATCATTCGGATTTGGAAAAGAGCGTGTCAGAGGAGAGGATAAGGACTGTGGGTACACATTTGATCCCACCTAATCACCTAGCCCTTGCGCTTGGTGTTTCGAATCCAGAGGTAGTTATTGATAAGTAGGCTAGTCCAGGTAGGAAAATAAAGACAAGTAGATATAATTTTACTTTAGATTCAGAAGTACATCATACAAAACATACACGTATGGCACCACAACAAGTGCCATTTTTTGGAAGTATATTTGGAGGGGTATTCTCAGGTGCATCAACAAGACAGAGTTTGGATGTGTAGACTATTGGAAGCACTTTTGTGGGTGTTGTGGCCATGCAGACTATGAGTGTTTAGTTTAGTACTACAACTGGGACACATGAGAGTACATCAACTAGTTCGTAGCCTATAGTAGGGGCGAAGAGGATCAAGAGGAGGAAATATTGGTGTAAGTTCTAGTTCTAGATCTAGTGGACAAGGTCCACACCCACAACAATTACCTCAACAACCTTTATAACCACATCAAACACCCTCGATCTTCCTTGAGATGTTTCTCCACTTTCCAGAGTATAGAGGTATTGAAGATACATTAGAGCGTGTGCATAAGCGTGAGCTAATATGGCATGCTAAAGGAATTACACCTTCAGATAGGAAAGCAAGTAAAATTTCCACTACTCTTCAAGGACACTTGCATAGCTAGTACAATAAGTATTACCCATTTCAGAATGTGGTGGATTATAATGCTTTGTGCACTGTGCTTCTGATAGAGTTTCACATTCAAGAGTTTGAGTAACAGACCATCAACGTGCTGAAGGATATCAAGTAGTGTTTATTTGAAAGTGTGAGGGAATATGACACACATTTTAAGACTTTTCTGTCAAAATTATCTGATGACATTCATCAAAATCAGCATGCACAGTAGTTTGTTGGAGGATTGTTGACTCTATTTCGTAAAGCTCTATCTCGCTAGACGTATGTTGATCTGCGTGAGGCTTTGGAATCCTCCATGCATACTGAGGTGGTTAGAAGTGTTGGATCTAGATTGAGCCTATTCTTGGAAGCACAGATCATATCCATGGAAAATCAATTAGAGAAACTTTCTACCAATTCAGCTCATGAGAAGCGCAGTGGTATATGGTGCACAGATTGTGAGGTTGAAGGACATAGTAAGGATAGTTTCCTACGCAAGTTAGTACACGCGTTGTTACTGGATTGTGAAGTATGTCACTTAAACCATGATGTTTAGGATTTTACTCTTTTGCAATGTACTATTCAGAAGAATATGTCTATGTATTGTAAGATTTGTAAGTCCCATACTCACGACACAACTGACTGTAGATTGATTGACCATATCCATGAAGCCACTGAGATAGGGGTATGCCAAACTAATATGGTGAGTGGATTGAAGGATAAAGAATGACAAAGTAATTAAGGGTAAACCAATGGGGATAACAAGAATGGAGGATTCAGAGGAGGATATTGAGGTCGCGGTCAGGAGGGTGGAAGAGGTAGATTCGTGTGAGGAACTTATTAAAATTGTGGATCTCCTAATCACTATCACTATGATTTCCCCTAGAATATAGCTTGGTAATCATGTGGGAAACAACATAAGTTAAAGGAATACCTAGATCTCTATGAACACATGAGTAAGAATAAGAAGAAGGATAAGGGCGCAGGGATGATCAAGGTACATCACGTCATTGTTGATCAATGAATGCCTAAGAAGACACATGATACTAATTTATAAGCAATATTGGTTACTACATGTGCTAATAATGCATGCATACATGAGCCTCTAAAGGATAATCCACTCATCACACAAGAGGAAGTGTTACATGATACATATCCAGAAATTATGCATTAGAAGGAATTCTACCAAGAGAATATGGGATTCATTAGGGAGCTTCATGGAGAAATACAATGCTTGAAAGTACATGTGCATGAGAAAGAATGCATAAAGAATATTGAGCTTCTGCAGATGTATGTGGATGACCTTAAGGAGGTGTGTAGGATGTTGCTCCATGAGAATATCATTCCTTTACTAGGGGAATGAATACATGTAAAGGTATGGCACATTAGATTTGAGCATGAGATAAATATACTTCACGCAAATCTACCTCCTCATAATCATGAATTTTACAAATAGATTACACTAGATGTAGTAATTGATGGGTGGTTGTTACACAACATATTGATTAACATAGGCACAAAAAAGTTATAGTCATCTTCAAATGTGTTGCATATGGAAAATAAGACTATGAATATTCCTACTATGGTATTGAAGGATGAAACCATTAACATACAGGTAACCAAGTTTACTCGGGACTTTGAGGTATTAGAGCTTGCAGAAGCATAAAAATTCCCAATATTACTTGGATGACCCTGGTGCTATGCGAACAATGTTGATATGTGCTTTACATTAGTTTTGAGAATGAATATGAGCACTTGATCATACCCCTACATGATAAGAATACATAGCTTTATGTTGAGCCCTTGAGTGAAGAATAAATTAATCAAATCTATGTTCATGCAGTGTGCAATCTAGAGAATATAAAACCATCAAAGGAAGGTATCCTTCATTGGGAAGACACATAGTCTGTAAGTGAAATTACTATTGTTTCTTGAGATAACTAGGATCATGGAATGTATGACTTGGTTGGGTGTGAAGTTAAGGAAATATTCACTAGAATGGTTAGGCCATGTATGGTGAGGCAGTTAGGATCAACTCATGTGCCAAGGTATACTAGTGAAGGAAATCCTGATACATTCATATGCACCATGGAGACTTAGTGGAAAAATGAAGGGGATAGAAGAAACATGTTGGTCTATATTTTTCATGGGGCAAAAACACGATGGTGGGAAACACATAGAGATATACTTTTGGAATGGACAGAAGTGATAATCACCTTTTCTAATAGGTTTACTTAGAGCAATGTACCTACAAAACATGCACATTTCATGGGAAGTCTCCTACCTCATTTCACATCTATGATTGTGAGAAACTATGGGTGCAGGGAAAGGAGGCCTTATCGCTAGCATGTTAGTTACATACGCTATACTCCACACTAAATGGCTATGTGCATATATGGTATGTTCATTCCAAGTTAAAAAGGGAAACATAAAATTGGCAAGAGATGACTGTACGTATGATCCAAACTTTTGATTAAATTTCTACTAACCTTCCAGTCCATGAACCATTGCAAATCATGAAGGGCATAATCTTGGGAGATAGCGTACAAGATGAAGAGCTCGTGTTGGAGATGTTTGGGGAACCTAATCTTGAGGTGTGCCTTGATCTTATGGAAACAAAATAAGTACATATGGTACGCACTTGGAAGGAAAAATATAAAGGAAAATTGGTATACATGATTGATGATGAGGAAGTTGATAGCCTAAATGTTAGCCATATTGAAGGGGGCATGAGGTAATGGACACTTCAAATGAGAAGGCATGTGCATACCATGGTCCTATGAAGACATAGACAATTAACATTTATACAAAGGATAAGCCTAAGGAGTCAATTATTGGTGATTACTAGTCAGAGCAAGAAGTAGCAAAGATTATTGAACTCTTACACGATTTATAAGACTTATTCACATGGCGATATCACAAGTTAAAGGGGGTATGCCCCTCTTTATGTGAAATTAATATCAATTTGTAAGAAGGCATACACCCGGTTAGGAAGAGGCCTGATAGGATGAATCCTAATCTACACATGAAGGTGAAGGAGGAAATTGATAATATGCTCAAGTCTGGAATTATTAGGCCTATTGAATAATCTGAATGGGTTAGCCCCATGGTTATAAGCATTAAGGAGGTTGGAAGGATAAGTATTTACATGGATTATAGAGAACTCAATACTTCATGTGTTTTAGATAATTTTCCCACCCCTTTCACTGAATAATTTCTTGAAGGAGTTGCTGAGTGCGAGATATATTATTTTATAGATGGATTTTCAAGTTATCACCAGGTGCTCATCACAAAAGAGGATCAGAAGAAAAATTTCACCATTGAATGGGCAATTTTTGCATAAATAGTTATGCCCTTTAGATTGAAATTTTTTCCAAAAATTTTCTTGTGCATTGTTGTGCAAGTCTTTCATGATTTTATTCATAAGTTCTTATAGGCATATTTGGATGATTGGAAAGTATATGGCTTAGTCAAGGATAATTTCGATAATCTGGGGCTCATTTTTTAGAGTTTTACATATTTGAGCATCTCTTTCAACATTGAAAAGTGTATCATTTCTACACCTTTTGGTACTTTGCTTGGGCACATCATTTGCAAGGAAGGATTGCTTATAGACCCAACCAAGATAGTTGTGATCTTGGGTTTGGAAAATCCTACCAATCAGAGTGAAGTGTGCGTATTTTTGGGGAACACTAGTTACTACAGGAAATTTTCATAATGCCATGCAAATATTTTTGTGCCCCTGTTAGAATTGTTGAAGGCTAAAGGGAAATTTTATTGGGGACACACACAATAGTTTACGTTTGAGACATTGAAGTAGAGACTCACCATTACACCTATATTGCACTTTCCTTCATGGGAAAAACTATTTAATGTTCACATCGATGCCTATGACATGACGATTGGTGTAGTTTTGGCATAACTTAGGGAAGGAATTATGAATTATCCTACTTGGTCTACAAACAAGAATTTGACACCCGAATATCATAATTACATGACCATTGAGTGCAAGGAATTGTCTATGATCTACGCACTACACAAGTTTAGATAGTACTTGTTGGCAAACCCATTTATTTTCTATACATATCATATAGAATTGAAGAACTTGGTCAACAAGACTATTTTGCAAGGGAATTATGTAGGTAGATACTTCTATTTCTGGAGTTTGATTTCACAATTGTTGCAAAACTAGGTAAGAGAAATTCAGGGCTTGATCATTTATCAATGATTAATTCTGATGAGGATGTGCAGAGCATTGAATATACTATGAAAAATGCACAATTGTTCATATTAGACTACATGTCTGCATATTTGGAGGATATTGCAGTGTTATTGTGCATTAGAGAAAATTTTAGTGGTGAATTTTCATAAACTCGTGAATATTCAGGTTTTTAAAATTTAGAAATGGTAAATATTCAGCAGTTGGCTATTGCCTACTTCACCATAAAATTCGGTCGACATGTCCTTGGTATGGTTTAGTTCACCTAGTATTTACACATAAATGAACTCATGCATGTAATTCGCTAACGTTCTAAATACACTTGTGCCCATATTTTCTAAAGTATATAATTGTACATAACACATACTACGTAGGTATAATACATATATAATTGTCCAACCATTTTGAAATATTTTCCGCATAAGCCGAACTCCAATCCATACAACCTCTTGTGGTCACTCCAATAATTTTTTCCCAACCCCAAGCTATCTAATAGAGCCATCCAACAAACCAATAGATTTATCTAATATAGCTGCGTGATTGAGAGCCATCCAACTCAAATACCATCTATGACTATCCCTGTTTGGTGTCATATCCATGTATTTGGGAAAGTAGGGTAAGCAGCTTATTGCAAGTTCAAAAAAGAGTAACAATACATTGTTTGACTATTTTAGAAACTCGTAAAAATGATTGATGTTTTGAGATCTGTGGAAAATATAGGTATGTACTATCTACTAATTTACATATTTTTATTATTATATTTTTCACTATATGTTTCAAATACTCTTTACACTCTTGTTTTATTTTTTATTTAGTGTTATTAATAATATAAATAATTAATACTATTTCTATTACACTTTTAATGCAGCCATTTCTCAAACACCTTCACAAACTAGTGTGTTTCGAAATATCAATCTTGATAATCCTTTTGGTTTTAATGATATGATTGATCAAAACATTCATTCACTTGATGATATTGAACTAGGGTAAGAATCATCAAATTCTCATCCAACACCAACAATTGAAGCTTCTATTCTAGTGTCTATTTCATAAAAAGGAGATGTGAGGATAGATATATTCCTACTAAGAACCTAGATGTACAAGGTGGAGTTGAAGAAAGTAAAAAAAATCTATCATAAGAAATGGGACAAACTGGATTATAGGAAGGACTTTCAGGTTTGACTGGGTAGCAAAATATCCTTTTATTGAACCAATAGAGCTAAAATATAGTAATGATGTTCCAACTTAATGTCAATGAAAAATATATAGTTGGAAACAAGGGAAAGATCAAACAATGTAGCTTAAACTAGACACCATTGAAAAAAAATGTGGGAAAATATATATTTCCCAAAAGCAAAAGAATGGGAGCATAGTAAGATCTCATAAATGGAAAGATGGAAAAGAGTACTTGCATGTAAAATATGTAGAATAATATGAAAAAGAATAAGTGTTTGAAAATTATGAATGAAAAAGGTGGCACAATTTTATCAAATTTGAAAAAACTATGGAGACTGAAATACATGCCAAAAGTATTCAATTTGTTGTCATATTCCATATATTGAAAAATAACAGACCCATTTCATATTTCTCAAAAAATAAAATTGTGTATCAGCTGATAAGCTTACAAAATGTTCCAGAATCACACTTTTCATATACCATTGGCTGGGAAATAGAAAAATGTCTTGCTCTGGTGGAAAAGGAGGATCTAAAAGAGGCTATAAAAAATGCAAAGTTTAGTTCGTTTCAATTTATGAGGTTACAACAGTGGACAATACCTCATGGATTTGTATTCATGTATACACATTTGAAAATGAAGTAAGAAATCCCCATCTTTTAGCAGTTCATAAAATGACTAAAAATTGTAATTCTAAAAACATTTATAAGTTAGTGTTGTCAAGTTTGAAGGATATTGCAAGTATGGATGATTTTTCCATTGCAATGAAGTTAGTTTGTGTTGGAACCAACAATGCAATTGTAATGCAGAGGCCGTAAATGGTCTTTGTGTATGACTACAGATAATTGTTTCCCCCTATATGATTATAATCCATTACATAGCTCACAGAATGAATTTGGCCTGTTAAATTATGAGAAATTTTGAAATTATTTCCAAAGTGGAGGAGTTGATCCGAGATTTGTGTGCATATTACTCTAACAGTCCAAAGAGATTTTTAGAACTTCAAAAATTTGTTATTGGATTGACATATGGAAAAAAGCTTCTCAAAGATGTAGATACCAAATGGATCTCAATGTATGAGCTTGTTTGTATAATATTTGAACAATATCCTTCATTAACAGGTTTTATGTACAAATATCATAGAGATGTGGATAAAGCTAAAGATTTATTATATCATCTAACATATATTGAAACTTTATTTACACTCTATGGAGTTTTTCCAATGTTGAAGGAACTAAATGCTTTGAAAAATCATATGCAAGAGCATTTCATTTACATAATAGACTTCATAAGACTCGGAAAACATGTGTGTTTGAGTTTAGATTGTTTAGATTTGTCAGATGATAGTTTTAAGGGTCCTATTTTTGAAAGATGGAATGCATTAACATATCTTAAGAATACATGTTGCTTCTTAAAATTCAATATACATTATCATCTGTGTATAAAAACACATGAAAAAGAGACACCACTTCATACATTTTAGAAAAGAGTAGATTTGGTTGGGTCCGAGATGGAGGAAGTAAGAGTGAAACACATTTTATATGAAACAATATTATCTAAAATTGGAAGTAAATTGAAAAATATTTCTATATATTTATCTATAGAGATCTGTGAAAGATTCAAAAAGGATAAATTACTTGAAGCAATGGGAATTATTTATCCATAGTTTTGGAAAACATGTGGAGGCATTCTTGACGCATCCATCAGTACTTTATTTATCAAATACATGACTAGTATAATTGAACATTTCTGCAAGTGTGAAGAGATAAATGGAGTTGTTGTTGGAGGTATTTATAGAAAAGTTTGTTGAGTTCTCAGTCCCATGATTTTTCCATCACTATGTTAGAGAAATTTCGGTTTCTAGAAGAGCCAAATGAAAATGGTTCCATTAGAAGACTTTGGAAGAAGATTTATTCTAGTATTATTTTGCGAGAGGATTTGAGCAAGTATATTCATCTATATGAACTTTGTCAAACAATGATTCTACGTTTTCTTGAAGATGAGAGGGTATTCAGTGCATTTCCCTTTGTAAATTCAAAAGTCTGAAATAGATTAGATAGAAATTTAGAAAGTTGTATGAAATAGTATGTATCCAATTACTCTATGAAAATTTTACCTTATGAATGAGCACTTGCATTATGGAGTTAGCTCATAGAAAGAAGAGGATTCGGTAACATTTTGATTGATCTAGGGGATTTGAACACATCTACGGAACACACTTTTGATTCTGTAGAGTTCCAATACACAAATGAATGGGTTGCACCAGGACTGTTTCAGTTGCCAGAGTTCTAATTGTTTGTATACATTCTAGAGATTATTAACATTGGACAATGATTTGATACTGATATATTTCATATTCATTAATGATAATCAACTGGTCTTAATAGAATTTTTTCACTTGTAACAAATTCATATTTTTTATATTTTGCTTTATTAATGAAATAAAGACTGATTTATTTGGCTCCTTCTGTGTGATTTTCGATTAATGTTTTATCTATGCACGAAACATAAATATTTTTCAAGCATACACAAACTATGTGTTTTAAACCATATTTTATTGTTTACATCTCCAAATAGTAGATAAAAACATTCACAGTAAGTAGAAATCCAATTACAAGTTTGCATATTAAATTGTTCAAAACATTTAATAAATGTAATACAACAGTAAATATAGTTCCGATTGAAAATTATGCTTGTATTCATTCTATCAAGAGGCATAATAATTTATGAAGACATATTTTCATAAAGCATTGTCGGCTAGTACATTTACAAAATTGTGGGTTCTCAATGGTTTTTAAAGCTTCCAGGAAAGTTTTTTTCATATAAGAACACATTATGAGGGAATCCTATTTTCTTCCTATGATTTTGAATCATAGTTTTCCTTACATCTTCCACATGGAATAAAAAAGAAAAAAATGGTTGGCCACTATCTTTTAATTCCTACACCAGTGTCGGAATTGTGACAACACACCTGTCACATGGTGAAACTAACTAATTTTTTCAATTTTATGTTGTAGAGGAAGCTTGATATTTTCTTGCATAAGAGGCAGAGGAATGTGCTCAGTTTGTATAGTGTTATTTTGTAAAACTACTGATGCCTACAAATCTTGCGTTGTGGTATTGATATATTTAAGAATATTTTGCTCCTCCCTCGCAACATCTTTTGATGACAAAAGTGATTGATTGACATCTATATTTTCCTTCAGTAAGATTTTTAGATGCACCTTATGTCCCTTGATTATCCTTTTCAATGTATTATTTTGTTTATTTAATAATATAATTTTTTCCTTCTGCTGTATAAATGAATTCAAGATTTTTTGGGCATTCTTTAAATGTGATTCAAACACAACTGCTTCTTTCTTTAAATTTTCATATTTATCTTACAAAACAAAAATATAAATGTATTAGTCTATTAGATAAGTTAAAATAATGTATTGCAGTGCTCATAATATTACAATTTTGCATGTCAAAGATGACTTACCACATCTTTCTCTTTTTCTGCATTTGTAATCAAAACATTTGTCTTGTCTTTAGCCCATTTGTTGTAGTATTCTTAGGCTTCAACATTAAGATTCTCCAACCTATTTAACGTTATTTTTTCATGAAATCTTTGTTCATGTGCAACTAATACTAAATTTTGAATGTAGTCAAATTTCCTAAACCATTTAATAATGAAGGAATGATAATAAACACCATATAAAAAACTTCCTCCGAATCCTTTTTGGGAAAATATTGAGGGATAAGCTGAGAGGAAATCCTCAATAGAAGCTTTGCAAAGGAATTCTAATGTAACAACTATTACAATGAAATATTTCTAAAGAAATGTGTTTAATCATACTAAAGCTTTGAATCTACTCAAAATAAACAAAGAAACTTGCAGGAATTTAATGACACCCCCAACCTAGAAATGTTGTACTGAGACAAATCCAACGCTAACAATATTTTTTAATGTCCCCTCAGCTTCTTTTCCAATGAGTGTTCAAACGTATCAAGAGAGTTGTGTTGGAAATTGTGCAGAAAGAATGGGAGAATGTTGGAGCTGATAGGTTTGTAAGTAGAATGGTGACAATGCAAGAAAAAGAGTAACAAGGAAAAAGAGATAGTTTTCTTATGTACTTCTTAGTGGAATTTTGGCAACATAACAGTGCAAAATCAAATAGAGAAACTCCAACCCATTTTTCGGGAAGAAGATTGGTTCTTATAAAATTTTGGCAAGGAAATGGTCTAGCCCACTTGGCAGCCAAGAAATTCCACATAACTCAAAGAAGAGGTAGTTAACTTACTAATAATAGCAAGTTATGAAGGAGATGTTTGTATGTATCTAACAAGCTCAAGAACAACCAATTTAGACAATAAACGTGTGAGAAATGTGAATTGCAAGAAGATAACACATGTTCGAAATCACACTAGAAATTCTTGGTCAAAATCACACAAGACTGCTAGTTTGTGTAGAGTGGTGGTTAAGTAACCTTTTCCTGGGGAAAAACAGTAGCTACGTAACCACCGGGGTGGTTGCGTAACTACCGACATGGTTCCGTAAATTAAATCTAGAAAGCTAAGGAAAAGCTTACAAAATGATAAAGGAAAGACGGAAAAGCATGGAAATGGATAAGTAAATAAAACTAGCCTACAAGAACACACTGCAAGTGAATATTTGAACTTGAACATCATTGGAAAGATAGTTTTTCATCATTAGGGATTTACCTGTTCTGAAAATGTTGCACCATGTAAAATCAGGTGTGTACATATTGCCCCCTTGGAGAAGAGTTTTATCCATGAAGAGGCATAAAATTTAGAATCTAATAAAGGTGCTTCCAAATGGGAAGGTTAGAATTTATACTTGATGTGACCGTGTGTTGGTAATATGTCAATCCACGCTTCCTGCTAACTGCAAGAAGAAAACAGGATTCAAGTGCAGATAAAGACATAATCAACAAAAAAAATGAAAATAAAATGACAAGAGGACTTTTTTGGTGTGAGTTATCCTATGTGTCCTCCACTCACATATGGAGGGTCATCTCACATGGATTAGGTTTAGGGTTTTCTATTGAGTCATGCACTAGGGTTACTCAGCACCCTATATGTATCCCTTCATTTGAAATTATTGAGTATGCCAAGACACTCTGTTGTCTTTCTCTACATGTGCAAGCTTTGTTCTATTAAGCAAGTTATTCAGTTGTTGATCCATTCTTCCTTGTGATTAGCGTTGGAGCTCATTACGATCCAACTGGAAGTGCAACCCTCTTCGATGGTGCACGAGGTTCCAGCATACGATCCGTCACAGAACAATCCCATATGGTATCAGAGAAGATACCTTTATCGGCCTTACTGTAAACAAGCACAACAAGCTAGACAAACTAATAGAAGAGAGGCGAAATCAAGTCCTGTTAAATGAGAAAAAATAGTCGTTCCAAAATGATCATTTTTTAGGCAGAAACCCCCTTTTTTTCTACAAAACTATGGCGTGACACGCTCACTAGTCCGCATAGACAATAAAAAGCACTTTTTGACAATGCACAAAATGGGCCCTTCAAGACGAGTCCCAAGGATCCTTCAGAACTCGTCCTGAAAAAGCTCATCTGGAAGGCATTGTAAATTACCCTTATTATTGCTTGCACACTAGTGAGTGCATCCACCAAAGTTTGTAGCAAGGGGGTATCATTTGCGACAATGAGATGCTTTTTCTCACAACTAGGGTTTAATTTTGCCTCCTTCCTAATTTTTTAGCTATTGTGCTTGTATACAGTTTCACTTTGCTGCACTTCCACGAAATACAATTGTGGTCTCCTCTCTTGCGTGTTATTACGGACTGATTGCAAGGTGAGTTACCAAATGTTTCCAGATGCACGCTCGGACCCGATTATATTCAACGCACTAAACTATAAAGTAGGCCGAAATTAGGGGGTTATTATATTGTCCTGGGTGGTTGTGTTTAACCACCTTTATTACATTTCTTCTCTCTCTTTTCACTATGGATGCACTTTAAATTCCTTTGCTTATGATACTGTTCAACTTTCTTCGAATGGAGATTTAAAATAATTATGAAACTAAGGGGTAAAGGGTTATTCTTCATCACCATGGGAACTGAGACTGAACCAGATGACGACCCTAAAAAATCTAAGTGGTTAAACCATAGTGATGAAGCTTTAGGTCTTCTTTGCATGTTCGTTTCTCCCGACTTGCTCTTCCACATTGATTCATCTGAAACACCTAAGTTTGTGTGGACAACATTAGATGAAATGTTTGGACAACACGATGACGTGAGAGTGCATGAGTTGGAAAACGAAATACTAGGGTTAAATCCTAGTGATTTTTAAAACCTACAAGCATTCTTCTCGAAGTTTGTCCACACTAGATCGTTGTTAAAGGAATGTCAAGTAGAGAAGAAAAATTCTCAACTGATCTTGTCGATTCTCTCTAAGTTAGGTCCTGAATATTCTATCTTTGTGTCAAATTTTTATGCTACAAAAGCTACCTTGGGAAAGGATTGGAATATGCCCTCCTTTGACTACTTTTCATCCCAACTCATTCGAGAACAAGACAAACTCATTCAAATTGGGTCTCTCAAATCTAAGTCACATGTCCTTATAGCAAGTACTAGTAAGGAAAAGAAGACTGAAAAGAAGAAAGAAAAAAAGGATCAACCTAAAAAAGAAACCAAGACCGATACTAAAAATAACATGAACACTTTGACTTCTGAGCCTAGAGCACAGAAAGACAGGTATTTGTGTTCTTATTGCAAGAAGCTTGGTCATAAAGAACATATGTGTATGAGAAAACAAATTGATCACCTTACTCAATTACTTGAGAAAAAAAATAGGTGTTCTTGAGTCTATCAAACAAAATGCTCCGAAGGCCGAGTCTTCCACTGCAAAAGGTTCTAAATCTGATAAGAAGAAAGGAAAGGCCGCCCTTGTAGCTAGAGTTGCTCCTTCATCAATGTGGATTATAGATTTCAGTGCCTTACACCACATGGGTTCTTCACATGTTGAGTTTTCCAACATCGAGCCTTATGGAATGTCCCAAATCATGATGGGTAATGACATGATAGTGTCAATTTTTGGTAGTGGATCGGTAGAGATGGATGGGGGAACATTCAACCAAGTGTTGAGTGTTCCTGATCTCTCTACCAATCTCCTATCGGTTTACCAAATTACTCACCTTGGTGAAGGAATGTGAGTGGAATTTGGTCCTAACTCGGTGATTATTCGTGAGCTTAACGATGACACTACAATGGCTAAGGGAAAGGCAGATCACCGTTCATGGTTATATACCTTTTCCCACTTTACTTCTGATTCTACACCCACTACCTTTCTCACTCATGCAAATGAGGTTAGTAAGCTATGGCATGAGTGGTTTGGACATCTAAATTATCACTACCTTGAACAATTGAGCCAAAATGAAATGGTCAATGGGTTACCCCGTGTCAAGTTTTCTAAGGGTCTTTGTGAGGGTTGTACCCTTGGAAAGCATCCTGAAAAGAACTTTGACAAAGGAAAATCCTGGAGAGCTACTCGTCCTTTGGATCTTGTTCACAGTGACATTTCTGGTCCATTTCTGTCTCCTTCGTTTACTAGAGCTCTTTATGTGCTGACCTTCATTGATGACTATTCACGATATACTTGGGTATATTTTCTTAAGCTTAAGTCTGAAGTATTTGAACATTTTCAGGACTTTAAGGCTCTTGCTGAGAAATAGGCATAATGGTCTATCAAGGTTCTTCAAACTAAAAATGGAGGTGAATATGTAAACAATAGGTTCATGGATTTCTATACTTTTGAAGGGATCTCCTTACAGCATACAGTTGCATACAACCCTTTACAGAATGGAGTAGCAGAAAGAAAGAACCATACTCTTAAAGAGATGGCCACTTGTATGATTCACTTAAAGTCTCTTCCTCTGCAGTATTGGGCTGAAGCAGTGAATTATTCTAATTTCATTCAAAACCATGTTCCACACAAGGAAGTTGGAGGGATGACACCCTTTGAAGCCTATATTGGATGTAATCCTGATGTTGAGCACTTTCGAGTCTTTAGATCTAAGGCTATGGCTCAGATTCCCAAGAATAAACGTAAGGCTTTGGAACCACAATCCAAACCTTGTATCTTTGTAGTGTATCCTGATGTCGTGAAGGGATATCAATTGATGAATCCTACTTCTCATGAGATGTATATTGAGAGAAGTGTTAAGTTCGATGAGTCTTCTTTGAATTCTACTTCTCCACCTATTGAGGTTCTTCAGCTCGCTGATTCAGATTCTGACTCATCAGATGATGATACTGTTGAGCATGCTCCTCTTCTTGATCCTCCTGACCATCAGACCTCTGAGTCTTCTGATTCTGACAGTAGTGATGATGAGGACTATGTCCCTTCTCACTCAAGTGAAGAATCTTCCGACTCTGAGCCTGATCCTCTTGGTCCTCTTTGGGCTAGGAAAAATTTGCAAAGTGCTGGAGATTTAGTTGGAGATACTTCAGATATGAGATGTACTCACTCAGATTTCATTGGACCCCACTCTTTCTTCACCTCTACCTCTGATCCATAGTATTTTTGGGAGGCTTCTGGTATTCCTGAGTGGAATTCTGCCATGGATGAGGAGTATTCCTCTCTCATGAAGAATGATACTTGAGATCTCACCCCTCTTTCAAAAGGAATAAAAATTGTTCGGTGTAAGTGGGTGTTCCAAAAAGTATGGAGTAGATGGAGATGTCAAAAATTTTAAAGCGTGATTAGTAGCTAAGGGTTTCTCCCAGATAGCTGGGGTTGATTATACTAAAACCTTTACTCCAGTTGCAAAGATGACTTCTATTTGACTGACCCTAGCCATTGCCACAACAAACAGATGGAAAGTCCATCAAATGGATGTTAAGAGTGCCTTCCTTCATGGTGACCTAGAGGAAGATATCTACATGGAACAACCTCCAGGTTATGTCCATGATCCCTCCCTCATTTGTAAGTTAAAGAAGTCTCTTTATGGCCTTAAACAAGCCCCTCGGGCTTGGTATGCCAAGATGGACTCCTTCTTACTTACATCAGGGTTTACTAGGTGTCACTCTGATCCAAATGTTTATATTCTATGGCAAGATGACTCCATACTCATTCTTATTCTCTATGTTGATGACTTGTTGATCACAGGAAGTTCTTCCTCTATTATTGATTCTGTGAAGATCACCTTGGCCAATAGGTTTTCCATGACTAACTTAGGTCCACTTCATTACTTTCTTGGGATTCAGATTTCACAATCTGACTCAGGAATTTTTATTTTGCAACCTAAGTATGCTCTTGATTTGCTAGCTCATTTTTAGATGTCTGATTGCAAGTCTTCTCCTACTCCTTTTCTTTCCAGGGTTAAGTTGGTTTCTAATTGCTCTACTCCCTTGGTTGATGGTACCCTTTATCGACAGTTGGTGGGGAGCTTGATTTACTTGACTCACACTCGACCAGATTTATCATATGTTGTTGGGATCATGTCCAGATTCATGCAGGAGCCACATGAGCTGCATTGGAAAGCAGCTAAATGGATCCTTCATTATGTTCATGGCACCTATACTAATGGCATTCACTATCATGGAGGGGTGGATATTGAACTTGATTGGGTTCATAGATTCTGATTGGGCTGGTGACTTAGATCATCAGAAATCTACTTCTGGCTACAGTTTCTCTCTTGGTTTGGGTCCTATTAGTTGGTCTAGCAAGAAGCAGAATGCAATTACGATATCATCTACAGAGGTAGAATACAGAGGAGCAGTTAACACTGCCACAGAAGTTATTTGGCTATAGGGTATTCTAACAGAGTTTGGCATCCACCTTCGGTGGCCTACCATTATCTACTATGATAACACAAGCACTATCTCTATTTGTAGAAATCCAGTTCAACATCAGCGGATGAAGCACATTGAGATCCATATGCACTTCATACGAGAGCTTATTCATGATGGTATCATCGACATTCAGTACATTCAGACAGCTGATCAGATTACAAATTTATTTACCAAGCCCTTCACTGAGATGAAGTTTCTTCACTTACGGTCTCTTCTTGGGGTGAGGTCTTATGCAGCTTCTCATCTTCTTCAGGCTATGTAGTCCTTCTTTTCTTCTTCTTCTTCTAGGAAGATGTTGTTTGTATATGGGCACCTTATCAGGCCTTTAGTTTCCAGGCCCCATTGACACATATTTCTTAGTTGTTTAGGAGTGTCTTCTCTTTTCGTCTGACTCATCATAGATGCTACCCTAGCTTCGATGAAGGGGGGGTGTTGGTGTGAGTTATCTTATGTGTCCTCCACTCACATATAGAGGGTCATCTCACATGGGTTAGGTTTAGGTTAGGCATAGGGTTTGTCTATTGAGTCATGCACTAGGGTTACTCATCACCCTATATGTATCCCTTCATTTGACATTTATGAGCATGCCAAGACACTCTGTTATCTTTCTCTACATGTGCAAGCTTTTTTCTGTTATGCAAGTTATTCAGTTGTTGATCGATTCTTCCTTGTGATTACGTTGGAGCCATTACGATTCAACTAGAGTGTAACTTCATCGTGGTGCACAGTTTCTGATACAATTCGTCAACTCTTTCAAACTTACCATGGTCCACTTGGATAGAAATATATTTGGCTCACATATAGCCCAATAAGCTATCAATCATTGTACTAATTCTAAATCCCCTTGATGCCTCAACATAGAGATTAAAACAGAATATGTATATATACTATATGTATATATATATATGTGTATATACTATGAAAATGACTGGATGTTTAGACATTCTATATTAAACATTATTGCCCACCTAGGTAATGTTTCCAGTTCTAGACTTGCAAAACATGGTAAAGAATGAAAGTACATTCAAAATGATGAGCATTACATTGTGTTTGCAGTCCACTACCAATGGGAGTGTAGCAGTAGGTACATTAAAAAAGAGTGAGTTATTTACATTTATTCATTTCTACCTGTAAAGCATGTGAATAATATTAAAAATGTCATTGTTGGGGGTTATTTTAAGAATTTTCCCAGTCATAATGAGATTCATCTTGGGGCACCTAGCTAGGAAAATACAAGAGGTGGAAACCTTGAAAAGGTCTATTTTTGCCTTTCCTATGAGCATGTGGAACACTCTCAGGGTCATTTCCTGCTTTTTTACAGACGGAACTCTACCATGGAGATTGTGTAACCGTCAAAGGGTTAATTACAAACATAGAATTGTTGCAACAGCTATGCAACTCCATTCACTCTAATTCCCCTCTTAAGGGGCATTTACATGCAAGCACTTCTTGTACAGAGAGCTATGATGGCTCCGTAAATGTCTGATATGATAATTCAACAAATGACTAAGTATGCTTGAATCTTTGTATGCCACTTAATGGAGGTTTGTATGATGTTTATAATGCAACTTATTTACTTCCTGCACAAAAAAGAGATATGAAGGATTATCCTAGATTTAGTTAGTGGCTTAAATACTAAAGACACATATGTATATGTGACCTGTTGAGTCTAATTGGGACCTTCATAAGCTTGAGAGACCTGGCGGGCTACCTAGAGTCAACTTGGGAGTGGATATGTTACTCTTGAAAGTTCTCTACTATGATGCTTAGGGTTATCTCCTCTATGTTTTCCCTTATAGGAAGTTGGTTATTGTTGTAGTTGTTCACCAAAATTTCAATGGTACAACCAAACTTCTAGATGGGACACAGTTTACCCATGGGGGTTGCACTTAGTAAAATGATACTGGTGATAATCACGTGCGTATCAAAGTGTATTGTCAGAATACCTCTTAATTCTAGTATCCCTACCTTGTGCAAGGCCATCATTGGCAAATTGGCTAATACCCCCTCTTGTTGGGGATTATTAGAGCATGAAAATACCCCCTATTTATTGTCAATGTACCTTACCGACCCATTTTTTAATTAGCATATTTTATTATAGTCACACTTATGCATGAGGCATTGACTACCCTAATGGTATTACCTATCAAAAAATATATCATGGTTGTCTCAAATCAAATTTTTTAACCTTAGTGCATTTCATCTACTAGTAGATGAGTTTGAAGCCATCATGAGACATATTACAAATGACCTTACTAGATGTTAAGCATTGGGATAATCATTTATCAATAGTTCTTTAAATCAGATTAAGGATGGTGAAATAATATCGCTTGCATTGAAGGGGCCATACTCAATCCTAGTTTCCACTCTCACCATCTTATTATTTATTGGTTAAGCACATCTCTTAATCTGGAGATAGCTGATTTATTCAAAAAGATGATGTATATTATAACTTTATGAACAAACTCCTTTTGCATATTTGGTAAGGTATTTAACTTTTAACGGACTAGAGGTTCAAATCCTTTTCAGAGGGTATATTAAAAGTTAAACCTCCCTTTCCTATTGGCCCACCTCTCTAACCTACCCCTAATGACCTGATTCAAAATATGGGATAAATTAAAGGCATTTCACTGGCCTCAAGGATCTAGCTCGTTAGTATTGACTTTAATTTAATTACATTTTAATTACCTCAATCATGAACTCCACGTGCTAGGATATCGCCTAGCTAACTGACTACCCCCATGTGAGTGTACCATGCACTTGCACTAATTAGATCGAAGACGATACTCAGCCAAAAAATCAATCAGGAGGATGGGGAGGCTGAGACAGAGGTGGATGTTGCATATAACATCCAGTGTTTCTTCCTTATCTATCTCTTCAATTTCTCCCTTGTACACAGGGGTCATGTCCGCACCTTCTAAAGCATCCAAGGCATGCTACAAAGCTGAGACTATTATTAGAGTTACTGATGCATTCCAGTTTGACTCCTAGTGGGGGAGGGGACTGAGGAGTCATTTTTATTTTATTCACATGTTATTTCTCAATGAAAGTGAGAATTCCTAGAAAAGCTCCTGCACCACCATCAACACTGTATAGATTTTTCCATATTAGGCCTGTCGAGTTTGTAAGTAAGTAGAGAAGAATCTGTGGACGGGTCTCCATTCTCATGTTCTGCACCAGGACTTGTTAGCTTAAATATGATCCCGTTAAGGAATTACCTCTTTTATATTTATTAACCACATTGCTCATTTTCACGATCTTGAATGATATAGATTGTAAAATCGTAGGAAATGTGTGCTTCTGTCTAAGCAAGCAAATGATTTGTACGCAGGTCTTATTAGTATTCATTCTCATCCATACCCATCCAGAACCCACGAGGTCGTGAGCTAGAAATGGTGAAAATACAAAGTGGAAGAGATGCATGGTAGGACAAGCAGACCATAGGAATGATGAAAAATTAAAGTCCATAACAGGTTGAATATGAAGATGCATCCGGAATTTCTCGAGGAAGCAAAATTGCAGGGTATGAGAAAATAAACATAAAAACCTACTAAGGAGGTGATGACGATGGCATTAAACAACAATTACCACAATGAAAGTTACCACTTGTAGATAAGGCCTATCAGCCAAATATTTATGTTTTTTCCCTTATGGATAACTAATTATAGGTCGTGTGCCTTTAGGAGTGTCAGCTTTCATCATTATGTTATGCTTTATTAAAAAAGTCTCTATTAATTGTAAGGACCTTACACAAAAAAATCCCGTGGGGAAGGATAGGCCATGAGGGGCGATTATAAATTTGGGTAAGATTGTAAATGTATATTGATTTTTTTTATTTTTGGCTCCTAGATGAGTGTTTTGTCCACACTTAGAGTGTGATGGCATTATACACAAGATATGGAATTTATTTACATATATATATATATATATATATATATACCTCTTTTTATTTCGACTATTCCATGTAAGAGTTGACTCAGTCATGGTTTTCTTTGCGTATGTACTCTTAGATGCTTAGAATCTCTGATGTTTTTATATGCTTCTTCATAATGTATGCTATCGATGAAAATGATGCAAATGTGTTAACAAAATGATTGCTTTCTCTTTTTTTAATGATGCTCATGAGAAAAAATTGTAATCAGATGCTTTGGTTTTCTAACAATATTTAGGACTTCTATTTTTTTTAGAGAAATATGATGAATGTGATATAATAAGAAAATGAACTCTCTCCACTTCTAACTCCACACAACTAGTAAGATGAGAGGGCTCAACACCGAGAGACAAAAGGGACACAAGTTACATGGTTTTAATGGATGAAGATGGTGAAAAGAAGATAATATTTTGACAAAGACCCAATTAGGAAATGTGTTCAAAGAAAGGTTACAAAAGCTATGGAGTGGGGTAAGAACACTCAAGAACCCCAAAGTTTTGTGCAAAACCGATAAATGGACCATCAGTTAAGAAATAAACAAGGATTCCTACTTTGCATGCATTAGTTTAAAGCAAACAAGAAAACTTAGAAAATGTAATTAACCTCTATTCTTGAAAGCTTAATCAAATGAGCCTAATAAGGATCTAAGAAATTAGTTTATGCTTTAAGAGAATGGGATCTCACCATTAATGGCTTCAAGGCCAATGGTTCTTCCCCTTTACTCCATGTTTATGTGGTGAAATACAAAAGACAAAGAAAGATAGTTCAATAAGAAGAAAGTAAAGCTCCTAATCCTAGCAATAACACTATAGTTTATGTTAGAGGGATGAAGTGTTCTTGAAAATGAGAGGGGGGTAGTGGGCTATTTATAGTTTTCCATTTGGGAAATGGAAGGCTTTTTGGTGCATGTGGGACTAAAAGGGAGTCAACATGTTAATTAGCAAGTCAAAGCAAGATTTGACTAAGTTTAGAACAAGTTGATCATGTTTAAGGGTAATTAACCTAAGTTAGACTAATTAATCTTGTTTAGAGGTAAATTAGGGTTCTTGAAGGGCTCTAAAAGGCCTAATCAATCTGAAGAAATGAATTAATAGTCCAGGAAGATAATAGAGGTGGTAAAGAAGAGGATTCTAGCCAATAAGAGTCTATAATAGCCTATTTAATTGACTTATAAGAGGAATAAGACTAGAAGAGTGTCGTAAAAGGGGAGTTAGATGTAGCTAACTAAAGATGTGTCGTCAATTGGAGAGGAAGAGAATAGTTAGTGCAATATTAGAGATAACAGTTCTTTGATCAAACTACATGTTTCTACAGGAACCTACAACTCAACCCCAAGCACAGTTAACTACCCAGTCAAGAATGTGATTTTCTTGCAATTTTATCTAGACTTAGATCCGTAGATGGCCTTTTGATTGACAAAATCTAGTTTTAAGGATTTTACTCTCTTACAACATACACATCTAATTCATTTTCTTAGGGATTTTAAGGTTTCAAAGAATTTTTTATTTGCTAACTTATTTATAGCTTATTGACTTGTTTGACAAGACCCCCCACATCTTACCCCATGCTACCAGTAAGAAGCATGGGCTCATCATTGAGGACATGATATAGGCAAGTAAGGGAACTTCCTTCCTTTCCCATTCTCACGCTACTAGTAGGAAGTGTGATCTCATCACCAAATACTGATAGGGTTTTGACCTTAAACCCGAACAACAGTGTGGGGCTTAAGAAGTTCGACCTTTTGTTAATGATGTATGCGGGAAAATCAAACTAATCTAATTTGTGAATAGAAAGAATGTAAAATCACATAACAAAATTTGCTCCAAACATCAATCTTCATTCAAATCTCAATAATGATTACATTAGTCTCAATTACATATATAAATCTCTTCTATTCTATCTCATATATCTTGTCTACTCCTACATTTGTATCTTCATATCATATATTTCTTGTATGGAAATCACTCATACATATGTCGTGATGCAGCCATATACAATGGATTGATTACAATAAATATACTTCATACAAAATATCCCAAGAGTCACTCCTTTTGATTATTCCTCTGTTGGCTTCTGTCTCGTTCTATCTTGAGTTGTCTTTATTCCATGGATTTGTGTTGGCTTCTATGGATTCCTTCTACAACTTCCTTATAGTGTATCATGGCTTTATCCCAGTGTATACCATAGATTTCCTCCTTTTATCATGGATTTCCTTAGTCTTCTGCAGGCTTTGTATCTTGTATCCATGTGCTTGTTCTAGTCTTTCACAGCTTCCTCTAGACCTCAGTGAATTCCTCCTGATGTCCAGCTTTCTCAAAACTTGATGAAGAACCCTATCAACATCATCCCCTAACTTCAAACATTGTCTTATCCCTAAGACAACCAACTGATGAAGAACCATGTCCTCTTCTTCGAATTTGAGCTCCCCAAAATTGTTCTTCCCTTTTATTTGAGGCAAAAAATGTGGCATCACCTCCTAGAAACTTAGATGTCGTGGAGCGTAAGGAAATATTCCCTCACTCAACTCACCCAATTGGTCTTATGGGACGCCACCTTGAGAGGCCATAGGCATCAAACCCCAGAAACTTAGACGTCTAGCGTAAGGAAAATTTCCTTCACTCGACTCACCCGATTATGAATTATGGGATGCCATGCCTCTTTATTCATCTTTATGGTGGAGCTTGGGGGATGTACTTTTTGATCTGTGGAGTAATTTTCTTCTCAAAATTTACCATAACTCTAAATGGATGTATCTATATTTTTATCCATTCTTGAAGTTGTGAATTTTCTTAGATCAAAGGAAGGATCTCATATGGTGGTTTTTTGCTTGTACCTGACTCAATATTTTTCTAAGCAATTTTGTAAGCTCTTGTTGCATTTGAATGAGTGCTCTATCCATCATGGTGTTGTATTCTTGCATATTCATGATCTTCTTGGTTACATGCCCTTTTCTTAGTTTGATACTTATCTCTATGAGCTCAGAAATCTTGCTTTCTTTGAGGCTCCATCTTTGTCTTTGGTGATATCATATTCTATAGATGTGACATGAGAATTATTGCTCTAACTTATCAAGGTCTACTTTTTCTTGTTGGGTCTCGTTGGGCCATCCTATGGTGTATGTATAATATGTCACAACATTATTCAACTTTGTCTCCAATTTACTCACTGTGGCTTGCATTTTCTTCCTTTGTTTTTTTTTCTCCAAAGTCTGTGGCTTTTAAATTTGTTGTTTAGTATTCCTCCACAAGATTCTTCACAGATTTTTCTTTTCTACTTCTTCTACATTGATTTTATCTTCTTTTAGTATCTCATTTCACAGCCTTTTCTGTTTCCACATCTACCTAAATATTGGATTTGTAATGATGTGAGGCTTTGGCTACTTGAATGGATGATAGTATTTTCTACATTGTCTCCTCCATATCAATGCACCGATGTACATCCAATCTAATGTTTGGCACTTTTCTCTAACACCTAGTTGCAAGTATAGTTTTCTGATAGGGGGGAAAGTTTATCCAAATTGTACCTTGAATCCTTCTCATTGTCTATTTCTCCACCACCCCTTGTTGCAGCTATATAGATTGATATTTTTTCCTTTGTTGTAGTTCTTGTTTAATTTTTTCCAAGTGAATTACATGAGGGTGCTTGCACATGTACCATACTTGTAGAAGTGTTTATTTGATGATGTTGATGGTATCGAACTATGTGGGATTTTTCCCATCTATGTTCTCATTTTTGTTCATGCTCCTAGTTTTTCCTTCTTGTTCTTCTTCTTGTTTCTTCTTTTCTTCAATTCTCTTCTTTTCCTTCTCCTTCTATTTTTTCATGTTTCTTCCTTTCTTCTTCTATCTTTTTCCTTTTTTTCTTTCTTTCTTCTTCTCTTATTCTTTATTTTCTTTTCCTCTTTATTTTCTTTCCTTCTTTTCTTCTTCTTTCTCTTCTTTTCCTCTTTTTCATCCCTTCTCTTCTTTTTTTCTTTTCCTTCTTCTTCTTATCCTTTTCTTTTTTTCTTTTTCTTCCATTCTCCTTCATTTATCTTTTAGTTGTCTCTTCTTTTTCTTTCTTTTATTTTTCTTCCTGTCTCCTTCTTTTCTTTTCTTCTTTTTCCTTCTTTTCTTTTTCTGCCTCTTCTTGGTTTTTTTTTCTTCTCTAATTTCTATGTCTTCTTTTCTTTCTTCTTTCTCTCTCTCTTCTTGTTCCTTTTTCCTTCTTTTCTATTTCTTGTTTCTTTTTTATTCTTGTTCCTTTTGTTTCTTTTCTGTCTCCTTCCATTTCCTTTTTCTTCTTGTTCTTCTTGAGATATTTTTGCTTCTTTGGATTCCTCAATTTATTCATTATTCTTCTTTTGATTATTTTATTTCCTTATTAGACCTCTTCTTCTTTGGTTTTGTTTTCTTTTTCTTTTCTTTTCTTTTCTCTAAGTCTGTCCTTTATGCCTTCTGGTTTTTGATTAGAGTAGGTTTCTTGGCTTCTTATTCTCTTTATTTTCTTGTTTTTATAAGAAGCCCAATTAACTCTTCCACCTCTTTGATGTGGTCTTGATCTTTGGTGGTCTTCTTCTTCTTTTGTTGTAGCTTTGTCCTTTCTTTCTTAAGGGTTTGTAGTTGGTTTGTCTCTTCCACCTCTACTTGTTCTTGAATTTCTTTTGTCCAACTTCTAGTGGAAGGTAAATCAATAATATCTCCTATTTACCAACCCAAATTTATCCATATAATAAACTATACCTTATGTTATAGCCATATGTTCCCTTCTTGTACTAGCTTCATATTCTTGGGCTACCTAGGAAATTGCTGCCTAGAGATAAATATTTTCTTGTAATACCTATATGCCAACTTGGTCAGTCGTGTTTTTGCAAAGGTTCTACTTCTTCTGATAATTAGGGTCCCAATTGTCTCTTATGGTGATAATGATGGGGATGAAGTTTGTTTATTCTTCAGAATTATAAATATGTTTTCTATCTCTTGTGATGATTCTTATTCTTCTTCCTTAACTCGCGACTTCTTTTAATTTCTCTTTTGATGTCAATGTTTTTTGGAATTTTGTAGTAGGTTATAAGGAACTAGGGCCTTTGTATGGGCCTTCTCTTATATGTTTTTGGGGCTCTGTTTTTACTCGAGGTTCTTCTTTTCCATATTGTGTCAGGGTATTTTTTATTGTATTCTTCCAAGGTTTCTTCAATTATCTTATCAAAATTTAGTGGTGTTGGATTTCTAGGAATCCACAAGGTAATTCATAATTGACTTCAACCAAAGTAGTCACTAATTCATATGAAGATCTCATATGGAAATGGTGGTATATGTCATATTACATGGAATTAGAGGTCCGAAGGAAGGTATAATCAATATCTGCAATAATAATTACTTCTTGTTCATATTTTTCCACAATTTGTTCTAACACCCAAGCCCTGTTTGTAACTATCTATCTTATTCTATTTGTCCACCCCTAATAAAGAAGTTATTTGGGTGACTCCATCCAATTTGTTCATATGCTCCTCAAATTTTCTTGGCCACAAGGTGTATTGGTCCTCCATTCAACCAATTCAGATTTTTGGGGTAGGGTTTTCAGTAAAATACATAGCCAAAACACAATAAGACCAAGCCATAAAAAATGTATGTTTCCCTTCCTTTATTTTTATAAGTATTTTCATAAAATTAAAAAGCCAATAAATCAACAAGATTATACTCTGAATGGGATTTTACCATATCTAGTGCTATTTGCTACACTAAGCCCATGCTTGCTCCGTCTTCTCGATTTGTATGATAAATTTTTAAGTAAATGTCCTTTAGCGGCGTACCTGAGGGCATGATTAGATATATCCATAATGCATACTCCTCACTTTCTCTTTGTTACCCCCATCATACAAGTGGTATCTTTCATCATGGTCTTCTTCTTTGTGATAGCTGACCATCCTGCCACCCATAATTTTGTAACCCTAGCCATGACTTTTGTATTGATTGGGTACAGCTGGTCCAAGTATAACATCTAGTTATGTAACCGGATAAGAAGAACCCAAAATGTATTATTAGCCCTAGGAAAATACAGAATATGACTTCATGCATCTATCTTCAAAACGTTGATGACCTTTGTGCTCTATTTGTATTCGATTTCTTTGGTAGTAGGTTTTCTTGGAGAAGAAGTTGTTTATCTAATTCGAGCCAGGTATGATCATATTGTGTGATTTGGAGTGAATATTATTTCTGTCATGTGTCTTACAAATTTTGATTAGAATGTGTGAAAATCTCCCACTGGATCATGCTTATTAGATTTTTGAGAATGTTACTCAAATTTTGGTTTTGGAAGCTCATCTTGTGTAATAACAGTAGGAGTATCCATATTACCTAACTTTATTCAGCGTGCCTTAGCTCCCTTATTTGTCGTAATTTTGCTTTTACGTCTTCTTCACTTTATCTGCCTTAAACTCTTATGATTCGATGCCCTTTATATTGTATATATTTTCACCTACCACATTTATTGTCTTTTTAGCGGAATATATTTTTGTTTCTTTCATGGATTTTTCCATCCTTCCGTGTGTTTTCTTCGTTCTATGGATTTTCCCCTTCCTTTCATAGTTTTTCTCTTCACTCTATGGGTTTTTCCTTTTGTTTCTTCATTCCACAATTTTTTCTTTCCTGCCTTCATTTTAGAGATTTTCTGCTTCCACAAATTTTTCCTTCATTGCATGGATATTATCCTTCCATGGATTTTCTCTTCATTTTGTGGGTTTGATATTGGCATTTTTCTCCCTTCTGCCTACGGCTTTCTTGTTTCATGGATTTTGCCTTTTGTTCTGCAGATTTTGTCTTCATCCCACGAGTATTCTCCCTTTGCTGCATTTCTTTCATTCTGTGGTTATTCTCCCTCTGTGGATTCATTTTTCTTTGTTGCACGGGTATCCCACCTATGCAGCTTCCTTTTTCTTCATTCCGTGGGTATCCTTCCTCCGTGGCTTCTTTTTCCTTCATTTTGCAAGTATCCTTCCTCTGCGGCTTCTTTTTCCTTTGTTCCACGGGTATGTTTCCTCCACGTATTTTTATTCTTCTTTTATTTTATGGTTTTCTTATTTTTATTAGAGTAAGGACACCCTTGTAGGTTTTCATCCTACTCCTCGTCCTATCCACTGAATTTCCATTTTTTAGATAGGTCGTTTTATGATTTTATTTTTTATTTTATTTATTTATTTATTTGTTTGTTTATTAATATTAATATTATTATTATTATTATTATTATCAAGTATTATAATTTTTTAATCTTGTTCCATTCACATAATCTGGTAATTCCTTAAGTTGCAAGGTTTGAAGTTTCATTTCCCTTGAAGGTAATATTTCCTTGATAATGTAGGGTCCTAGCCATCTAACTTTAAGTTTTCCTGGATGTTTCCATTTACTATCATAGAGTAGTACCTGATCTCCAATGTTAAACTCTTCTTCTTTGATGTGGCAGTCATGCCAAGATTTCTGTCTCCTTTTTTCTTAAGTTTGATTATATGCTGCTAGGAACCATTTTCATCCAGTTTCTCTAATTCAATCAGTCTCTCATGAAGTGAAGAGTATTTATTCATCCTAAGTATCATCACCACTCTTATCTTGGAATTACAAACTCTATATGGACTGCTACTTCAAGTCCATAGACTAATCTAAATGGGGATTATTTAATCAGTGTTTTGTATGTGGTGCAGTAAGCCCATAAGACTGCAGGTATCTTCAAGTCCCAATCTGCTTGTTGTAATGAACATATTTTTGTAAGTACCTTCTCCAATACTTTGTTGAAATATTATATTGTCTCATTCACTTATGGATGATATGGCATGTTGTGGTTATGATTTATCAAAAATTGACTTATCAATTATTAATAGTGGAATTTACAAAATGTTTCCCTTGATCACTTGTAATGCTTAGGGGAAAACCAAACAACGTAATTATGTATTCATAGATGAATCTTATTGTTGTCTAAGCAGTACAATATTTGGTTGGAATGGCCTCTGCCCAACTTGTTAGATACTTTATCCCTATAATGATGAATCTTTCCTGAGAGTGCTTTGCGGTGGGTTTTATAGGCCTAATAAAGTCTATGACCCACTTCTCAAATGGGGATAGTGCTAGGACTAGTTTTAAGGGAATCTCCTCTCTGGAATTTGATTTTCCCACCCGTTGAAAAATATCACAAGACCTTACGTGTTTAGGGGCATCTTTGAAAAGTGTAGGCCACCATAATATTGTCATCATTACTTTTTTGGTTGTATGGTCCCCTCCATTATGTCCTCCATTTATACCTTCACGAGCCTTTGATAATATATTCTTTCTTTCATGTTTTAGGGTCACTCTTCTAAGGACATCATCTTCAATTTTTTTATATAATTGTCCTTCGATCAACGTAAAGGGGAAATTCCTACTTAGCAAGTTCTTCTTCTTTTGTTTGGTATATTTGCTAGGAAATTCTCCTGTAGCCAATAACTGCTATATATTATCAAATTCTCTTAGAATAGCCTCAACTCTAAATAGGTATGCCTCAGGGAATTCATCATCTATGGGTCCCTCATCTTCTCTAGATTTTATTCTTGACAGGTAATCTAGTCCATTATTTAATTTACCTGGTTTGACTGCAATTGTAAAATCAAATTCCTTAAACAACATTAACCATTAACATATTCTACCTTGTATTACTATTTTTTTTTGGTAAATATTTCAATGTATCATGGTCTATGTAGAAAACAAATAATGTGACTAATAGGTATTGTCTCTAATTTTGTAGGGTAAACCATTCTCAATTCCTCTCTCTCTTTGAATAATTCCTCTCAACCTTGGCTAACTTTCTGTTTACAAATGCTACTGGATGATCCATTTTTTCTCTAGGTTGTGTCAATATTGCACCTTTGGCAATTCCAGATGCGTCTACATGGATGTGGAATGAAAATTTCCAATATGAAAATATCAAGATAGGTGCATGTAAGATATTATCCTTCAGAACTTCAAAAACATCCATGCATTGTTTTCTCCATTATATTTTCTTATTTTTTCTTTTCTTCAGCAACTCTTCCAAAGGTGCACTAATCTCCACATAATTTCTAATGAATTTTCTATGGTATCTTGTGTATCCAATAAATGTTCTTACTTCCTTTTGTGTTTTAGGAGGGGGAAAATTGACAATAACTAAAGTTTTATACTGGATCAATTAATAACCCTTCTTTACAAATTATATGCCCCAAGAGTGTACCAAATGGTGTAAAAAATATACATTTATTTAGTTTGAGGGATATTTGCAATGTTATACATATTTTAAATATAAGTCTCAACACTTGGATATGGTCTTTCAATAGTCCATATATTGTCCAGTCATCTAGGTATACCTCTAAGAAATCATGGATAAGTTATTTGAATGCATTTATCATTATTCTACTAAATATTGCAGGTGCATTATTTATTCTAAATGGCATGACAGTGTACATAAAATATCCCCATTATGTAGAGAATGTTGTTTTTAGTTAATCCTTAGGGGCAATCTTGACCTAATGGTAACTAGAGAACCCACCCGTGGAAGAATAAACTTCTCTTACCACTACGTTCTCTAAAACCTCTTCTATGAAGGGAGTAGGAAATGGGTCATGTACACAAGATTTATTTAGCTCTCTATAGTCCACCCATACTCGTATTTCTCTTATTTTCTTATTTTGAATGACCATAGGACTTACCCAATCTAAATCTTTAATTGTTTAATGATTCTTGCGTTCAGCATTTTTTCAATCTTTGTTTTCACTTTAACCTTGAGGTTTGGATTTAATCTATATGGCCTCTTCTTCAATGGTTTAAACCCTTCCTTAATTTTAATTTTCATGGTCCCAACTTCTTATTTTATACCTTTCAACTCCTTAAAGTCTTTAGGGAATATATCTTGGAATTCCTGAAGAAGTTCTACTACCTTTGCCACTTCTTCTTCTGACCAGTAGTCTCATATATTAACAATCTTCTCCTCTCCATTTAGGCCAATGTTTTTATTTCTTATATTTTTAGGATAATAATAATATTTATCCTCTTATGTTTTGGTCTCTATTACTTCCCTTTCTCCCTCTATCATCTTGTATTTCAAATTTTATGGTTTTTCATCCATCTCTTGTTTCTCGATTACAAAGTATTGTTTCTTGTTTCTTGTTTGGTGTCCTTCGTGAGTTTTATTCTATGGCCTATTTTGGAGTTAAGAATATAAAGGTCCTTATCTTTTGTAGTGATAGAAGGATATTAAGATCCACATCCCAAAAATTAAATATATGACAAAAATATTTTACAATCTCATCCCAAATCCTTGTCTCTCATCGTATCTCTTGATGTATGTACCATGATTGAGGTATGGGTCCTATAGTCTAGAAAAATAATTAAGTCCATACCAATGGAGAATGTTCACCACATATTTTCTAATGTCTCTCACAAATTTTAATATGTTTTTGTGGATCTCTTTAACCAGTGTATATGGGTATGGCCGCGTAATAACCTTCACTCTCTAAATATCTTGTTTTGAGTAATGAAGTTAAATAATTCCAGTGAGAGTTGTTGGGTTTTTGAGTCACCCACCAACCTGCAACATTCATTATAAGAGTTTCATCTAAGGCTTTCATTCTTGCTTTCTCATTGGGAAATATTCACTCCATTTGATCTAGATAACCTACCACGTCTCCAAACCATGTTTGGTGTGAAGCTTCGCAACTTAATCTATAGACTCTTTTAATTGACATGTCTTTTATCTCTTTTTATGCAAATTAATATTTGTCTTCTTCCTCAAATTTGTCTCGAGTGGGACAAAAAATGTCATATGTGGTCTCAAGGTCATCATCATCTAAGGTAATTACATGAGATGGTATTCTTCTTGTGTAATGTAATTTCCTTATTCTTGATTCTGGGAAGCCATGTATCCATGCTTCAACAATGTTATCTGAGCTTTCAATTGTGGATTCAGTTTTGACTGATATTTCTCCATCTGAATTCAATTCAAAATCCTTATCGATATTAGAAAAATTATTCAGAGTATATACTCCTTGTATATCATCAAAATCTTCTCCTTCAATATCATGCCAAACCTCTTCATCCCATGCAACATTCATCCCTGCATGTAATGGTGTGTGTACATAAATTCCATCTGATTGTAATGTTACTTCCTCCTTTTCAAAATTTATTGTTTTGTTACAATCAACAAACCATTCTAAAGCTAGAATGCAATTGTATGACAATTTTAGAGCTATATTCTTAACAACTTCAAAGTTAACTAACTTATTGATACCCATACAGTTAACTTCAAAATTCATTAGTGCTCCTAAGGGTTGTTTTGATGAACCCTCTGCTAATCCAATAAAATATTTGGAGGGTTCCAAGGGAGGCCTACCTAGTTTCTCCTGAGTATTTTTTGACATCATATTCACATCTGCTCCAAGATCAAGAAGCAATTTGGTAATAGTAGTATCAAATATCTTGAAATCCAAGTATATTGCAGATTTACGCCGTGTGCAGAAGACATTCCTCTTGTTCTTTTGATGTCTTGCTTCAATTATTTGAACATAAAATTTCTTATCATCCTTATTCCAATATTTATTAAATTGTTTTAACTTATCTGCAAGACTATGTTTGATTGTTAATCTAGCTATTTCCTTGAGACTACTGATCTCATCTTCCATAAAATAGTCATTTTTGTTTCTTCTTGGGATTTTTCCTTCTTTACTACTACTCTACTTTTCTCCAACTTTTCTCATGAAGTTCTATCCTAATCTCCTTAAAATCTCATTCTTCACCACTAGAGAAACGTTCCTCGTGAGATAACCCGATTATCTTCTTCTTTGTATGTGCATATTCCTTTCTTGACACACTTCTAGTTGTAACCGCAACTCTATATTTTGGTTGTTCATTTCCCTTTCTAAATTTAGTTGATTTCCTCTTAAGATAAATTTCTTTAACATATCCCTTCTTATTCCCATTTTTTGGTTTGCTCTGTGAGCTATATGTTATTTCCTTGTCTTTTTCTATTTCCTCATCATCCCATGGTATCTTTGTGATATGTTGGACATTCTTCTTAGCATATCTTCTTAATGCTTCTATTTTTGTGCCTCCATTTCTATACAATTGAGCTACTTTGGGACAACTAAAATAATCATGTCCTCTTTCATGACAGAAACCACAAGGGTTAGGCTCTGTGAAATTCTTGGCTAGAAGTCCATCTTTTCCACATTTGTAGCAATTCATGGGTCTTATATCTTGATATCCACCTCCTTGGTTATCTCTTCCTCAAGATCCATGATACCATTAGTATCCTCTTCCTCCTTGATAATTATCATAACCACCCCTATATCCTCCTCTATAACCTCCTCTATAGCCTCCTCAGTAACCTCTGTGGTATCCTCCATCATTGTATCCTTGATAATTAGGATTATAGTTATTCCCCTAATAGCCATCTCTAAATTGAGGTTGTCCACCTTATTGATTTGGATATGGAGGGCTAGTAATTGCTAGTTGTGAAGGTGATGGGTTAACTATAGGAATTTTTTGTGAAGATAGGGGAGGGGTAGGTGTTGTGTTCTATCTTGATGCCATCACTCTACAGGTATTGTATTCCTTTAGGTATTCAAGTGTTTCTATAGAGGGTAATGTATGGTGATAATGATTATAGGATCCATAGGATGTGCAAGACATTACCTAATTAGTAGTTGGAGCTACCTCTAGTAAAGGACAAGTATCCTAAGTGTGTTGGGCCCATAATCTACAAATTCTACACCATGTTCTTTCTATCAGAGGTATAGTACTAGGCAAGGCTTTCTGTGATGAGTGTTGTCTAATGGCCATGACTATATTTTCCTTTTATAAATAAGGACAATTTGTCTTACTGTGACCTTCTACACAGCACACTGTGCACATAATCTTAGGTCATATGTTACTTCTTGGTGGTGAGATGTTTTTAAGGTATTCATTCCTTTGAATTTATTATTGGGGTTTTATGTTGGCTAGCTCCAATTGTGCTCTCTCCAATTATGTTTTTAATGATGTCTCTCCTTCTCTATGACATGGTTAGGCCTCTAATCTAATGGCTATCTCTATTTCCTCTTAAAGTGTTTTGAAAGGTTGTCTGTCTAGTGTTGCTCTGAGATAAGGGAGGAGTCCTGAAGTGAACCATTCAATATGTTGTTTGTCTATGAGAGGTTCCTCCAGCTTCTGAGTTACATTTTTGAATCTGTGGCTGAATTCCTTAATTGTTTCATTCTCTCCTTGAACAAGGTTTCTCATTTTACTCACTCCTTCTGAGGGCACTTCAGGATAATAAAAATCCATCCTAAAATCCTTTTCAATGTTATCCCAATCCTTGGTTCCATGTGCATTTGTCTTTATATACCATCGTAATGCATCGTATCTCAGAGTGCCCATGAAATCATATAATTTCATGGTATTGTCTTTGATGTTGTTACTCTTCTAGTATGAATCCAATATAAATAAATATTATACAACATCACTTGTATCTTTGTCAAACATTGATGACTTAATCTTTTATGCCATCTTTTTGACTGGTTGTGTTGGTTGGATATTTTTTCAAACCAAAATATGAGGTTCAACCACAGTACATGGGATTAAATCCATCCTCAAAGATAGGTGAGGCTGCCTATTTATTACTAATCTAAAACACATCAGAAATAATATATACAGTATTCACACTAATCTAACCATTGGGGTTGGGATAGAATCCTGAAATCCATATCCACACTAGGTGAAGATGTTGTTATTGTTTTTATAAATGGAATGGATTAGAAAGGAAATTATTATTATGGAAGAAACACAATGGAAAGGAAATGAGGGAAACATATTTTCTTTCAAGCAAACACAGATCACAAAATAATCATATGAGTTCTAGATAACAAATGTAATGTAATGTTTAAAACAATTAAACTAATCGAGAATGCTAAACAAAGAATAGCTTAAGACCCTGAACATAAGAACAATATCTTAAGAGAGATGAATCTCACAACACAAAGTCTGTAAAAATAGCATTGGTTTCTATTCCTCAAATGATTAAAAGAAAACACAAAGTTTTTCTTCTTCACAATAGTTCTCAATATTCCAAAAATCTCAACCCTTTAAAATGCACAAGCATCCCTTATTTATAATAAAAGGAGTTGAGAGAAAATAGGATAAATCCTAGAAAATAGCCATTTTAATGAGAGTCCTATTTTGCTTGACTCTCACACAGGAGAGCAAGTCAAAATTCTCTTCCTACATGATGAAACGAAAATGAAAAAGACATGTCGATTTTATGATTGAAATGACATGAAACATTATGCCTATTCTATTTCATCATTTTTACCTTCCTCCAGCAAATCCTGTTTGTCCCAAAATTCCTGGAACTTTCGGATTATGCCCTGGATCTCATCTTCATTAGGCGTGGTGGAATGGTCACTTAGGACTTCATGCGTTTCCTAATTATCTCTCACGTTACAAGGAAGTTTCTTCAGTATATTGTTGAGTTTCCTCAATGTTTCCAAAGAATGTTCAATCTTTACGAACCTATCAATGATTTCAAGCTAAAGCCATCATGTGGTTCATGTTGAATTGATTCTTAAATCTTATTGTAAAGATCATCAATAGGAAAAATACTCGAGCTTTCATTCAACACTTTATCACAGAACTTGATTAGCTCTTCTTCTATGTCATTTGTGTCATCAACCAATTGATCTCTTGATTCCCTCAATTTTCTGCAAGCTTTGTTGAGAATCTTTATTCTGAATCTAATGGCTTTGGTCAGTTGAAAATGCTTGTCCCCATGTGGATGCCTTCTTTGATCAAGACATGGGACGAAACTTGTTTCAGCGTATTGAGAGCTTCAAAAGTTAAATCTAGGTTCCCGAATTTTGCCGAAAATTCATCATCCATTTTCTCACCATCCTTCTTTATATCCTCTAAGGTTTGTAGACTTCCATGGAATCATCAATGACCTCTTTTCCTTACCGGAGTAGCCTCTAGATCTATTCATCGATCGTTCTCCCCTTCTCATTGATCTTCTCAATCATGGGTACCGATGAGAAGTCGAACCTGATAGGAGTAGAGGATGATGGTATTGACTCAGGAGGCTTTGAGAGCTTGAGTAGTAATTTTGTTAGCTGCTCTACTTTCTCTTTTAGCTCATCTCTGTTTGCCTTTGTTTCCTTTAGCTTCTAACACAATACATTCATGGCATCTTATGCATCATGTTGTGCTCCCTCTGTTGTCACTTTTCCTAAATCAACCCTTGTGATCTGATAATCAGTGACCATTATATCATCCTTGGTTTTTTCAGCCATGGGAGTGGAAATTTCTACAAACTTATGCCCTGAGGCGTCCACTGAAATCCTTGAAACTATTTTGGGTTTCTTGGTAGACTTGGTAGGAATGACCTTGAGGGAACTGAAATCAAAGGATGGTAGGGGAATTACCACCTTCCTCTTCCTTGGAGTCTAATCTATTAACCATTGAGGCATACTTGAAGATTTTTCTTCCATCGTAGGTGTTACGGTCACATCTTTAGGTGGAGGAAGGTTTGCTTGTGGAGTGGCGGTCACTGCGAGTGTAGTGTCCATGGAAATGGACTCAGGGAATGAAGGCACAGAAGGAGGAGGCATATCCGTGGTTAACTTGGGTCCAGTGGGGAGAGGTGAGAGGCTGGAGAAGATTTTGGCCATGGCTGAGGAACTTGGTGAAGAAACCTGAAGCAAAGGAGGTTTAATGGGGGGAGGTAATGATTATGAAATTAGAGCTTGAGAGATAAGAGGAAGACTTGCCTCTGATGAATTTTTAACCAAAAGGGGAATGAAAGGTTGACCAACCTCTTCTCCTGAAGGAAGATTTCCTAGTTCTGGTGGTGGTGGTGAATCAAGAACCTCAACCATTTATGGGAGAGAGGCCACTGATGTAGTCACTTGCTCTTCCCCATTTTTGACAAACTTAACTTTTATTGGTCTCTTGGAAGAGTCTTTATCCTTTTCATTTTTTCCCTTGGAGGGTCCCACTTCCAAACACCCCCCCAGGGTTAATTTGATAACATGCATCAGAATTCTCAAGTTCCAGGCAGATAAATTGATTCAGGGCAAAAAGTCATGTTTCTAGGGTCCCTTCAGCAATTTTTCTAACTCTCCCGTCCAGGTTGAAAAGAGCAAGCTCTGAGAAGATGCGAAGAAGTTGCAGAAGATAAGCTTGGGCCAGAAAAAAATGTGAAAATCGGCTAAGTCCTAGTCCCCGGGACAGTCGGGACATTTGGGACGTCAAGGCGCGGATCGGCCGAAAAGCCTACAGGCGGCCCAAACAGCAAAGGGACAAGTGGGACAAGAGTGCGCGAAGGACGTGAACCGGCCGGTTCGGCCGAAACAAGAAACTTCAGCACAAGGAAAACTGGGACAAGTGGGACAAATGGACGCGGCGGACGCGGAAAGCCCGGATCGGCCGAAAAGGAGAACTTTCGCACTAACTGCTTTGGGACATCTGAGACAAAGATACGCGAACCGGCCGGTTCGGCCGAAATGAGAACAAACAGTCCGGAGACAAATGGGACATCTGGGCCGTGAGGACGCGAATCGGCCGGATCGGGCGAACCGGAAGAATTTGTCCCGCGAAGCACAGGGACAAGTGGGACAAATGGACGCGAACCGGCCGAATCGGGCGAACCGGAGGATTTTGTCCCAAGCAGCACTGGGACATCCGGGACAAATGGACGCGGTGGACGCGAAGGAGCCGAAAGGGCCGAGAACCAACCAAATCATGACACGTGTCACAAAGGAAATGGCCAAAAAGTCAAAGGGCGAGTTTTGAAGGATCAGCCCGAACCAATGGGATAGTGCCACGTGTCCCAGCTAGGGCCCACAAGGAAATTTCAAAAGAGAGCCCACCGAGAGGTGGAGGAGAGAGAGTTGCTCAGCGAATCAGAACCTGCCACGTGTCATCCAGGTGGCAGAGCGCGGGAAGAAATTTAAAAATCCGTTTTCGCCTGTTTTGTGCCCTAAATCTTCAGATCGACATATCTTTCGATCCAGAGCTCAGATTTGCACGTTCTTTATATCAACGGAAAGCTTGTGAGATTCTCTACACGATTCCGGGGTCAATCTTGCATTTTGGTTCAGTTTGGAGAGAGAAAATCAAGAAACACCTCTGGCACGAAATAACAAGCAGAAGTAATGCTTCAACAAACAACTTTAATGCAGCAGACAGTTCGCCGCTTCTGTTGGACAGCCCGCCGTTTTGCCAGGATCCGCCGCTTCTGTCATAATGAGATGAACTGAATGCAACCTGGAGGTGGTTGGAGTAGATTTGGCTTCCCCCTCTCTCTTTCCTCTCTCATTCTTTCTATATATTGTAAAGAGGAGCTTCTTTTCAAGGGTCGAACATTTTTCTGTTTTGCCTCTCCCTTCTTCTCCTCAGGTGAATTTGTGGAGTTCGAACCTCTCATTTGAACTGTAATACTATTCTGCCTCATGGCATTCTGTAGTGTATTGTATCAATCTTTGGAGCAAGTAATGCATGTCTGTGGATGATTCTCAGCCCTCTCTGTGTTCATTTTGCATCCTCCTGGTCTTTCACTGCAGGTTTTGTCATCTGTGCATGATCTTATATCACATTCAAATGGTCTGTGTTCACTGGAAAAATAGGTGTTCTTCATTCCTCGGTGCATCACCTCTATTAGCTTAGATTTATTTTATGCATCTTCTTACCTTGTCTCCTTGGCAGATTAGATTAGGTTTTGAGAAAACCCTCTGCATATTTCGTGTGCATCTGAACAGAGGAATAGGAACCAGCCTTCTCTGGAGAATCCTTTCTCATTTTTACAAGTCCCACACTTGGAGAAAGGATTCAATGTTATGCAATCACACTGGATGCCAAAGTGATCAACCTAGAAACCTGATCTGCATCCAGGGGTGCTGTGATTTTGCACTAACAGTTTTGGCACGCCCGGTGGGACCTAGAGGTCTCATTTTTATTGCAGCAAAGTTGATATGCATCTGCTGCAATTTTCTTGCTTGAAAAGAGCTATTATTCGCATATCTGGCGACTCCAAAAGGAAGATCAACTGGTTTCAGCAGTGCAGGCCTGAGAGCTTATGAGAAGAATCACAAGGTCAAGAGTTGGAGAAGAAGAAGTGCTGTTTGAATACCTGCAATTATCTCCAAGAAGAAGGCAAAGAGGAAGAAGGATTCAAAGGTCTCCATCTCCACCAAACAGAACTCTCTCAACTCCTCCACCTGCTCGGCCTTTCATTCAGTATTCAAGAGTCCTTCGACCAATCAGAATGGCACAACCACTAAATCCCTTTGTCAATTTCACTGGCAGCAGCCCACTCGCCCTCAATGCACAGAATCCAGTTCCAATTGCAGCATTGAAGAACATTCCATTTTTCACTGGAGAAAATCATACCACTCCTGGTGATCATGTAAAAGACATTGCTAACGTCTGTGCAATCCATGAGATAAATGAAATGGATGTAGCTGTCAAATTGCTGGCGTCTTCATTCAAGGGGAAAGCATTGCAATGGTTTAGGAGCCTTACAGCTGGTTCTATCACAAACTGGAATCAGCTGTGTATTGCACTTCATGAGCAGTTTGGAGAAAAGGGAGACAATTTGTCTCTACTGGAACAATTAACAACTATCAAGAGAGCCCCCAACGAGCAGCTGACTGATTTCAACTTCAGATTTCAAAGGTCTTGGGATAGGATTCCAGTGACAGTCAGGCCAACAGCAGAAGGTGCTTTTCTATACTATCTTAAAGCTTTGAATTCTGATATTTCTATGTTAATTCAATCTATGGGAGGCACAACCTTACCTGCTGCTTATAGCATTGCCATTAGAGCCGAAAACTGTCTTATCCAAGCTGGTAAATTGGCTCCTAGGCCTCCAATGCCATTATATCCAAGTTTAGAGAGCCCAAGTGCTAGTCAAGCACCTGTCTTAGCTCCTATTCCCACTCCTAGAAATCAGAGTTCAAATGAAGCTTCCACTTCATCTCCAAGTGCCCCAAATGAGCTTCAAGAGGTCATGAAGCAATTGCAAAATCTAGGCAATGAGCTGGTCACTCTCAAAAGACAGCAAGCTCAAGGTTTTAGACCTTCATATCAGCCTCAAGCTCAACCTAATAGGCAGCCATATCAGCCTCAAAGGCCACCTAATCCAGCTGCAAATATGAATCAAACAAGGCCTCCTGTCAATAGACCATTCCAGCCCTATAATCCAAATGCCATATCTGCCTCTAGGGCATTAGTACCAGCACAAAACAACATTGCCCAGGAGTATGATTGGTGTTTTCCATGTAATGAGCCTCATAATCAATCCATGTGCTTCAATGGTGCTTTGACTCAAGCTTTAATGGTAACAACTACTGGTGTGGAGGGTGAGAACAGTCAAGAGAACAGCCAACAACAAGAAACATTCCAACAGCAATCAGCCCCAAATGACACCACATTGGTAAATTGGCAAGCAGAGGATTTTTGTGGCATGAACCAGGCAGTTTCTCAAGGTGTTGCAGCAAACACAAGGTCAAAAAGGAGAAATTTGGGTGAAGAACAGCCATTAGCCCCAGCCAATCCACAACCTTCCATGGCTCCACAAATGATTGGCAAGCAAAGTCCCGCTTCAAATGCACAAGGACAGCCAAGAACAGCCCCTAGGCCAACTCAAATGCCAGCTGTTGCTGCCCACATACAAGGAGTAAATGTGCAAACCAAGGGGCAGCAGAGAGATCCTTCATCACCATTCAGTATCATTGATCAGATGAAGAAGACAAACGTCAATATATCTATGTGGGAATCCCTATCCATCCCAGGCCAAAGAGATCTGCTGCAAGCTGCCATGAAGGACTGGCCAGCTTCGAATCAGCAGATGCAAGACAAAGTGCTTACAAATGCTGCCCAATCTGAAGGAAATCATGGAGGACAACAAGGTAAGATGTTGAAACCCCCTCCTTTCTATATTTCATTAATCATTGGAAATCAGCTAGTGCATAATTGCATGATTGATTCTGGAGCAAGTAGCTCTGTCATGCCCAAACAAATAGCTGATCAGCTAGGGCTTCAGTATGAAACAACATCTAAAGGGGTAGTGCAGTTGGATGGGACAGCAATAGCAACAGTTGGAGTGATTAGAAATTTGAGTCTTACCTTGCACGCATGTCCAAATGTTGTTGTTTTACAAGATGTGTCAGTCATAGACCTTCCACCACTCTTTGCCCTATGTTTGTCAAGGGACTTCACTGCCAAGATTGGGGGATATTTGTCCGCTGATTGGTCACACATGCTATTCAGGACAAGATATGGAACTAAGACCACAATCAGGTCTGAACCTATTGCAAACTTCCATATTGAGCCCTACACTCCAAGTCAGATTAATGCCAATTGCTCAGCATTTGATCAAGAAGATCACCCAAGCACACTAAAGTTGGAAGTGATGACACTAAAGAAACATCCCGGATCTAACTCTTGATGAATGGGCAAGCAAGGTGCATGCTTTTGATCCTTATCAAGGAATAGAAGAATCTGAGCTAGGAGTCTATTGTATACACGAAGAAAGTCAACCTATTCCTAGCATCACCAAGCCAAACCACAAGGATGACAATGAGGTATGGCAGCTGTTTTTTGATGGATCAAGGAGTAGACAAGGTGCAGGAGGTGGAGCCGTGCTTGTTTCACCTCAAGGAGTAAAATACTATTCAGCTTTCAGATTTCAATTTGCATGCTCCAATAACACTGCTGAATATGAAGCCTTGGTGCAAGGGATGCATTGGGCAATCAAGAAAAAAATAAAGAACTTGCAAGTTTTTGGGGACAGTGAATTGATTGTAAATCAGGTCAAGGGACAGCATGCTGCCAAAAATGATCTACTCAGGTGCTACAAGAACAGGGTGTGGGACCTCATGGAAGATTTTGAGGGTTTCGGCATCAAAGCCATTCCTAGGAAAGAGAATCAAGCTGCTGACAGGCTTGCAGCAGTAGGGGCAGCCTTTGACATTGTAGAAAACATTCAACAAGACAAGGTACAGCCAAACATCCACGTGATTGTCAGGCCTTCGGTGCCGGATAACGATGTCAGTTGGCAAGTATTTGAGAATGACCAGCAAATCATCCATTTCTTGCAAGAAGAAGCTGAGTTCTCAGCTAAGAATCAAGAAAAGTTGGAACAGCAATATGGTGACCAAGTGATACAGCTGAGAACTGACAAGCTGCCCAAGGGACTTATCACTTTGGAGTCCATTTTTAACCCCAATGATCAGTTTAGAAAGGAGAAAGCAAACATTCAGGTCAAGAGAGAAGATTCGGTATCCATCTTGGTAGAAGAGAACAAGCCATTGCAAATTGGAAAGATGACAACTGAGCAAGAAAGATGTGAGTTCATACAGCTATGTCAAGAGTTCCCTGACGTGTTTGCTTGGAGCTATGAAGACTTGAAAGGTTTCAATCCCAACTTAGCTCAGCATACCATCGAATTGGATCCAAATACTAAGCCTGTCAGGCAGAAACAGAGACCAGTCAATCCACACATGGAGCCTCTCATGAGGAAAGAATTGGACAAGCTGATTGAGTCAAGAATCATATTCCCAATCAAGCATTCTAGTTGGGTTGCCAACTTAGTTCCAGTCAGAAAGAAGAGTGGAGAGATCAGGCTGTGTGTTGACTTCAGAGATTTGAATAGAGCCTCTCTCAAGGACCATTATCCACTCCCTTCCATGGAGCAAATATTGCAGGTCGTAGCTGGTTCAGAAAGGTTTTCACTACTTGATGGTTACTCAGGCTTCAATCAGATTATGGTGAAGGAGGAAGACCAGTTCAAGACAGCCTTCACAACCAAATGGGGCACATATGCTTACAAGAAGATGCCATTTGGACTGTCGAACGCCGGAGCAACATTCCAGCGAGCTATGGATATGGCATTCAAAGGCTTGATCAACAAGATAGTGCTGATATACCTAGATGATATTACTGTCTTCTCAAAGAATGCAGCAGACCATTTCTTTCACCTCAGGCAAGTGTTTCAGAGGTGTAGAAAGTTCGGAGTGTCCTTAAATCCTAAGAAGTGCATCTTTCTTGCACATGAAGGGAAGCTCCTTGGCCATATTGTCTCCAAGGAAGGATTAGCGATTGATCCAGAGAGGGTTGAAGCCATAAGAGCTCTACCATTGCCAAGCCACAAGAAAGCCCTTCAGAGTTTCCTGGGAAGGATAAACTTTGTTCGGAGGTTTGTCCCAGATTTTGCAGCCCTTGTCAAGCCCATCACCAAAATGTTAAGGAAAAGCATGGCTTTCAAGTGGACGGCAGAAGGCAAGGAGAGTTTTGAAGCAATCAAAGAAGCCATCTCCCAAGCACCCACTCTCATCAACCCAGACTTTTCCAAGGATTTCATCCTCTATGCATTTGGAGGTGATGACACTATTTCTGCCATTCTGGTACAGCAGAACAAAGATAATGATGAACAGCCGATTGCCTTCTTCAGCCAGAGCCTAGATGACTGCGAAGTGAGGTACTCTTTTATTGAAAAGCATGTGCTTGCAGTAATCAGAAGCTTGAAGAAATTCAAGCATTTAGTCTCAAACAACAAGGTCCAATTGCTGGTCTCACATGCTGGGGTTAAGGACTTCCTCCTCAACAAGGATTTGAATGAGAAAAGGGCAGGTTGGATCACCCGTGTCATGGAGTATGACATTGAGATCAAGATCACCAAGCTGGTAAGAGGGAAAGGATTGTGTGAGCAGCTGGTTTTGGGGAAGCAAAAGGAAGTATGCAACGAAGAAGAGGCTGTTTTGACAGTTCAAGACAGCCATGAGCCGAGTGGCAGACAAGAAGAAGACAATGCTGCCCCGACTCCTTGCTGGACCCAAGGCATTATGCACTTCCTACAAACAGGCCTGTGCCCTCCAGAAATGAGCAAAGCGAAGAGGAGATACTTCAGGTTGCAGGCTGTTCCATATACCATCATTGATGGAGTTTTGTTCAAGAAGGATGTGAATGGAGTGCTGCTGAGATGCATTAACACAGGTCAGATCCAAAGGGTATTAAAAGAGTTTCATGATGGACCAGCTGGTGGCCATTTTGCACCAAGAGTGACAGCTCTAAAAATCATGAAGGCTGGTTATTATTGGCCTAAAATCTTTAGTGATTGCTATGCATGGATCAAGAGATGTAAGAATTGTGCATTCTTCACAGGAAAAGAGAGACTCGCTGCCCTTCCATTACATCCAATCTCAGTTGACCAGCCATTCATGCAATGGGGTTTAGACTTCATTGGAGCCATCAACCCCAATTCAAGCCAAGGACACAAATGGATTTTGACAGCCACGGACTACTTCACCAGATGGACAGAAGCAGTAGCACTCAAAGAGGCGAATGAGTCTAGCATCTTGGACTTTTACGAGGGGATAACTACTAGATTTGGCGTACCTGCTACAATAATCTCTGATAACGCATTGGCATTCATTGGATCTAAGGTGACTGAGTGGGCTGTCAAGAACGGGATCTACCTAAGCACTTCATCAAACTATTACCCTCAAGGTAATGGCCAGGCCGAGTCTACAAACAAGAACTTGCTGAGGATCATTAGGAGGACTCTTGATGAGAACCAGAGGGCTTGGCATACCAAACTGAAATCAGCCTTATGGGCTGATAGGATCACTCCCAAAAGATCCACAGGTAATTCTCCATTTAAGCTTGTCTATGGAAGAGAGGCAATCTTGCCCATGTCACTTGAGTTGCCAACATTGGAACTCATGAAGCAGCTGGAGTTGCTTGAATTTGAGCCTATGGAGGTGAGATATGCAGAATTGATGGAGCTGCAAGAGATCAGAAATCAGGCATCCCAAGCAATGGAAAAGGATCAAGCTTTGATCAAGAAGACCTTTGACAGAAAGGCCAAGGATAGATCTTTTCAAGTTGGAGATCTAGTGTTGAAATGGGATGCAGATCGGGCAAAACCAGGAAGGCATTTCAAATTTGATGCCATTTGGAGTGGCCCATACATGGTCACGAAGCGCAAGAGCAGCAATGCTTTCCAATTGGCCTCATTGGATGGTGAAGAACTGCAGATTCCAGTCAATGGAATCTATCTCAAGCGTTGCCTCTAGAGGGAAGTTCACTACCTTGTAAATATTAATTAGATTTTCATTCCTCCAAGTGCTTGTGCACATTGTCCTGTTGTAGTTAGGTTTCAGTTTTCCTAAGTGCTTCGGCACAGGTTTTGCTGCTCTCAGGTTGTTTTCTACAGTTCAGAGTGTTGTTGGAGAAGAAGTTGCAGTATCAGGCTCGGGATTAGATATCAGGCTCGTTTCAGGTTATTGCTTATGACTCCATGCCCAATAGATCGCTAAAGGCCACTGATCTTCTACCTAGCAGGCAGGTGACCCCGCTGAGTCGCCAAATTGTTATCCAAAATTCACCCCCCCAGGGTTAATTTGATAACATGCATCAGAATTCTCAAGTTCCAGGCAGATAAATTGATTCAGGGCAAAAAGTCATGTTTCTAGGGTCCCTTCAGCAATTTTTCTAACTCTCCCGTCCAGGTTGAAAAGAGCAAGCTCTGAGAAGATGCGAAGAAGTTGCAGAAGATAAGCTTGGGCCAGAAAAAAATGTGAAAATCGGCTAAGTCCTAGTCCCCGGGACAGTCGGGACATTTGGGACGTCAAGGCGCGGATCGGCCGAAAAGCCTACAGGCGGCCCAAACAGCAAAGGGACAAGTGGGACAAGAGTGCGCGAAGGACGCGAACCGGCCGGTTCGGCCGAAACAAGAAACTTCAGCACAAGGAAAACTGGGACAAGTGGGACAAATGGACGCGGCGGACGCGGAAAGCCCGGATCGGCCGAAAAGGAGAACTTTCGCACTAACTGCTTTGGGACATCTGAGACAAAGATACGCGAACCGGCCGGTTCGGCCGAAATGAGAACAAACAGTCCGGAGACAAATGGGACATCTGGGCCGTGAGGACGCGAATCGGCCGGATCGGGTGAACCGGAAGAATTTGTCCCGCGAAGCACAGGGACAAGTGGGACAAATGGACGCGAACCGGCCGAATCGGGCGAACCGGAGGATTTTGTCCCAAGCAGCACTGGGACATCCGGGACAAATGGACGCGGTGGACGCGAAGGAGCCGAAAGGGCCGAGAACCAACCAAATCATGACACGTGTCACAAAGGAAATGGCCAAAAAGTCAAAGGGCGAGTTTTGAAGGATCAGCCCGAACCAATGGGATAGTGCCACGTGTCCCAGCTAGGGCCCACAAGGAAATTTCAAAAGAGAGCCCGCCGAGAGGTGGAGGAGAGAGAGTTGCTCAGTGAATCAGAACCTGCCACGTGTCATCCAGGTGGCAGAGCGCGGGAAGAAATTTAAAAATCTGTTTTCGCCTGTTTTGTGCCCTAAATCTTCAGATCGACATATCTTTCGATCCAGAGCTCGGATTTGCACGTTCTTTATATCAACGGAAAGCTTGTGAGATTCTCTACACGATTCCGGGGTCAATCTTGCATTTTGGTTCAGTTTGGAGAGAGAAAATCAAGAAACGCCTCTGGCGTGAAATAACAAGCAGAAGTAATGCTTCAACAAACAACTTTAATGCAGCAGACAGTTCGCCGCTTCTGTTGGACAGCCCGCCGTTTTGCCAGGATCCGCCGCTTCTGTCATAATGAGATGAACTGAATGCAACCTGGAGGTGGTTGGAGTAGATTTGGCTTCCCCCTCTCTCTTTCCTCTCTCATTCTTTCTATATATTGTAAAGAGGAGCTTCTTTTCAAGGGTCGAACATTTTTCTGTTTTGCCTCTCCCTTCTTCTCCTCAGGCGAATTTGTGGAGTTCGAACCTCTCATTTGAACTGTAATACTATTCTGCCTCATGGCATTCTGTGGTGTATTGTATCAATCTTTGGATCAAGTAATGCATGTCTGTGGATGATTCTCAGCCCTCTCTGTGTTCATCTTGCATCCTCCTGGTCTTTCACTACAAGTTTTGTTATCTGTGCATGATCTTATATCACATTCAAATGGTCTGTGTTCACTGGCAAAATAGGTGTTCTTCATTCCTCGGTGCATCACCTCTATTAGCTTAGATTTATTTTATGCATCTTCTTACCTTGTCTCCTTGGCAGATTAGATTAGGTTTTGAGAAAACCCTCTGCATATTTCGTGTGCATCTGAACAGAGGAATAGGAACCAGCCTTCTCTGGAGAATCCTTTCTCATTTTTACAAGTCCCACACTTGGAGAAAGGATTCAATGTTATGCAATCACACTGGATGCCAAAGTGATCAACCTAGAAACCTGATCTGCAATCCAACAATTGTCTAACCAACTCCATCAGGATCAGCTTATCACCTGGGAACTTGGGAAATCAGAAAGGATCACCCAGATACATGACCACCTGAAGGTATGTGAACTTCTTGAATATGCAAGAAGATACAACCCCATTTCGATACTTTGTCCCATGCTTTGTCAGAGAGTCTCCTTTTCCTTATATCAGAGTTCATCCTACACATATTTTCATAAAATAAGGCATCATTCACTCTTTTGAATTGATCCTCGGAACCCTTCATTGTCAGTTGAGGGAAGTACTAATATATGTGTTCTGTTACCCTATTTCCCTTTACATCCAACCCTGGATAATTTATCATGCCAGCTGCTGCATAGGTGACATATGATGACATATAAAACTTACCAGTAGAAAATACATTCTTCATCTAGGAATCAATCTCATTACTTATAAGACCACTCCAATCAATCCCTTGTTTGTTCTTCTTTATAATGACCATGAATTGATACATCCACCCTTGGAAGTCTCTTGACTCATGGAGTCCAAATACTTGAGTCAGCGGGGTGATAATATCACTGATTTCAAGGATGAAATCACTCTTGGGGGAAAACTTGGGAAACCTAGAGACGGCTAGCTTGGCCTTGATTAAGAAATTTTTATTCACATGCTTGATGTAGTATTATTGATCTTTGTCCCAGGATTTTTGTGCTAACTTAAGATCTATGTCAACATATTCCTCAAAGTTGGGCAATCTCAAGAGGTCATCAACGTAACCCTCATCCAACTTCACTATGATTTCTCTTGCTTGATTCCTCACTGAGCCAGAATCTGAGTCATAATTGGAAGCGCAGGCCAAAATGAACTCGGGGCATTGAGCAGACATTGGGAATCCTGCTGCAAGAGGGAGGCCACTGCTAGTTATTGACTTCATCCAGGGATTTTCAGAAGAATCCTTGGTTCTGTTCCAAAATTCTTCCATGTCTATGTTACCAAGCTCCGTGTCCCGAATATCATAATTGCAATCTATGTAGGAAGGGGACTACATCTTCTGGTATTTGTACTTCATCTTTCCTGATCTGTTTGACTTATCCTTAGATTGTCTAGGATCCGACATTAGAAGTCTTGAAGGAAGAATGCTTAGATGACTTTTGGTTGAACAATCGGGCTTGAAAGCTTGCTGAGCAACCCTACAAACCCACCACACTTAACCGGAATTTGAGACCTTCCAAGAACTTCGTGAAACCCGACACACTGCAGTGTATATCAGAAACTAGGTTGTGTTGGACACTTCTTGAAACCCGACATAAAGGTGGAACTCAAACGATGTCAGAAACTCAGAGAAATCTGACACAAGTGGAAGTTGGAAGATGTTGGACACCCTGTAAAACCTGAAACATAGGCGTCGGGTTTCTGGGATGTTAGAACATATAAAATTCCCACCAAGCTTGTAAGTTAAGATTTTTAGATTCTTCTCAACAATCTAAAGAGCATATCCATGGGAAAAATAAGAAAACACCCAGGATGAAATTTAAACAAGAGGTTTCATGGGAATACAATAGAAAATGAAGAAAACAACCCAAAACCCTAAACCCAGAGGAGAGAAAAAGAAAAGAAGGAAAAATGCCAAATGAACACTTCAAAATCAATCCTAAATACCTCAAAGTGGTAAGAAGAGAAAAATGCCTTCAATAAATTTGAAAAATGGTCAAAACGGATCACGAAATTGATTAAGAGGTTCAATTGGGTTTGCAAAAATATGCCAGGTAAAAGTGATGTGTAAAATTGAACTATTTATAAAGCCCTAGCATTTATTACACCTCCTCTGACACGTGTGCCAACTACCAGAAAACTCAACATTAATGCCATGTCATCATGCTTAGCACGTCTAAAAACCTGATACAAAGGTTTTCTTATCAAATCGGGTTTCGGGAACCAATTGACATGAAGCATGCAAAAGACATGTTTGGATGTTATCAAGTTCCGAAAACCCGATACAAAGGAAAGGTTTAGGTTTCAGGTTTCCAGAAACAAGCAGCATGAAGCATGTTTTTTGAAAGGTATGTTCCAATGCTCCTGAGTTCTGAAAACCCGATACACTGGAATGTAATTAGGTTTCAGGTTTCGGAAGACAATTGACATGAAGCATGTAGAAGACATGTTTCCATGTGATGGAAACCCAAAAACCCAAATATCTCCTTCAAATGGCATTTTTAGGAGATTTTCTAAAAATATCTATGGTTATCTCAATTTTAGCTGAAATCACTAAAAACGAGATAATAGGTTGAGAATGTACTTAGGGTTAACTAATTGGTTGTTACTTTACTAGTTTTACTTTCTTTGATTGATTATGAACTTTTTTCAATTTACTCTTTCTTCCTTTATCTCTGTCTAATTCAATGTCAAAATATAACTCTCCCAAAAATTCTCTTAATTCTCTTACAACTTCCTCTCACTTCTTACTTTCTTCTTGCAATTGACTATATCTTTCTACCAAAATTTCTCCATTTTCTATATTTCAAATTGGTGTTTGAAGCGGCACTTGAAATGGCAACCAATCTGGGGGGGTCATCCCCTTTGGGATTTTTTGGTGGTTAGGAGACGCATCCTTGGTTGGCGAATCTTCATAACTATCTTTTTCCACAAATAACTTCCTACCTTTACTATTTCTTAACCTATAACTATCTTATAATCCTTCATCACTCCTTTTCTTATTTTTCTCTCTCTTTCTCTTGCTTCTTGGCATTATCTTTTTTTTCATCTTCCTCACTTATTATTTTTATTTTCTCTCCAAATCCTTCGATCAATTATTTCATACTAGTAACTTCTTCTCCCTCTTCACCTTTTTCTTTGATTAATAATGGAGTTTATTTCCTCATCTCTTCCCATCTTATTGGGTCTACTACTTCTCTAATTGTTGGTCTCAATCCTCCTACTAGTTCTTGTAAATATCTTACTAGTATAGTTTGTCTTGATAACGCTTGTTGTATTGGAATATTTAGAAAATTTTGTACCATGGAGAATCATGGCATAACCAAAACTTTTTGGTCTCTTCTTGGTGTGGGAATTATAACAAGACTATGTGTTTCTACCTCCATCTTTGGGTTAGCCAATTGTTTGCCTCCACTCGAAGTGGGTGTTTCTTTCTTTCCTACTTTATGAGTTTTATTCAATTTTTCTTTTCTCTCATTCAATTTCTTTGCTCTTTCCTCCTTTGCTAACCTCTATTTCTCTATATTTTTCTCTAACTCATTCTCTACAGATATCCTTTCCCTCTTTTCCATCCTCCCCATTTTAGTTATTCTTATTAAAATGCTAACTCTCCTTAATCCTCTTAATCTTTTCTTTGCCAACTATGTAATTTTTCTGATTTTTCTTTTCTTCATGTCATCCTATATATATTATTCCAACCATCAACCCATTATTTTTTATTATTTACATCTCTTGGATCACCCCCTTCACGTACGCCATCTCATGGTGCTTTTCCCCTAAAGGAACTTTTATGTGCTTCTGATTAAGCCTTTTTCTATAGTAAAAACCTTGATTAAAAATGTAACTAATTTAAGAAATCATCCTCTTGCTCCACTTAAAACTGCACCTTTCTTGTATTCAAAGATGGTCCAACCCTGTATGGCCAAAGTGATTATGTATGAATTTAATGTAGTCTCATACTAATAATCAATTGCTTTATTTCGAGGCTTGTCAATATTTGTGAGAATAGTTAACTTTTCTTGAGTCCACTCAAATGGTTTCCGTAATTGCAATCTTGACCACTTTGTTCTCTTTGTGTGTGCTAGTATGTAAGACCACAAAAAATGTGGAAACTAGGACCAAAATTCTTCTCTGTATTCTCCAAATACTTCTGATCATGTTTCTTCTTTTTATGACGTTTTTTAGTCTTTTTGCTTCCCCTTTAACAAATACATGAATTTTATTTTCCCACCAATCCTCAATTTCTATCAATGTTGGTTTCAAATATCCTAGTGGTGATATTTTTCCTAATATCCATGTAAGAAAAGGAATCTAGGGTCAGACACCAAATGTTGACCTTAAACCCCAACAACAGTGTGGGGCTTAATAAGTTTGATCTTTTGTTAATGATGTACGCGGGAAAAATAAACTAATCTAATTTGTGAACATAAAGAATGTAAAAGCACATAACAACCTTTGCTCCAAGCATCAATCTTCATTCATATCTCAACAATGATTACATTAGTATCATATATTCTCTATTTTATCTCATATATCTTGCTCATCATACATTTATATCCCTCATAATCATATATTTCTTATATGGCACTCACCCATACATTTCTCGTGATGCACCCATATACAATGGATTAATTACAATAAATATGCTTCATACAAAATATCGCAAGGGTCACTCCTTTTGATTACGCCTCTGTCGGCTTCAGTCTCGTTCTGTCTTAATTTTTCTTTTTTCCACATCTTTGTGTCAAATTCTGTGGCTACCTTCAGTGTATCGCAGCTTTATCTGGTGTATCGCGGCTTTATCCAGTGTAGCGCAAATTTCCTCCTTTTATCGTGGCTTTCTTTATCCTTTGGCATCTTTTTTCTTGTACATGCAACTTATTCTAGTCTTTTGCGGCTTCTTGTAGAACTCTATGGCTTCCTCCTGATGTTCGTGGTTTTCTCAAAACTTGATGAAGAACCCTGTCAACATAGGGCAAACAAGAGTGGTGTTATTTTGCAAAAGAAATAGTTTTTGTATTTATTATTTGATATATATATATATATATATATATTTACTATGACTTGTGCTTTTGGGAGGGAAATCCTGCCCCTAGCCTCAACCCCACATAACTAGTAGGATTCGAGGGATCGTCACCAAAGATTGAGATAGGTGGACAAGAGCTCCAAGTGAAATTTTTAGATTGCTTTTGTTATGAGAGATATTTTCAAGGAAAGATGTGACATCAAGAAGCTTCTAGAATAGACTTATGGGAAAAGACACTTGAGCTAGAAGAAACTATGACTAGAGCTAAGTATGTAAACCTTGGTAAGATAAATGTCAAAATTATGCCTTAGTTGTTGAAGTGATGAAGAGATTAGAATTATTTGATGATAATATGGTGGATGCTTGAAGAGATATGATTAAGCATTTTTGCCAACATTTTAGAATTTTTTAAAATTTTCTTGAAAGGTAAGTTTCTTTATTTACAATTTCACAATATGATAATGCAAATGATATGCATCATGGATGTAATAATGTAAAAGTGAGGATGTAAATTAATTATGCGTAGAAATGTTTAAGGTGAATCGAATTAATTAATTCGTTGAATTATTCACCTTCTAGACTACATAGGTGATAACACACCATTTTTAAAGTCCTCTATTACCTGGTATAAACCTAACTACTTAGGCCTATATTTTCTCCCTTCATCAATCTTCTTGTCAATCTAGCTATCGATTCTTAAAAATAGATCTCCTGTGTGTATTTCACGCTCATATACCTTCTTATTATATTGACGACACATTCTGTCAACATAAACATTATGGCACTTCTCAGCTCTAAGTTGAGCTTCATCAAGGGTTTCTAGTTATACTAATCACACATTGCGTTACGCATCTTCATCCAATAATTCCTTGCAAAGATATACGAAGGCTAGGTAACTTGATTTCCAATGGTAAAATCGTTTCACATGCAAAGACTAAAGAAAAGGGGGTTGCCCCCATGTGAGTTCTAACCGATGTCTTATAGTCCCACAAGGCTAGAAATAACTTGATATATCAATCCCTTTTGTTCTCCTTAACCATCTTACAAAGAATAGACTTTAGGGTTTTATTTTTTTCCTCAACTTGTCCATTATTTTTAGGGTAGTATAAAGAGGTTATGTGGTGTGATATCTTAAATTTTTCACATAATTCTCGCACCTCTTCATTTTTGAATGGCGTGCCATTATCTGATATAATGAATTGTGGTACTCCATACCTATAGATGATTTGGCTTAGAATAAACTTGGCAATCACAGATCCAGGTACAATAGTAAAAGGGATAGCCTCAATCCACTTGGTAAAATAATTGGTAGCTATGATAATGAAATCGTGGCCATCCAAGGAGGAGGGAGAGAACTTCCCTATCAAATCAAGCCCCTAGGTAAAGAAGGGAAAAGGTGTTATAATAGGCTATATATCTTGTGTAGGAATGTGTATCTCGTGAGAGAATTATTGACATTTATGACACCTGCGTATGTATTCTATAATGTCATGTTCTAAAGTAAGATAAACATAACCCATACGATGAATATTTCGGGCAATAGCATGCCCTCTGAAATGACCACCACAAACTCTGTTGTGGGATTCGAAGAGGATATTTTCTAAATCTTCTTCATTGAGGCATCTTAACAGCATACCATCAAATTCTTTGTGATAGAGCACTTCTTATATAATTACATACTTGGTGGCTATGACATGGAGTTGTCATCTCTGATGTGAGGTCGCTCCCTCAGGATATGCGTGATCCATAATATGGTTGATGATGTCAATATACCATGGACATGAAGCGATGGGAGGCTTCATCTCTATCTAGAATACACAATCATCTAGGAAATATTAATCTACCAGATCCCCACAAACTATAGGGTTATCATCCAATCAATCAACAATAATTTGTCCCTTTATAGACTTTTGGTTAACAAAGGTGAGCTCAAACTCACCCATCAAAGTTAGGAAATGACCGACCTTCTTAGACAAGGTAACATGGGTTAGGAAGGTTCACAACTGCTTAGATTTAACTATCACCCGTGTCTCTTGATTAAGCATGTAATGCCTTAATATCTTTGTTATAAAAACTATTGCCAAGCACTCCTTCGCTTGCATGTAATGTGTCTTGTAATCGAGAAGAGTATGTATTATGAAGTAAATGGACCGTTCATGGAAAGTATCATGCTCTGGTGCCAGCATGCATGTAATTGAGACATCAGTGGCTCAAGAATATAAGATCAGAGGATGATCAGATTTTGGAGGAATGAGCGTAGGCGATGACATACGGAAGCACTTTACTAAATCAAATGCTTTGTGACACTTAGTTTTCAAAGTTTTGCAACATTATTTCTTTAATAAGACATTGAGAGGATGAATGACATATGTTAAGTCAGGGATAAACTTCTGAATTACCCCAATTTTACCCAAGAAAAACATGATTCTTGATTCATCTGAAGGAGGAGACATCTCCAAAACTGCCCCAATATTTTTTGGATCAACATCAATGCCTTAGGATGAGATGATATATCCTAACAGTTTGCCTCCCATAATGCCAAATACACATTTCTCAGGATTTAGCATTACTCTATGTCCGATTAGATGTGAGAGAATGATGTGGAGCACCTCGGGGTGGGCACCATATTTCTTCACTTTTGTCAGTAGGTCATGAACGTATGTCTCAATGATTGTAGTCAGAAAATCATGCACTATAAACATTATTTATCCTAGACTCGTACTACTATTTAGAAGGTTCTTGAGTGAAGAAAAGACTAATTAACCCCTTATCTTTTAGCCATCTTATTTTATTTTATTTCATCATTCTCGATATGTTACATCCACATGCCCAGTCAACTTCTATTATCCCGCATTATTTTAGCCTCGACTAGGCCCATATTTGTACTGGGGTGCTCATGGGTGCCCTGGTCCCACAAGGGATGCACAGTCCCTTTTGCACTTTCACACCATCTTTTGGGATCTTTTTAGCTATTTTACCTTCTTATATTATTGGTGGTCAGCCATTTCGGGGTTAATTACAAAATTAGATCAAGAAAACCCTATAATTATAAAGTTATGAGACCATAATGAGGGACCTAGCATAATTCATTATTATCATCAATATAGAGTGACATTCATCTATTGCATTGGAGATCACTTGCATCCACATAGATCCATCACACACGTCATAGGGGGAAGAATTTTATTTTATTCCATGCACACATACTATAACAAGTTCTACATTTAGTTATTGCTCCCTAGTTCACAAAGTGCAACTGACACAAGAGCATCTAGGGCACATTATGTACACACTCACCAAAACTACATTTGGGTCCGAAAAGTAGTGCAATGCTCAGTTAGTAAGCCCACTTTTGTGGCATTTGAAGTCAGTCAGACCCATTCATTTGCGTATTTATTTTTTTAGCGTTTTGATACTTCTTTTGGTATTTTGCATGTCTTTACATCATCTTGTATTATTAGCAACACTCAATATAGGACACCAAATCTGATGCGACACACAGCGAGGGTTTCAGACCACCTCCAAACCCTGTGAGATCTAGTTTTAGAGATTTTTCATAGACCAAGGCACCCATTTTGTAGACCGGAGTGCTCGTAGGTGCTCTAGTCCAGATAATTAGCCTAGATCCATCCTTTTTGGGGTTCCTACATAGTCATTCCTACTTCAAGTTTCCATAGCCACCTCTATGACACAGTCCCATGAGAATTTTTTATTTAACTAAGTTCTTTCCTCTTCTCTCTTGCACATTAGGGTTATAATTTCCTTTTGTATAAATATTTATCTTATTTACATATTTTTGTACTGTATTTACAATTTTTCATAGCTTAGATTAACTATCCCCACTTATTACATATTAGTTAGTTTTAGTTAATCATTTTGGTGAACCCGACTCACTCATTCACGCTTCTAGGATATCCCTTCATACCTTCTCATTCTAGGGTTTATATTACTTTTTCCATGGCTTACTCTCATAAGGAGTTTACTGAATCTCATCTTAGTGCCAACAACCATCACCTTGCTAATCATCCCCAAGATCTAGATTTACTTTTACATGTTTCTCAAGAGGAAGATTCTAACCTTGCGAAACTCAACACTTTTGCAGCCATGCCCACTTCTATTGCTACTAAACCACCTGCTTTTAATCTTCCTTGTATTTCTGTTATCCATGTTTTTGTTCCTACTCCTACCAATCACTTTATGTCACCATTATTCTCTCATGTTTGGCAGGTCTCCTCCGTTGGCAACCAAGACTTAACTTCTCTTCATCGTGATCTTTAAGCTCAAATTCATAAGTTGCAATAGGCCACTTTGTATACATAACCATATTTAGATTATACTTTATTGTTTCATACTCAATTCTCTCCTACCATTTCTACTTATCCACTTCCTCCTAACTTTGTCACCCCTAAGCTTCTCATTTTCAATGAGCATGGTGATCTACAGGAACATCTTAGAGAATTTCATGTCATTTGTATTAACTTTGTTGATGATCATATACTTTTAGCTAAGCTATTTCCTCGTAGTATTTAGGATTCTACGATGTGTTAGTTCTACGAATTACCTATTCACTTGGTAAATTCATTCACACATATAGATACTGCATTTCTTATTCATTTATCCATCAATATTATCTCAAATATCTCTTATACTCAATTAGCATAGCTTAAACATGGATCAAATGAACATCTAGCTAACTATGTTTTGGGGTATAATAACAATTTATCTAAGATGACAAATGTGTTTTCCGAATCTAAGCTTCAGGAGTTGTTCATTCAAATTCTATTACCACCTCTCCAAGAGAGTGTTCTAGTTGAAACTTATCCTTTGTTTGATCAACTTTTTCATACTCTTAAGCTTCGTAAAACTAATCTCCTATCCATAGGTAAGCCTAAGTATCAAGAACGTGATTCATCTTCCACTCATTTTCCTAGCAAGATGACATTTGAACCTTCCACAACTAAACCAACCGATGTTAAAATCACTATCAACATCATTACTCCTACTAAGGAGGTTAAAGCATAACAACCTCGTCACATGTTTAGTAACTTTCCAATGGCTCCACATCTTATCTTAAAACAACTACTCGAGAACAATATTATTACCCTTCTACCACCACTCAAGTTAGACCCATCACCACCAAAAGGTAGGAACTATAATGAGATATTTCATTGTGATTATCATCGATGCATATGAAACTCCAGAAATCGATGTTTATAACTACAAACCATCATCTAAGATCTCATTGATGACAATAATCTTGAATTTCCAGAGACTACTAGCTTTTCCCTAACCAATGAAAAGGGTAAACTCAAGCTCTTTAATAAAGACTCTCGAAAATGTGACAAGAAAACATCACACTCTTCTGCCAATCACATATCACTCAATACCACCTCTTGGATCAAGAGCTCTATCATTCCTATTTGTTAACACCGAAGCTTCATCGCCAATCATTTATTTTTCCCATGTTGATTATCATGTAAATTTTACATCTAGTCATTTACATATCAAGGCTTATGTTGGCTCCAACTCCATAAAAAATAATAAGGTTGGCCCATCATGGCCCATTAGTGCATGGTCTATTTCACTTCTTAAGGTTATTGGCTATCCTCCATCACAAATTGAATATCCCTTCAATAGACCCTTTGGTGTTGTTAAGTTACATATTACAGTAGGTCCTCTTACTATGTTGGTACCTTTACTCATTGGAAACATAGTTGAGAGATGTGACATGTTTCTTGGTCTTAATTGGATTTGTTTCTCTCAATCTATTATTTCTATGAATCTTTTACTCATCAAGTTCATTCACGATAATCAGGTCATTTCTATTAATGGTTTCCCTCTATCTACTCCATGGTTTTTGTCTCCTCGCATAGTAGCTATTATATCCCCTATGTATTCTACCACATCACATTCTATGTTTCCCAAAATATAATATACTCCTAGATCACCTACTTGAGCATCATTTACACGACCAAATCATTCCACTAGTCACACACATAGGTATATGCTCATTCCTAGGATAGTCACTACATTGAGACGCACATCCCCACCTCATTTTATTCCACATGGTTTCTCATCACCTTTGTATTCACATCAAGAAAATATCCATCATCGATGCATTTTACTACGCCACAATATTCATCATATATTCATCCATCACATGTGCATAGACTTCATTCACCAACATAGCGTTTGTCTTCCATACCACTACTATTAGAGCATGGTCCTACACTTTCACCACCACATGCATTAGATGGAATACCCTCATCCTTCACTATCATTGGTTAGTTTACTCACTCATATATATTTGGGGGGAATTTCATCTATTACACCCCCCCACTCACCCTAACATATATCATCTTTGCATTTGCATATAGGCATTTTCATCACATGTTATAGCATTGTTATTACCCGATGACGCACTCTTGTGCTTTGGTTCAAACTTGACTGTTGAGGGCTTACTACACATGAACCCCACACACTTCATAATGGGTCTTACACATCACATCTATTCATATATTGTGTGTCATACATCATACATCATACATCATAAATCATACATCATACATCATACATCATACATCATACATCATACATCATACATCATACATCATACATCATACATCATACATCATACATCATACATCATACATCATACATCATACATCATACATCATATTAGTTGTCATTTTGCATAAATCATACTTTTATTGTGTACCATTACATATTATTGATCATATTGTCAAGTATACATCCCACACACTTCATACTATTACATTATCTACAAATATTGCATTACATTCTACACATCATGTCTCTACACTACATCTCGCATCATTTGTCTTACATTATACTTTCTACACTTCATTTACATTGCGCATTTCCATCCTCTGTATCATTCACGTACTATGCTAGTTTTCATCACATATGAGTCTAACATTATATTGTCTTATGTATTGCATTACATTGTACACATGCTACACATCTGGCATTGCATTCTACCCATCGCATATTTACACATTCTATGCATCACATGGTCGTTTATCATCTTCAATAAGTATACTACATCATCTTCTACGTGTTGTACTCACTACCCTATGATGTACTTTAGTTCCTCGGTCCATACTTGAATGTCAAGGGTTCACAAATTAAATGGACCTTCTCTTCATCACACATTTATCATTTGACCTTTCATCATGCAACATTACTAGGTTAGTGTCATACACTTTAGGCTAAATGGTCACCCATTCTACCATTTTGTAGTGGTATATACCTTAGGTTACATCACCACTCCCTCTTTTCATCTCATAATGATATATGCTTAGAGCTAAATAATCACTTCATCTCATTCATCTTATAGTGATATACGCTTTGGGGCTAAATCGTCACTCCTGCAGGGTTCACTTTTTCACAGTATACATCTTAAGCTATAAGGTCACATGCTCATATCTACACATACACATTCATCATATCATGTTAGACGCAATACACACTTTGACCATTTCCCGGTGACACACTCTCATTTACGGTTCATTTTTGAGTGCTGAGGGGGCAAACTAAATGAACCTCACTGCATACACTTCCATTCACTCGGGGGGTACGCAACTCCTATCACTCCATTTTGCATTCCATTCCATCCATCCACAACATATTGCATATTATGGTTGTTTTTACTCTTGCTTATTTTTCTTTGTTCATGATCACTTTACTACACACGCTAGTTAGCTTACTTGTATGTCATTTATCTATATCATCCACACATGCACGTTCACATCTCTTTTTAGTTATGATCACAGATACAGGTCTCTTACACACAACATGGATGCTCACCTTTTATGGTCCTTCCTGCACTGGTCACTGGGGTCATCCACATTCATCTCTTCCAGGTGCTATTGTTCCATTTTGTACTTAACACTTTACATTACTTGTTTATTCATGTCTTTGGCATACTAGTATCTTTCTAACATGCTAACAAGTGCTTCATGTCTAACATTTGTCGTGCAGAAATATTTGCTTTCATACTTGTTTGTTACATTGTTTGTCTTTTGTTTGCTTCTTGTATGTGGGTTTTACCCTATGTTTGGTGTGCACACTTTTTTATTGTTTGTGGTCACGATGGCCTTGCATGTCTTGCGACATCGTGAGAGATGTCTCGTGTTTGCAAACCACTTTATGCAGCTTACTTGTCTTCCTGTGTATTTACACTACTTTGTTTGGAAGCTTTTACACTGTCTGCATATATTACACATTGTCTTCTTACATGCATGCTTTATCGTACTAAAACTTGACTTTGGCTAGCCATCCTTGTTTGTGTGCACCTTGGTTTATACCAAGCACATTCCGTCCCCCCTGTAGGGAAAAGTTACAAAGTACATGCGGTTGGTACTCTTTTGGAGCCACATTCTCCTATCAGGGATGTCACATGCGCCCCCAAAGAAGGGGGCATAATTTGGTGTTTATTAGTCTACATAACGCATTTACACCAGTTCAGTTCAGTGCACTTTCTGCCCTTGGCATTGTGGGTTTACATACAACGAGTGATTTCATACTGGTCTACGAACTCTATACATAGTGGCTTTATAGGACATGGTGTCCTTGGCATTTGGGGGAGCAATTAATGGTTGGAGTATACAACGGAATTCCTCCCAATACTTCTTAAACTGCTGACATCAGATCACCCAAAAAAACTATGACAATACAGAGATCTCTTCACACACAGTTCAAGGAAGTATTTAAAGTTTGGAGGACACATAACATTTCCTCCCAATACTTCTTTGGCCTATGGCGTCGAATCGCCCAAAAAACCCTGACATTACATGATATCCTTCTACACTCATTTTCTCGATATGGATTAGGTGCACATGTTCTCTTTACACTCTTTCATTTGCATATTTTACATTTACACACTTTTACATGTATCTTTTACAATGTGCATCTTTACACATACATACATACATACATATTTGACTACTTGATCATTTTCTCCTTGCAGGTCTGACCGTATGAGAAACAAATAGTCAAATGGGGCAATAACAACATCAACAACGACACTTCGTGACATCACACGCTGTACTAACCATGTAGGTACACTACACACATCAGCATTAGCACGCGCTTTCTACCCTAGGTTCACTCTCATCATTTTTTTGTGCCTTTTCATCTTTAATTTCCACACTCCTCCATCTTTTTGTCATTTCCACACTTTGTCTAGTCCTTTAGCATGTTTCTACTACACTCTCCATAGACATCAGGTACACATCTTTATCTACTTTATGTTATTGAACTTTCAGCTCACCAACATAAAGGGGAGGCAAAATTTAGTCACAAAATCATGCACTTTAGACATTATTTATCTTGAGTTCATACTACTATTTAGAAGTTTCTCGAGTGAAGAAAGTACTAATCAACCCCTACGTTTAGGCCATCTTGTTTTGTTTTATTTTGTCATTACCGACCTTTTACATCCACATGCCCAATCAACTTCTATCACCACCCATTAATTTTGTTTGACTGGGGCACCCAAATGAGTAATTGGGCACCCATGGGTGCCCTAGTCCCACCGGTTCTTTTTGCACTATCCCACCATCTTTTGGGCTCTTTCTAGCCATTTTACCTTCTTATCTTTTTGGTGGTTGGCCATTTTGGAGTTAATTACAAAATTAGATTAAGAGAGCCCTATAAATATAAAGTTATGAGACCATAATGAGGGACCTAACATCATTCACTACTATCATCCATCTAGAGTTGCATCCATTTATTTTATAAAATACCACTTGTATCCACGTAGCTCCATCACAAGGCACAACGCTAGGATAATTGCATCACACACTTCATAGGGGAAGGATTCTATTCTATTCCATACACACATGTTATTACATTTTCTACATTTAGTTATTACTCTCTACTTCAAAAAGTGTGACTGACATAAGATCACCTAGGGCACATTATGCACACACTCACCAGAACTACGTTTGGGTCTGAAATGTAGTGCAATGCTTAGTTAGTAAGCCCACTATTGTGGTAGTTGAGGTTAGTCTGACCCATTCATTTGCATCTTTAATTTTTTAGGGGTTGATACTTCTTTTGGTCTTTTGCAGGTCTTTACATCATTTTGAATTATTGGCGACACTCAGTATAGGATAATGAATCTAATGCGACACATAATGAGGGTTTCAAACCACCTCCCAACCCAGTGAGATCCATTTTTCAAGTTTTTTCACAGACTGGGCTGCCCATTTTACAGACCAGTGCACCCATAGGTGCCCATATCTCTCTCCAGGTGCTCCAGTCCAGAGAATCATCCCATATCCATCCTTTTTAGAGCTCCTGCATAGTTGTGTCTTCTTCCACTTTCCACATCCACCTCTGTGACATAGTCCTACGAGCATCTATTATTCAACTAAGTTTTTTCCTCTTCACTCTTGCACATTAGGGTTAGAATTTCCTTTTGCATAGTTGTTTAGCTTATTTACATACTTCTTTACTACATTTATAGTTACTCATAGCTTAGATTAACTATCCCCACATACTACATATTAGTAAATTTTAGTTAATCAACAATCTTATGAATAAGATCATGAAAGATGTACGTCATTGCCCACTAGTAAGTGGTTCTGGCATTCTTCAATCCGAAAGGCATCACTGCGTAGAAGAAGGTTCCCCAAGGAGTCATGAAAGTGGCTTTTGTCTGGTCCTCCTTATAAATCATAATCTAGTTGTAACCAGAAAAAACATCCATGGGAGACAACAACTCGTATCCAACTATTACATCAACAATGACATCAATTGATGGTAGTGGAAAATCATTTTTAAGCCAAACCTTGATAATGTCCCTGAAATCAATGAAAATGTATATCTTCCCATTCTTCTTGAGAATTGGGGCTATGTTTGAATCTCACATTTAATTAACCCCACTTGCAATAGTTTCATTACCTCTTCTTTAACCATCAAAACCAATTTTTTCTTCATGGGCCTTGATTTTTGCTTCACGGGTTTGGTTTCAGAATTTGTAACTAAATTTTACACTATAACATCAGGAGAGATGCTCGTCATTTCTTTATAACTGAAAGCAAAGGATTTTGACTTCTCTTTAAGCATCTTTGTATCCACTTATATCTTCTTTGGAGTCAGAGAAGAACTGAGTTTTAATATTTTAGGATCCTCCTCCATCCCAATATTTATATCTATGGTTCCTTCTATCAAAGAGGAATTACCCTCTTCAAACTTAGGTGGAGCTGGAGGCAGTTCTACTTCTTCTTCCTCTATCTCATAGATCTCAATACCTTCCGATGAGGAAGGATCCATCATGAAATCTCCAAAGTAGGAGGAAGGGTGAGGTATAAGAGAAAATTCCCTATTATGGTACGAGGGATGGATATTATTATATTCATTGAGGTATCCTAGGAGTTCCTCATCATTTTCCACATAATCCAAAGTGGTAGGCTTGTTCTTAGTCTTGACATATGCCAAAACTGCATTGGTTGGCATCCTTTGAACTAGAGGTTTGGATCGGACTGAAACAGTGAATTTAGTTTCTTTCAGGTCTTCGCTTGGACAAAAGCAAGAGGAGGAAATAGCCATAGAATTGGCCAATAGGTTTTGCTTCTGTGGAATAGCTTTTATGGAAATGAAATCAAGGCCCTTGTTAATCTATAATATGACAGAATTATAGATTTGTAGGTGTTCTTCTCTAGTCTCATAAACTTCCAAGACTTGATTAACAATGAGTTGAGAGTCACCCAAGACTCTAACATTATTAACACCCATCCTATTGGCCATAATAAGACCAAGAAGTAAGGATTTGTATTTAGCTTCATTATTCATGCACTCAATGTTTATCTTGAATGCAAAAGGCATGACCCTCTCCTAAGGGGAAGTGAGTATCACCCTAGATCCAACAATAAAGTGACACTTTCTACCATCATAGTTGAGATTCCTATAGTCTTTGGGGAAGATCGAAGGTTGATATTTCTTTGAGTCTTCTTCCTTCACTTATGAAACCTCGACCATAAAAATCTCTTCAAATCTCTCACTTGGAAGAGAGGCAGTTCCAAGAGCATGATCTATGCCTTAGGAATCAAAGGAGAGAATAATTAGAAAGTCATTCTCTAGAAGTTTAACAATTTATGTTGGTTTTTTAAATATAGTTTTTACCATAGTGGCTTTGTTTTATTAACATCAAACCCTTCGATTACCTTAGGGGATTATAACTCAATCAAAGGAACAAGATAGGATTCAGGCTTTGAACCATGAGGCTTGTTTAATTGATTAGTAAGGAGCTCGAGCTCAATATGAACCCCTCGTTTCTTCTTTAGGTTGGCCATATGGATGTCAAATGGCTTTGGGTCACCCTGAGCCATGAAGACCTTCCCCAGATGTAAGAATCTAACTTCCTAGAATAATGTAGAAAGGATTTCCTTCATCTTATGAATCTAGTGTCGACTAAGAATCATATTATAGTTGGTTTCCTGATCTATAATATAAAACTCAATCAACACAGTCATGGGTCCAAGAGTGACCAAAAACACTATAGTTCTAATAGAAGTTGCTTTGAGGTTATCATAGCCTCTCATCATGTTTCGTATTGAAGAATAGTTTGTCTCTCCATAGCTTAGATTCTAAAGAAATGAGAAAGTGACTATATTAACAGTAGCTCCATTGTTTATCATTGCACACTTAACATAGTTGTTATAAATCCAAGCCTTGAGATATGACATAGGATAACCTCTTCATGCCAACTCAGCATTAGTAGGCATCTTGCTAATGTTGAATATGAACCCAACATCTCTCTTAAATTGGTCAGGGGAATAGACATCAAAGTCTATATAATTGATTTGGGCCTCCAGAAGGGAAGTGAAGTGGATAAGATGGCCAAGACCCAGCTCTTCTAATAAAGTTGATACATGCACAAGATAATTCTTCAACAAATCCAGGAAGGAAATTTTGAAGAAGGTATTATTCAAGTCCTTAGTAAAATCATAAGCTCCTACTAGTTTGGGAGCTACCAACGTATAATCTGAAGTGGAAGGATAAATGGGAATATGTTGTGAAGAATAATCTTGGGTCTAGGTTATTGTGTTAACTTTAGGTTTGGTTTCTAGCTCTACTAAGCCTACAATCTTAGTTTGATTTCAACTGTCTAAAGGGGGGGATACTAGAGGGTTTATCGACATAGATTCCTCGTGGTCGTTGTTTCCAATAGGCATCCCATTTTTAGTATCATGATGATTAAGTTTTCGATTCTCAAGGTGCGTTGGAAGGGGGTCTCTATAAACCCTAAGAGTAAAATTTTGTGGAGAGATAAGCCCCATGTGAGTGATCTACGTAGGTGTCATGGGATTATCCAATAACATATAAATGAAGAGTTGTCTTTGTTTCTCTGGAAGTTGTATGAATTTACTACAATCATGATATGTCTAAGCATCATGTCCTACTACACTATGGAAACTGCAATATAAGCTAGGGTTGTAGTCATGAGGTATTTGATTCTAGTTTTCTTGTGGCCTATAGTTTCTGTTATTATTCTATTATTGGTTGTTATCATTGAATTTTGGCAGCCTCTGGCCTTGGTTTTGATATTGGTTTGGGAATTGATTTGGATAATAATTAGAGTATTGAACCAGGACTTGAGCCTGGACCTGTTCGTGGAGGAACAAAAGGGTGACTTAAATCAATTGTGTTGATTGAAGGAGTGAAATTATTACTCCTTTGGTTATTTGCATTTTCATTGTTATTACTGTTATTTTCATTTTTGGTGTTAACAACGTTCGACTTCTTGGATTGATCAGTTACATCATCTGTCATAACGCTATTATTCTTGTTGAGGACCTTGGGTCCTTGGCTATTATTGTTTGAACTATTGGGATAATTTGAATTACACTGAGATGGGTTGACCAGTCTCCCATTTGGATGATAAGTCTTCCAACCACTATCAATCACCTCTTGGTCAATGTAGAGAGCACCTTCTAAGACCTCCTCATATCTCATAAGAGGATACTCTTATACCTCTTCCTTGGTTTCCTGATTAATGGAGTAGAGGAATAGATCACATAACTCTATTTGATCCATATTAGGAGCACTTGTAGAGGACTAGAGAACTTTCCGCCATCTCTAGATGAAATGGGTAGATGATTCATTATGATCTTGTTTGATTTGGAGGAATTATCTTATTCCCATGCTCAAGATCTTGTTCATATCAAAAGCATTTATGAACTCTGAAACAAATTACTTAAATGAATGAATCAAGGCTTCTTGTATTTTGTAGTACCAGTAGAGAGAAATCCACTTCAGTGTGTTGGGGAAAATATTAGCTACAACTGTGTCCCATGGTAGTATCTCTCTAATGGAATTTGTTATGCTTTGGTATGTGCATTTAGATCCCCCTCCCCTTTGAACTTTGGAAGGTCACGAAGCGGTCATGGAAGCATTACACTTTGTATGGTAAAGTTAAGGAGCTCTTTGAGATATTCAACATATGTGCCCAACACATAGGACTCTACCATGGCCAACCCTTGATGGGGAAGTGGAGGAGGAATAAGAGGTCTATATGGTGTAGAATAAGCATTTAGAGGAGTATAATACATCCCCTAAGGCCAAGAATACGAACCAGGAAAGGAAAACATGTCCCCTTGCGGTGATTTAGAGTACATATGAAGGTATAGAGGAACATTGTTTTAGTACAAAGTGGTAGGTGTAAAGCTAGGGAATTTCATATTTCCAGTTGGGATGGCATTTGAGAATGTACTTCTGGTTGGAACTTATGGAGGATATTTGTACAAACTGTAAGATGGCATACCTAGCGTGCTTGATCTGGTAAGGAGGTCCCCAGGGTTGGGGGCAAAAATGTAGTCCAAGGGAGGTGAAGGAATTGAGGTCACATAACCAAAGTTATAAACATGGTGGGGGATCTTTCCTTGTCATGCAAAATATGTAGCACTAGAAGGTTGGGCAAGCTTTAGTTCCCTATCTCTATCCACCAATGTTGAAGATACATCTCCCAAAGATGATGTTACATTTGGTTTAGGCATGTTCTGATCCTGGTTAGGAAGCAAAGGAACATGATGTCCTACCATGGATTGATCATTGGGAGGCCACCCCTCTTTTTATGTATTTCTTATCGTAGGAGGAGGGGTAGTAGTGTTGTTATAAAGAAGAACATCATTATACTCTTGCATCTAGTCCAAGGATTGGTCTATTGCCTTAAGACACTCATCGCTTTGAGAAAAGCATGCCAGGAGTTATTTATTTGGCAATAGATAGGATGGGATATAATTATCTTACATTTTTATTTGAGGTCTTGACAAGACCTGAGGATGGAACCCTTTCTCTCCTATAAATGCCATATTATTTGATCTCTAGAACTCAGGTTGTGGAATATAGATAGGTTGATTGACCTCCTCAATTCTAACTGATGATCCATTATTGGTGCCTTGAAGAGGGGGGGTGTGAGGGGAAGGTAAATTGGATGAGTAATTATCAACCCACCTTGATAGTGAGGGTGACTGTTGCATACTCATCTGGCAATAATATGCTTCAAGACCCAACATGGGCTTGTCATATTCCTAACATGACATATTCGAGGGGTGTATAAACACCCATAGAATAAGAGGAGAGGAGAAGGATGGATAGAAGAAGGAAGAAACAAAGCTAAAAAAGGAACTAGTCCATTTAGGGTCCACCAATTTTGTATGTCTAAGAATCAACGCATGAATCTATGACACACGTGACCTTCTAAGGTCATGTTGGGACAACTGATACAAAATGAAATATGGATATAGAATGGATAAATATGGTGGATAGGTGAAATGCACAAAAATAGGTGAAAGTGGCTAACAATTAATCAAGGCAATTGAATGTCCATGATGGGCACCATGGGAATATGCTCATCTACGGAAATGAATTGTTTTGTAACTTGGGCGAGTGAAATGGAGCAATCTAGGAGTATGGATACTCTAAGGAGTCTGTCAATGTCATTTTTTCCAAACAACCTCTGAACTGGCTGTGGAATGCGTGAGAAATATCCTACATTTGACTCATATAAGTCTCTAGACAAGGTCATGGAGGTGTGGGATGAAATGTGTGGGTAGGAAAAATGGGTGAGTTACGGAATCTAATCCTGACCAAGCTAACTATGCTAGAACACGTAAGCATTGGCTACTTCAACATTCAAATCCGTTAACTGTGAGATAATGACGGGTGGAAGTGGGGTGGTCTAGAAAATGAGATGTCTGAGGCCTTGGTTAACATCTATCAATTGTGGAGCTAAGTTTGGTTGAGGTACATGTGAATCACACACCAAATCTCTATGTTTCCTAGGGTCTTGGATGGTCATGTGGGATATGCAAACTACTAAAGCAAAGAAACAAACAAACTCGCAAAGAAATCCAAAAAATGGCAAGGTTAATGTTTAAGGAACCTGAGACAACTAAGGATACGTTAGAAGATGTGTTAATTCCTTTCTAATTAAATCTATGTTCCTAAATTAACAAACGGAAAAAAATAAGATTTAAATTAAATCAATTCAATTACTTTCCTTGAATTTAATTAAACTTACACACTTATAACTAATTAACAAATGAAAGCTAAGTAATCAAACAAAGGAAATGAATCTAATCTATCTATTTTTGTGTTTTTCCAATGATTTTAATAAAAGGGAATAAAACTAATAAAAGAAAACTAATTAATTTAATCTAATGTTTTTGGATTTTTGTGTTTACTGGAAAATAAAGAAATGTGCAAAGACAAACTAACTTCTTCTAATTAAATGAAATTGCTTTTATTTTAATGCATATTAAACTAAACCGAGAGATAACTAGATGTGGCTATTTCCATGTGTAGAGGATTTAATTGATGTAATAAAATAAATGTTTTTCCTATTTGTAATTGTGGATGTGACTTCTTCTAGCTCTACCTCAGAATCAGGGGAAGAACAAAAAGCTTCTTAGAAGCAATTCTTCCCTTAAAACTTCCCCAGTAAAATAGAAGCTTTCTAATGAAGAAATATAAATCTAACACAGACACAAAAGCTTCTAGAGATAACTTCCCGTGTAAATCCACAAGGATAGGCTGAGAATTGGCTTTTCATGGAAGTTTTGTTTATTTACAACTAATACTAAATTTTGAATGCAGTGAACTTTCTTAAAAAATTTAATAATGAAGGAATGATAGCAAACACCGTAGCAGAAACTTCCTCTGAATCCTTTTGAGGAAAATCCATGGGCGTAAGCTGAGAGGAAACCCTCAACAAAATATTTGCAAATGAAATATACTATAACAACTATTGCAATTGAATCTTTCTAAAGAAATGTGTTTAATTAGACTAAAGCTTTAAACCTATTCAAAATAAACAAAGAAACTTACATGAATTTAATGATACCCCAACTTGGAAATGTTATATTGAGACAAATCCAACACTGGAAATGTTTTTTAATGTACCCTCGGCTTCTTTTCCAATAAGTGTTCATACGTATCCAAAGAGTTGTGTTAGAAAGTGTGCACAAAGAATGGGATAATGTTGGAGCCGGTTGGTTTGTAAGTAGTCTAGTGAAAATGTGAGCGAAAGAACAAAAAGGTAAAAGAGTTGGCTTGTTTGTGTAATTCTTGGTGGGATTTTTGCAGCATAATAGTGCAAAATCAAATTGAGAAAATCCAAACCATGCTTTGGGAAGAATCTTGGTTCTTATAGAAATTTTGTAGGGAAGAGGTGCAACCCATTTGGCAGCCAAGAAATGCCACATACTCAAAGAAGGGGTAGTTAACTTATTAACAGTAGTAAGTTAGGAAGGACAGTTTTATACACATCTAATGAGCTCAAGAATAGTCAATTTAAACAAGAAATGTGTGAGAAATATGAACTAGAAGAAGGAAACATGCGTTCAAAATCACCCTGGAAAGTCTCGGTCAAAAGTGCACAGGATCTCCAATTTGTGCAGAGCAGCGGTTGTGTAACCACTGCCAAGGGTAGATTGATGATTACACAAATATCCGGGCGGTTACATAACCATCAACGCGGTTCCATAACTTAAAGATGGAAAGCTAAGGAAAATATTGTAAAATGATAAAGAAAAGTGGGAAAAACATGGAAATGGAAAAGTAAAGCAAACTAGCCTACAACAACATACTGCAAGTGAAGATTTGGACTTGAACATCATTGGAAAGATAGTTTTTCATCATTGGGGATTTAACTATTCTAACAATGTTGCACCATGCAAAATCAGATGCGTACAAGCACCAACCCTATAAGGAGGCTAAACCCCCAAGATGACCAAGCACCAACTTAGCCACCTGAATATGAAGATATCTTAAGTACTTATTGCTCCAACAACTGATTGTGATCACTTTTTCATCTTTTTCCTCTCAAAACTCTTCAAACAGCTCTCTCGCTCTCCTTGTTTTCTCATACATACACCAACATGTGTTTATTAGGTCTAATGACATTAAATACCTTATTATTTGTCCATATAAACTCTCTATTCCTCTTATCATCTCTTCTCTCAATCCCTCTCAACACTCTTCACACTCTCCTCTTGCTCGCTCACAACTCCGTCAATTCCACTACACACACTAGCTCAAATGAGCAAACATAACTCACTTTATATACATGACTCATCTCATAAATCACCTTAGGTTAGAAAAGACCATTAAGTTGGTATTAACAACATTAAAATACACTATACACCATCATATTAGTCATATGAAGAGACCTTAAATGTTGGCATAGGCCTAAACAATACAATGCTCCACAATTAGTCCTCAAAGAAAGCTATCACTCAAATGGTCACATATTAAACTTCAAATGAACACAATAACTTCACCAATACTCCAAAAACACCATACATGCCAGAAAAAATCTCTCAAAAAAATCTTCATGCTTTACCAACTCTGCAACCTCCATCTACATCATGGCTCATTCCATTTGGTAAACAACTCCCATAAGGTCTTAAGCACCTATATTTCAATCTACAAGCATGAGTTGGTTCACAAAAAAACATATCTTCATAACACAAGTAGCACATCAACAGAAAGGTATCATCATCTAGTAACTAAAACAACTCAAGAAACCACCAAAATAGGGCATATGGCACTGAAACACCTCCATCTCTAAAACTGATCAAACTAGCAATTAGGTCTCAAGAACTAGTCTTGAACTTATCAACCTCTAACACCTCCAAATTAACATCCAGGGACATCCACCACTTGGAACACATCACCAAGGACCTGACATACCACTTCAAGTAATCACATGCATATGTCACATGGAGAAAACAACACAAGCATACATGGTCCTATCACTTTCTTGGCATTACTAATAGGGTTAATTAGGCCATTAGGGATTAAACATGAAAACACCTCATCAGATCACACAAAGAGATCAAACACATCAAATCAAACCTTTACCAACTGTCCATTCCCATAAAATATTACGTCAATATGCAAAACATTAAAAAATCATTCAGACCTCCATGAATGGTTTTTTCCCTTTAGGCCATAAGTGATAAGAAACATTGGAAGAGTTATTTTACTCATTTCTTGCATATAACTTGTCCAAATATATTTATGAGCACTTAGCACATATCTTAATCTCAAAGAACCAATTGGTTTCACTTCATGAAACCTGCACCTCATGTCTGTGTTTGTAAATATCCATAAAACGAGGATTTTTTTGTATTTTATCAAAACACCTGGAGCATGAAACCACCACCAAAATGAGATTTTAATAATTATATAAAACTTTGAACCTTCACATTATCTTTTCCAATTCATTTGGAGCCCATACCATTCATTTATTTCCTATCGCTATGAAACTAGGGCTTAGGGAGGGTTAAAACCCACTCGCCTTCTTAATAATGGTTTATAAAAGTATGACATTCATTTAAACCTATTATTCCTGAAAAACCTTCTTTGATCCATGCACTAACCTCCATTAAAGGATAATACTCCCATGCAAAACACACGTGTGTGGGTGAGCATTCAAACTTGCTTTTTGAGTTGGGAATGACTATTTTGGGAGCTTGGTAGAGCTCAAAACAAACTTTCTTGCATTTTCTTCATCCTCCTGACCTAAAAAATTTCTCACATCTCTACAATGACCTTATCCATGTTATCCAATACTCATCCATACTCGGATACCTCTGAAACTCACCATGCACCATGACTTGCCCATGATTTCTTGCCTTGTCTTCACGAACTTACCTCTAAAGGACCTTGAACATGCACTAAACACATGAATGATGACCTTGTACACCTCCTACATATGTTATTCACTCTCATGACACATTCCACATGATCATACTAACTGGATCTGCCTCATGCCTTATGCCAACACACTATCTGTTTACTCTATGTATACGATTATGCCTAGAATGACTAGTATCAACATATACCACACTAAAATTGACATGTTATTCACCTTGCAGACTCACTAACACCTCTGACACATCTTCTTGAACATTCAAGACATCATAACAACCTTCATACATATTTTAGAGCTCATACACAAGACCTGTTAGCCGAACCATGCATCAAGAACATGTATGCACCAAGACACCAAACCACTACAACACCTCATAATACTAAATCACCTCACTACCAATGAACCTTCACTCTTCTTGATGAATTATACCTCATACAAATGACTTAAGATAATTTGAACTACATATAATTGTAGAGTAACTACTATAATAAATGATGTACAAGTGTTAACATAAAACAAGACACAAGAATACTAACATGTATAATGTGAAAACCCTAAGCAAGAGAAGGATATAGGAAGATTTAGATGATATCCATGTAATTTGGAAGTGATATGGGCAATGTGAAATGTTGAAAAACTATTAACAAAATGTCATAAATTCTCCCTAGAAATTCTAGAACTCATAAAGGATGTAGGACAGGGGTGCCTATAGCAAGGCAACGACGTTTGGGTGCTAGCAACTAAATCTAGGCATTGGTGGCTATAAAAATACTCATGATCTAGTTTCTTTTATGTCAAAAGGGTTTCATGAGTATTCCATGTCTATCACCTGATATTCACTCCTTGATCGTTGAAGGTACCTGTAACCTACAACAAAGAAGTTCACCTACACATACCCATAAGCCACATCAAATCTAAAAGGAAAATACAAAATGGGGAGTCAGAATGACCACGGGGGTCACCTGAAGAGTGAAATTATGACTGATTGTGATAGTACATCTTAAAATCCATGTAGTTTTTGTGTGTGTGTGTGTAGAAATGATCCCCTAGGATGCCCTTGTGTAATTTCACTAGATAGCAGGCTAGATATGCTAAATGATTCAAATGTGTGGGATGAAATAGAATAAACTTCCCCTCCTACGTTGTGTATGTATAATAGTGTAGCCCTTATCAATTGAGTGAATAGTAGATGGATGCCTTTGAAGTGCTCTTTATGTCTTTGGATGCAAGCTTATGTGATAGTATGTAATGCTTAGTGTTTGGTCCTTGATTTTGAAAACATAATTATGTATTTATATGATTCCCTTATTTGAATTTCGTAATTGACAACTAGAAGGTTTAACCATAAGTGAAAAAAATTCCCAAAATATAAAAGAGACCCAAAAAGAGCAAGTAAATGTAAGAAAGGCTTAGGAGTGCCCTAGAGGGACAAGAGAGGCTAAGAAATTTTATTCTAGATGGGATCCAGTGTCTGAAGCCATAAAATATAAATAAGTTAAGTTCTATTTGGGTTGTAGGGTATGGAAAACCAAAGAGAAAGCAAGAGACAAAGAAAAGAGGCCAAAGATAGTTGTCAACCATTAGTTTTCTTGCTTAGGAATCATGTAAATGGTAGCATGCTTTTAGGACCTATAAATGTACTGAAGTGTGTGATTTTGTGTCTATATTTTCCCTCACTTTATGTTGTTGAATTTAATACTCGATAACATAAAGTAGATACAAGATGTGTACCATATGATCTTGTAGAGAAGAGTGTAGGTGATAGCATGCCAAATGGATAAGTGAAGCGTGGAGTGGTAGTAAAGTGAAGAATGAAGACTAGGAAAGGGAAGTGGACCCTAGAGTAAAGTGTGTATGTTGTAGTGTGATGTTATAGCTTGTGTGGGTAGCATCCTACAAAAGAAGAGAAAGAAAGTAGTCAAATTTTAGCATATGATAGATATGAGAAACATGTGTATAAGTATGTAAAAATTTGTAAAAGTGTGTAAAAGGAAAGTGTACACCTGATGCATAAGAGAGTAAGAGATAAAAAAGTATCTTGTTGCTTGGAGTTACAGATTTAAATGCTAAAGCCAAGTTTTTTAGGTGATCTCACGTCAAGAGTGATTTTTTTGGGTGATCTCATGCCAAGAGCGAGTTTTTTGGGCAATCTCACACCAAGTACAATTTATTTTGTGGTCTTACGCCAAAGGTGAGTGTTGGGGAGAGAGGTATAGTTGTACTCCCCTACCATGTTTCTGCCCTCATAATAACCACTGCATATGGTATGTCCCAATTAATTTTGATTGTCTCGATTTGTTCTAATTAGTTATAAATTGTTCTGATTGTGTTGATTATAGGAGATATAATGTATTGTATCTAGAATAAAATGTCTGCTACTGTAGAACTACTATGATGACTTGTATAAATTGTGCTAATATGAGAAGATGAATATTTGTGTCCCTGGTACATTAGCACCCTGAGGATGACATAAGTGCCCAGGTGCTACTGTTTGATATTTTGTGCCAGTGTTCGTTCTATGCATGAGGTCTATGTCTGATTCTAGACTATTTTGTGAATTTTTTTTGTGCCGATTTTGTATTGCATTGATCTATGTTGTAGCTTTGAGTTGTTGTAGGGTGATTTGTTCACCTAGTGTATGTCCCCCTCATTTACAGTTCATGTGATGAGAGTAAGAGAATGCAGCCCAAAGAAGAGGACATGTGGCTGATTGGAAGTGGATACATATGGGGGGTAGGGAATGTGCATGGTAGAAACCAAGGCACATGCAAACAAAGGAGGCTAGTAGTAAGTGTTAGTGCAAAAAAATCTAGTATGAAAATAGGAGACAATGTAACCAACAAGTGTGAAAAGAAGATAGACCATGAAAATTGGGTTTCATACATGGGACATCACTCACAATGTCACAAGATAATCAGGGCCGAAGCGGTCAAAAGCATACAATGATCAAATAGGACATAGGGCATAGCCTACAAATAATAACAAATAATAAGAATAAAGTAGAATAGATAACCATGGTTAGATTCATCCTTCAAGAAAAATAATACACATGAAGCACCTGTTAGCATGTTAGAAAGATAAATAATATGTCAAAGTGTGTATAAATCAACTAGTAGTAAGTGCTAGTAAGAAGTAGTAAATGATGAAACAATAGAACCTATAATGTGTGAAAGTAGTAAAGGTAGATTCCCCCAGGAGTTTTTTTGGGACTGGAAAGGGATACAATATTGAGCATCATGCATTATGCAAGGATTTGTAAGAAATTTGAATTCACATATAGAGACGAAGTGAATGCATAGGTGTATATGATAAAGATAATGACATACTAAGTATTATTTAGCATAGTAAACAAAGTGCAAGATGTAGGTAGTATAAGCTAGCAAGCATAAATACAACAAATATATGTACATGATGTATGAGTGTGATGGTGTGATATGCAACGTGGGAAGATGATAGCATCAACATGCCCCTCAACGAATGTGTATGATATGAGGTTTGTTTATAAAATCCCACTCAATAGTCAAGAATGAACCATATAACAAGAGTGTGTCATTAGGAAATGGATTATCTGATAATAGATTCTAGAAATATGTATCTTGAAACATAGAGCATTAAGGGTGTAGGTGATGGGAGGTTCATTTCATAATTAGACCCTCAATAGTTGAGTATGAACTGTAGAATAAGAGTGCATCATAGGGTAATGACGATATAATATTTGTACTAAATACGTAGGAGTTCTTAGAAAGTTTAGACATGAAGCATGGAGCGTGAAGTGTAGTAGTAGACACTAAAGAAAACATATAGTGATGGAAAGGGGGGGAGAAAGTGTGATGCCCCCCAAGTGTGTATATCAGGAGCTTGTTGACAAATATATGTGATCATTGTGAGCAAGAATAGCCACAATATGTATAGTGCATGAAAGGATGTATACCGTATATACGAAGTAGTATGTGTACCATGATTAAAAGGATCCATAAGTCATAATGAGTAGTAAATCACGTATGGAGTAGCATAGGATCGTAGAGAGATATAGTAAGGTGTTCCCATAGTGCAAATATGAGAAACTTTTTCTAGAAATATTGACGTGAAGTGCAAAATAAGAGTAATGTATAGATGTGTATATGAATTGTATGGATAGGTAATTACTAATTAGAACATGTGATTATGGGGGAAATTTGGATGTACCCCAAGTGTGCAGGTGATGGACATCTAGTAAATGAGAGTAATAGGCAAGGCCCATGATATGTTAAAGAAGATGAACATATGTGGTGTGAAAGTGCATATATCATAACATGTGGAGTAGGATTGTGCCATACAAGCGGCGAAGCTAGAATAGATAGAATATTGGTAAAAAAAAGAGCTACCAAAGAATAATGTGAACATGATGATGGGAAAACCCTATAAAGTCCAAGATCCCAATTGGATGAATAGGAAGTTTATAGGAAATAAAAATGTACCCATGAGGAGAAAATGGAATAAGTGAAGCATTGTGCATGTTAGAAACAATGGAAACATAAGCACAAATATAAGGATCAAGATATGAGTCAAAATATGTGTATCATGTGTAATGTTAGGATGCTCATCAGTAATAATGAAAATTAATAAGTGTAGTTTAGGAATATTAGAAGTAATAAAGCAGTATGAACTATCCCTTATGATCATCGACAAAAATGTAGAAAAAGGGGAATGGATGGCCCCCATGAATGTAACAAGATAAGGTGTAGCCATAGTAAATGAATCATGTATAGGATCTTGGAAAGTGGTAGCATTAGGAATCATTGTAAAATTAGTGTACAATGCTCTAACTTGTGATGAAGAAAATGTGGAGAGAGATGTAACATTGGAATTACTAAGCATATGATCAATATAAGTGCATCGAGAGTGATACATAATGAGAGGAGTATCATGGGTTCCAATAGAAAATTGATCATGTAAATCCATAGTGTTAGGGTGCAGCCCAAGAGGAGAAAGATGTACAATGCAGGTAATGTCATGAACATCATGTATAAGAGGAGTATCACAAGGAGTAGCAACATGAGGTGTGGAATCTACTATAACAGTATCCATAGAAGAAGGTGTGGTAAGGGCATTGTGTGTTATGACATGGGTAGAAAGAATTATATGAATAATATGCAATTAAGGATGGCCTATAAGGATAGTATAAGCAACATCATGATGCATAACATGACATAAAAAATTAAGAGTGCAAGATACCATAATAAGGGGAAGAGAGATTGTGCCCAATACTTGTTTAGGTGTATTATCAAAGCCACGTATACAAAGAGTGGATGGATTGAGATGAGTAATAGAAAGTCCTATTTGATGAAGAAAGGAAAAATTGCTTACATTAAGAATTGATCAAGGATCAAATTTGATGCACTTAATAAAGATATTACAAAGTTGAACTTGGGTATTTTTGTCACCCTCAAAATTCCCCTCATTTTCCAAGTCTAGACTTAAAATTTTGAGTTGGTGCCTCTAAAAACATTGAAAACAAAGTATTGTGAAATATGGTTCTTTCCAAGGGCTTGTGGTCTCTTGGAAACTTCTTCATCAGATAGGAAACTTCTTCCCATTTCCCAAAAGGTAAAGAAGTCCTCCTAACTCTTCATATTTTTCAAGTTATGGCTCAGCGGACCTGAGGTGGTATTATTTGCCCAAGGCGGGCTGGTAGGGCTGTAGGAGTTTTTTTAGCACTTAACACCTTTTGGAAAAGGGAGCAGTTGGTGATGGTGGGCCTGCGAGCCCGCGCAGAGAGATAGAAAAAATAATTCCTAAGGCCTGCCACCAATTAGATGGTGCCACGTAGCTACGTTGGAAAGTCAAAGTAGGGATGCGGGTCGGCAGATAATTTTGAAGTTTTAAGCATTTTTTATCAAAAAGAGTTAAAAGTAAAAAGTGATCTGTGACCCCATCGCCGAGCAGATAATGCCACACATCTGACCGTTGAAAATTCAAAGTGGGCGAGCAAGCCAAAATGTTCCAAAATGCCTTTTCGTTGTTAAATTTATAAAGCATAAAGATCCCCCCTGCACCTGCTCCAATCAATTTATTCCATGTGGGTGACCCAAATTTAAAGTTGTAAAATCAAATCGAATGGCCCATATTTAAACTAGCAAAATAATGTGATAGTCATATATTTGAAAATCTAGTTTTTCCACCATTAACGTTTCTTTGCGAATCAAGAATTCGAAAGGGCACAAATGATTGGAATAAGTTGTAACCGTTTCTTGCTTGCTCAAGGATAACCCACGCATTGATAATCATGCCTCAAACCCTAGGTGTGCTATGGTTCAAATTTATGATTTGTTGTCATGAATTGTCTTCTAGGTGCAATCTTTCTTTTTTTGGTGACCCTAATGATTTCTTCTCGTGTTCAACCTATATCACTCTTTATAGGCCTTCAACATAAATCTTCATGTAGGGATGTACTCTTTAAACTCCTTAGCACACTTCAGATTAATCCTAGTACATCCCCTAACAAAGGGATGTATTTTATTAAGGCACACTTGGAAAAATTTGTTAAGGGTGTTAGTTACCATTCTCTCCCTCCCCGACAGGTGGTTTCCTTGGTTCAACATAATATCCATCATATACCATCTCCTACTTTGGAATATCTACCTTTTGTTACTAACGATCTAGCAATAGATCCTAATCTGGTGCATACACACACAACACATTCTTTTCATGATTATCTTTGTGATGATTATCTTAATACACATTCTATTGATAAAGGACATTATTAATTTTCTCTTGCACTTGATATCTTAGCAATGATTCTTCGTCTACCAATTCCATATCACATACTACACTTGTAACACCTTCTTCCATAGACAATGCTACAATAGATTCCACTCCTCACTTTAATCCTTTTTGTGATATCTCTCTTATACAAGATAGTGTAGACACTACTTACATGCACATCATTCTCCTCTTGTGATGGACCACAATGCTACTGATTTACATGATGGAATTTCTATTCATGTGCATGCTACTCTTCCCACTACGTCTCACTCTCGTAAAATTTGATTATTATCCCTCTAATCAGGTCCATACCACATATGAGGATATAATAAATGTTACCCCATTTTCATACTCTCCTTGAGATGACATAGTATTTAATTCTAATATAGATTCCATTTCTATGGGTATTTACATACCATCCTCCCCATTATGGCTCTACTCCTATTGAAAGTGGTGCATTAAGCCACATTATTATGAAAGATAGTATTGAGTGTCTACCCTCTTTTCCTACTCATCACCAAGATGTTGAACCTAGCTCTACAGGTTATATAGATGGTTGGACTAGTGGTCATGAAAAAACAAAATTTTCTCCCCTTATAGATGATGATGCCATGGATGGTTTAGATTCTAGTGGAGATGAAAGTGTTTCTAGTTTACATACGGATGATATTCCTTCCATTTATACATTGCTTGATGATATTCCTTATGAGCTAAAGTCAATTCATAGTGATAGTCATTATGATGACATGAATAGTGCAAATGAATTAAATGAACATACTTGTGTTTCAACTCTTCCTCTTGAAAACAATTGAAATGATTCTGTTATTACTTATAATATTCCAATTATAAATGAAAATGTGCATAGAGATAATGATAATATTAACAACAATATGCATGTTGCTTCTTATTTGGTTGCATCTCATAAACATTTTGTTGATACCTCTCCTAGTATCAATACTTTTCCTGCTAATAATGGTAATATACCTTTATAACCTCGTCCTGAGATTCAGCCCTTAGAGACTCAAGTTTTACCCAATTCAGTTTCACATGACACATTTCCCACTATGGCTTTTAGACCAACCAATGTTCCCACAACTACTATTAATGGAAAAGTACCACAATTTACATTATTATTATTTCTCAAAAAATTATTTATCTCCATTTTTATTGGTATGATTGAAATGATTTGACAATTTTTTAATCTTATTGATGTGTAATTTTTTTATATTTTTGAAAATAATATTAGGAATAAAAATAAATACCCTCACATTTATTATCCTAACATTTTGTAGATACTCACATTTGGTAAATTACTCTTTGACACCATTTTTCTTGACATTTCTCTCTTGCTCAAACAAGTGCACTTTACCCATTCTCATACTGGTACATCCATAGGTCTCTTATTTAACTTACTTGATATTATACACTCACATTTCGACAAGTTTCTTGAGAATTGAACGCATGAAACAAAGTAAGAAACTCACTTGTTAGCTTCCAAACTTCACGAATCAAAATTATATAGTACAGGTGCAGGAACGTCCATATGGTCTTGACCCTAGTGTATGGTTTTGACCTTGCTAGCTTTGGTCCAAAAATTTCATTGCACATTATTCTTTAGGTCACTTACTCCTCCTCAGTCAACCTTTGTAACTGAAACACATTACGAAACATATATAAGAAAGTGAAACTCACCTCATTTAGTACCTAACACTTTTATGGACTCTTTATTGCAAATGCTAACACAAAAGGCACCCAAAGCTCCCATATACTCTAAAAGCACCTTTACACATTCATTAGGGAAACACTATTTATAGGTGTGAAGATTCCCACTAGGTCTAGGGGAATTCTTCCCACATTTTTAAGCCCTCAAAGTCACCCACTCAAGTAGATTGGCAAGAGAGAAACTTAAGTCAAACATTTTCAAAGGAAAGATGTTGAATCTAATTACACTACAACTCGATATAACATGCTAGGTGGAGAATGACATTTGGTTTGAGGCACTCTTCAGAGTAGGGCCAATGTTGGAAATGTATGTGGGTTCCCACAACCCAACTAATGTAAAAAAAATTGCAGGAATTCGTCCATGGTTAGGATTTTAAAGATTGAGAAGAATATTCAAAGACCCTCGCAGTGTGATCGACAGTGACCGATAGAGAGCGACAAAGAGAATTAGACAAACAAAAATCCTAAAAAAATCATAGACTTTAGTTCTTAGCAAGTCTAAAGCCATACAAATATGTCTAGACCATATATACATTCATGCCCCTACTATACGGTCCTTCCTAGGGAGATTCTCAGGTCATAGTTTCAATCTCAAAGCATACTCAGATCTAGATACCCATGTTTCAACATCCAGATCACCTAAATCATCCCATAATCACCTGTAGTTAGCTAAGTGCACTCAATCCCACGTATTTTTGAGTTTTTATTGCATCATGTATATTTGTTACAAGTATTGAAAGTGTTATTATGATATTGAATGGTTAATGTTGGAAGTTAATTAGTCAAAATAACCCCCTATAGCTCATATTTCATTCCTTGTTTGATTATAGTGTAAAAAACCTAATCAAAGCTAAAAATGGTGAGAACATTTGGTGAACCTGACTCATACATTGATAATCATGCCTCAAACCCTAGGTGTGTTATGGTTTAAATTTATGATTTGTTGTCATGAATTCATCTTCTAGGTGCAATCTTTCTTTTTTTGGAGACCCTAATGATTTCTTCTCGTGTTCAACCTATATCACTCTTTATAGGCCTTCAACATAAATCTTCATGTAGGGATGTACTCTTTAAACTCCTTAGCACACTTCAGATTAATCCTGAGTACATCCCCTGACCAAGGGATGTATTTTATTAAGGCACACTTGGAACAATTTGTTAAGGGTGCTAGTTACCATTCTCTCCCTCCTCGAGAGGTGGTTGCTTTGGTTCAACACGATATCTATTATATATCATCTCCTATTTTAGAACCTCTACCTTTTGTTACTAATGATCTAGAAATAGATCCTAATCTGGTGCATACACACACAACACATTCTTTTCATGATTATCTTTGTGATGATTATCTTAATACACATTCTATTGATAAAGGACATTATTAATTTTCTCTTGCACTTGATATCTTAGCAATGATTCTTCGTCTACCAATTCCATATCACATACTACACTTGTAACACCTTCTTCCATAGACAATGCTACAATAGATTCCACTCCTCACTTTAATCCTTTTTGTGATATCTCTCTTATACAAGATAGTGTAGACACTACTTACATTGCACATCATTCTCCTCTTGTGATGGACCACAATGCTACTGATTTACATGATGGAATTTCTATTCATGTGCATGCTACTCTTCCCACTACGTCTCACTCTCATAAAATCGATTATTATCCCTCTAATCAGGTCCATACCACATATGAGGATATAATAAATGTTACCCCATTTTCATACTCTCCTTGAGATGACATAGTATTTAATTCTAATATAGATTCCATTTCTATGGTATTTACATACCATCCTCCCCATTATGGCTCTACTCCTATTGAAAGTGGTGCATTAAGCCACATTATTATGAAAGATAGTATTGAGTGTCTACCCTCTTTTCCTACTCATCACCAAGATGTTGAACCTAGCTCTACAGGTTATATAGATGGTTGGACTAGTGGTCATGAAAAAACAAAATTTTCTCCCCTTATAGATGATGATGCCATGGATGGTTTAGATTCTAGTGGAGATGAAAGTGTTTCTAGTTTACATACGGATGATATTCCTTCCATTTATACATTGCTTGATGATATTCCTTATGAGCTAAAGTCAATTCATAGTGATAGTCATTACGATGACATGAATAGTGCAAATGAATTAAATGAACATACTTGTGTTTCAACTCTTCCTCTTGAAAACAATTGAAATGATTCTGTTATTACTTATAATATTCCAATTATAAATGAAAATGTGCATAGAGATAATGATAATATTAACAACAATATGCATGTTGCTTCTTATTTGGTTGCATCTAATAAACATTTTGTTGATACCTCTCCTAGTATCAATACTTTTCCTGCTAATAATGGTAATATACCTTTATAACCTCGTCCTGAGATTCAGCCCTTAGAGACTCAAGTTTTACCCAATTCAGTTTCACATGACACATTTCCCACTATGGCTTTTAGACCAACCAATGTTCCCACAACTACTATTAATGGAAAAGTACCACAATTTACATTATTATTATTTCTCAAAAAATTATTTATCTCCATTTTTATTGGTATGATTGAAATGATTTGACTTTTTTTAGTCTTATTTAGGTGTAACTTTTTTATATTTTTTGAAAATAAAATTAGTGAGAAAAAAAATACCCTCACATTTATTATCCTAACATTTTGTAGATACTCACATTTGGTAAATTACTCTTTGATACCATTGTTCTCGACATTTCTCTCTTACTCAAACAAGTGCACTTTACCCATTCTCATCTGGTACATCCATAGGTCTCTTATCTAACTTACTTGATATTATACACTCACATATCAACAATTTTTGAGAATTGAATGCATGAAACAAAGTAAAAAACTCACTTGTTAACTTCTAAACTTCACAAATCAAAATTATACAGTAGGGGTGGGAATTTCCATATGGTCTTGACCTTAGTGTATGGTTTTGACCTTGCTAGGTTTGGTCCAAAAATTTTCATTGCACATTATTCTTTGGGTAACTTACTCCTCCTTAGTCAACCTCTGTAACTGAAATCACCTTCATAATCATATATAATCAAGTGAAACTCACCTCATTTAGTACCTAGCACTTTCATGGACTCTTTATTGCAAATACTAACATAAAAGGAACCCAAAGCTCCCATATACTCTAAAAGTACCTTTGCACATTCATTAGGGAAACACTATGTATAGGTATGAAGATTCTTACTAGATCTAGGGGAATTATTCCCAAATTTGTAAGCACTAAAATTCACCCACTCAAGTATATTGTCAAGAGAGAAACTTAAGTCAAACATTGTCAAAGGAAGGATGTTGAATCTAATTACACTACAACTACATATTGCATGCTAGGTGGAGAATGACATGTGGTTTGAGGCACTTTCAAAGTAGGGTCAATGTCGGCAATGTATGTGGGTGCCCACAGCCCAACTAATGTAAATTGTTTTGTAGGACTTCGTCCATCCTTAAGATTTTAAAGATTGAGAAGAATATTCAAATACCCTCGTAGTGTGATCGACAGTGACCGATAGAGAGTGATAAAAATAATTAGACAAACAAAAACCCTAAAAAAGTCATAGACTTTAGTTCTTAGCAAGTCTAAAACCATACAAATATGTCTAGACCATATACACATTCATGCCCCTACTATACGGTCCTTCCTAGGGAGATTCTCAGGTCATAGTTTCAATCTCAAAGCATACTCAAGTCTAGATACCCATGTTTCAACATCCAGATCACCTAAATCATCCCATAATCACTTGTAATCAGCTAAGTTCACTCAATCCCATGTATTTTTGAGTTTTTATTGCATCATGTATATTTGTTACAAGTATTGAATGGTTAATGTTGGAATTTAATTAGTCAGAATAACCCCCTATAGCTCATATTTCATTCCTTGTTTGATTGTAGTGTAAAAAACCTAATCAAAGCTAAAAATGGTGAGAACATTTGGTGAACATGACCCGTGCATTGATAATCATGCCTCAAACCCTAGGTGCGTTATGGTTCAAATTTATGATTTGTTGTCATGATTCATCTTCTAGGTGCGATATTTCTATTTTTGGTGACCCTAATGATTTCTTCTCGTGTTCAACCTATATCACTCTTTATAGGTCTTTAACATGACTCTTCATGTAGGGATGTACTCTTTAAAATCCTTAGCACACTTTAGATTCATCCTGATACATCCCCTAACCAAGGGATGTGTTTTATTAAGGAACACTTGGAACAATTTGTTAAGGGTGTTAGTTACCATTATCTCCCTCCCTGACAGGTGGTTGCTTTGGTTCAACATGAAATCCATTCTCTACCATCTCCTACTTTGGAATATCTACCTTTTGTTACTAACGATCTAGCAATAGATCCTAATCTGGTGCATACACATACAACACATTCTTTTCATGATTATCTTTTTGATGATTATCTTAATACACATTCTATTGATAAAGGAAATTATTAATTTTCTCTTGCACTTGACATCTTAGCAATGATTCTTCATCTACCGATTCCATATCACATGACACGCTTGTAACACCTTCTTCCATAGACAATACTACAATAGATTCCACTCCTCACTTTACTCCTCTTTGTGATATCTCTCTTATACAAGATAATGTAGACACTACTTACATTGCACATCATTCTCCTCTTGTGATGGACCACAATGTTATTGATTTACATGATGGAATTTCTATTCACATGCATGCTACTCTTGCCACTACGTCTCACTCTCATACAATTTATTATTATCCCTCTAATCAGGTCCATACCACATATGAGGATATAATAAATGTTACCCCCTTTTCATACTCTCCTTGAGATGGCATAGTATTTAATTCTAATATAGATTCCATTTCTATGGTATTTACATACCATCCCCCCCATTATGGCTCTACTCCTATTGAAAGTGGTGCATTAAGCCACATTATTATGAAAGATAGTACTGAGTGTCTACCCTCTTTTCCTACTCATCACCAAGATGTTGAACCTAGCTCTACAGGTTATATAGATGGTTGGACTAGTGATCATGAAAAAATAAAATTTTCTCCCCTAATAGATGATGATTGCATGGATGGTTTAGATTCTAGTGGTGATGAAATCGTTTCTAGTTTTCATACGGATGATATTCCTTCCATTTATACATTGCTTGATGATATTCCTTATGAGCTAGAGTCAATTCATAGTGATAGTCATTATGATGACATGAATAGTGCAAATGAATTAAATGAACATACTTGTGTTTCTAATCTTCCTCTTGAAAACAATTGAAATGATTCTATTATTACTTATAATATTCCAATTAAAAATGAAAATGTGCAAATGATAATATTAACAACAATATGCATGTTGCTTCTTATTTGGTTGCATCCAATAATCATTTTGTTGATACCTCTCCTAGTATCAATACTTTTCCTGCTAATAATGGTAATATACCTTTATAACCTCCTCCTGAGATTCAGCCCTTAGAGACTCAAGTTTTACCCAATTCAGTTTCACATGACACATTTCCCACTATGGCTTTTAGACCAACCAATGTTTCCGCAACTACTATTAATGGAGAAGTACCACCTTCGAATGAGCCTCTCCATGTCTATGTCATACCACCTCAAGAGGCGATTTCTCTTATGCATGTAGTTGGAGATTTATAACGCAAAGTTAACACATCAACTCTAGAAAGAAAATCCTATTATGCTAGTATTGATGCTAATACCATCCATGGTAATCTTGTTCATAATTTTTTTTTTTAATCTCATTTCCCTAGGAATTTTTTCATGCCCACATTCCAATTGTTTGATGACACTTCAAATCCATATAAACATATTATGCATTATATGACACTTATGGATTCATATGACAATGATACTTTACTTTTAAAATCCTTCTCATGAAGACTTACAATGATACATTACTTCTAAAATCCTTAGGTTCTTTCAAGGCCTTGAAGATGCTTTTATAACACACCTTAGTTACCATAGAGACGCTAAGGATATATATGAGCGTCTATCTTCTTTACATCAAAATGAGATTGAGCCCGAAGTTGATCACATTCTATGCTTAAAATCCAACATGCATTTACTTATATATCAGCAAAGTGATTTAGATATGTAATTTATATTCTACAGAGGCCTCAAACAATCCCTTAAGGATTAAGTATTATATGATACATGTGACTCATTTAATAAGCTTTGTTTGTGTGTTCTTGATTTAGAGAAAAATATACAACAACCAAAAAAGTCTCAATATTTGGATATAAATATTGTCACCCCTCATATTACAAATGATTATGAAAAATAACTACAATCTTTACCCAATGACCATACAATAAAGGTCTTGCATCATGGTGACACTTTTTACCATCTTGGTCCTAAACCAAAATTTCAGGAACCACCCCCTCCAATAAGGAAACTTGTCTATTTTGAAAAAGCTATTGATCATCATGATACTATTTTTTTAGCGCTAATTGAATAGAGGTTAATTTGGTTACCACCCAATGATCATCCTCCTCCTCATCGGTTTGAGCGAGAAAATGTTCGTCCCTTTTGTAAATTTCATCGTATTAATGGGTACCCATGACAATGATTGTTAAGCATTAGATCAAAAAACTAAGTTATTAGAAGAAAAATGCATTATAGCTCATGAGACATGACATTCAGAAAAATCTACTTCACCCCCTTTATGACATAAGGATTAGACACATGTTTCATTTGATAAACATTCTCTTACACTTGCATCTAAGGATGTTTCTCACACCAAAGTTCTTTCTATATAAGGGCAATCTAAGCCCATTTATAAATGGATCAACCAGGACCAAGGGATTTTCTCAAAAGTTACACATATCACTTCAAAAAAGCCTTTGGATAGATCCATTATGCATTTCACCAAGCTAAATATTCACGTTTAAATGTCATAGTGCATTGTTAGTGCCTTATATAACTACTAAACATTAAACACATGTAGTACTTTCACATCCAATGTTTTACTCGTTACATCCCTAATCCACACTGGTCATGTTTGTTACCCTTTCACATAAGTTTCCTTTGGGCATATTTGAGGATCACTTTTCATTCTTTTTTAATAATAGGTTTCCTCATCCTATATGCTTACAAGGACTTATATAAGGGTTATTCCTAATTAGTGTGACATGTCCTCCCATGGTTATGTGAATATTAGTAATAAGGCACAATCAAACACTTAGTCTGATCCAAATAACGACCCAGGTGGTAATTCTAGAGGGGCAACTACCAGGAGGCATAACTTCTGCACCATAGCTCTGATTGACTCCGTTCAAAATGCATCAGAAATATTGGAACGAGTAGAAAATGGTGGAAGAGTGAAAAACTTTGTTTGGAAAAGTTTGACCCCTAAAACTACTTTTAAAGGCCTTAAATGTAATTTTTATAATGTTGTCTAAAAATAGTAATTTCTAACAATAGTAATTTCGTGAAATCCTTGCATATGTAATTCATGAAAGATGAATCACCTTGCCTCCCTTGATATTGGTGACATTCCACATTCTTTTAGATGTATATTCGTATTTACAAAAACAATACATGAGTAGGTGTAACCGCAAGGGAAAGACACACAAATCTCCTTGCGAGATAGCTATTGTAATCACAGTCTTTTGAGAAATATACATATATTTTCAAAGATAGTTTTGAGAATTATACATATCTTCACAGAAATAGTTTTTATATTTACATTTGGCATAATTATTATTCTGTTATTTAATCCCAAAACCCCCTAAGTTTCAGACCATATTCCAACATCTCGATCTCACATACCATATATTGTTATACATTACCCTTCTCCTCAACCCTCTTTGGCACATATAACTACCATGGTTCCACTGGCACTTGAGAAAATATGAGGTCTCTATCCCTCCATCATATTTTATAGTTGCTTCACCTTCTTTGAAAGTCCTCACCAAGTAGCTTTCATGATATCCCTCTTCCTATATATAACCATGCACTAGAAAATACAAAAACATTGATATAATCACAAAAGATAAAATATTCAAATATTTTCAAAAATGTAAAAATCATGACTTATTTCTCTAGCATACATTGTTAGCACTTTGCATTATATAGGGTTTTTATCCTTTAGGTCTGATAGATAATTTTTTTCTTCCTTATATACATACATTCATGGGGTATATTTGAGCATGATGTAGGACATACAAATCAATACATGATTTTGGGAGCTATCTTGGTTCCTTACATAATTTTTATGGGGGCATCCCTCCACACAAACCAAGTGCAATTACTTAATTATGGTGTCTTTGTTATCTTTTGAACTAACAAGACCAACACATTTGTCTTGTGTGGTGTTGACCGCTATTGTTTCACATTCTCTTATACATCACTTGTTATGAAATTTCATCAAATTATGATACTTTTATTTTTCATACGTGTTTGCTAGTTGTGTGTGTAGTTACTTATTTGTTACTCTACTTGTGGCCTAAGGGCCTTGTTTGTCTTGTGACACCATGGGTGTCCTGTGTTTGTGGCATCATGCATTCTTGTATAGAATTTATTGATTATATGATCAAGGTCCTTGATTGTCTTGTGATACAATGGGTGTCTCATGTTTGCAAGAACCAAGCCTTTTGTCTGACATTGATTTCACTACTATCTTTGCACTTGTTTTACATATGCACTACTCTTATTTTTGCTACTAGTTCTCTTGTTGACATTGTTGTTACTATTCTTCTTGGTGCTATTATTTCTCTTGATTATGTACCATAGTCTTTACCATGTGAATCCTATTTTAATGTATAGGTTCTTCTTGGTGGTCATCACATTAGTCCTTTACGTGCTTTTCTACACATATTATTAGCTTTATCAGACATGGTTACACATCTATTATTTTAAGTAAGGTACTCAAATTATTTATCACACACACCTCAAAAGAGGGGGCATTCATCTGGGTATATTCTATATCTACAACAAACATAGAAAAAAAATTGAGCTTAGACACAGATAATGACATGAAAAATCACTTAGAAACAACATTAGACACAGAAAATTAGGAAAACAAGCTTAGGGTAAAAAATGTATAGTATAGTTAGGACCATACAAACATTCCCGAACCATTTATATGGTTTTTCCCCATGGGTAGTTACCACAACTTTCTCGTTAGTTTCTGATTCTCACATCTAGGCACATGTTTTTAGCATAATTTCATACTCAGATGACTTAGTTTAGACTAGTTTCAGGAGGCATGAAAGGTTTCTTTCCTTCTTCTCCACAACACTAAGTTTCAATTTCAGTTTCAAGGATATTGGGGGCACGGGTATCTTTTCTCAAACTATATTCAAGCACATTTTAGTTCTATTTAGTTTATACTCAATTACGTGGCACATGGGGAGAGTATGAGGGTAATTCATTTTTTGTTGTATAATGTGTCCTACTTTAAAAAATTGGGCTTGGATCCATTTGTAGAGGTGTGGTTCATGGGGTTATGGAAGGTAGTGAAGTAGCTAAGATCTTCATAGATAGTCCTTTCCCTCCTCTTACACCTAAAGGAGAAGATATCAAAATTGTTGAATGACTTTGATACATAATCTTCTTCCTTCACATGGTGCTTCAACTCCTTGTCCTTCTTTTCTCTCTTCGACATTTGTGTGTTTGGTTCCATACACCCAATACTCTGATATCTCCTTGACATAATTGGGGACTAATCACCCCTCATCCTTTGTCAAATTTTAACAATCCAAATCTCCAAGTATAAGCAAAGAATGTGAAACTTTCCCCTCCATAATAAAAATAGGTGTATTCATTCCATGTGTTTGCATCTCTTTATGTCACTCTTTACAGTTTCAAATTTTATTCACATTACATGCAAGTTAAAGTTTAATTCATTACCATAAACATCAACTACACTCTGTGTTGTAGGTTTCATCATGGAGTCTGTGAACACCAATACAACGAGATCTTGCAAAACAAACATCGAGTGAAGACAAAGCATGTCTACACACGTAGGTATCTCTTCCTTTAAGCATGAGATTTCATTTCACTCTTAAAGGGGAGAAAATTCAGGAACTCAAATTTGGTAAGTCTACTCTTTGACAATGTTGTTCTTGACATTGCTCTCTACGTCAGTCATCAAGTTCTGCGTGGCAGCTTGTCAGATGAAGTGTGTGACACACAACCTATCAAAACATGCCATCTACACACTGAATCCTCACATGACACGTGGCAGAAATGAAAAAACATCAGACATTCAATTGATCCTCGGATCAATCAAAGTGTGCTACATGTCTTACACGTTTAGTTTGCACTATATATTTCAGATCACCATAACTCCTGCTACAGAGCTTAGATTCATGTGCTCTTGGTCTTGTTGGAGAGATGTTGATGTGAGCTACACTCTAGGTTATTCAAAATCAGATTTTTGGCATGATTTAGTAGGCAAAAAATGGAGAAATGTCAGTCAGGACATTAATGCATACATCCAGTTGACTCAACCACCCATATTTCTTTAGATTTGGTCTCATTTATTCTTCCACAAGCTAAAAAGATAGGGGAGGTGGATCTGAAAACCTTGCAGGTGGATTTATAGGCATTTATTGCTTGTTGTTGGTGGTTGGAAATTTGAATCCATGTTTCCCTCTCTTTCTCCCTTTCCTTCACTCTCATTCTTTTATATATTATTGAGTATTGCTCATTTTTAAATGTTGGACTCTTTTGGTGTGCTAAGGGCACTGTTCTTCTGTAATTTGAGTTACAGGCCTTTAGATCTAGCTCTTTGCATGTGGATACCAACCTTATCCACCATTGTAATCGACTATGCATCTTTTGGAAGTAATAAAAAGCTTTATTTTGTGGTTATTCTCCACCCTAACTCGTTTTTATTGCATCTTCTTGGCTCTCCTTTGCATTATTTGTTTGTTGTGCATTTTCAAGTCCCTTGAAGATTTTCAGGTCCCTTTTCTGATTGTGCTACATGAAAATAAATGTGTGAGTGAATTTCAAATTGTGGCACACATGTCTGCTCTACCTCCATGTATTTTCCTTCATTTTTTCTCAAATATGAGTGTGTTCATCCCCCTCTTGTTGGTGCTTTCACCTCCCTTTAGCTTAGGTTTTCCCATTCCATGCATCTCCTTATCACCTTGGTCCCTTAGAATTGTAGAGTAGTGATAGGTAGTTGTGTTTCCCTTTGTAGGTGTAGTTTTGACAGTAGAAATAGGTAGAGGAAGTCAGCCTTCTCTGGAGGTCTATCTCAAGAGAACAAGGCCCTACAACTTTTATACAATCCCATGTTGCCTTAAAATCCTAGTTCATCATGATCTGGGACGGGTGCAATTTTGAGATCCATCAGATTATATTATTACTTATACTATTCCAATTATAAATGAAAATGTGCATAATGATAATGATAATATTAATAATAATATGCATGTTTCTTATTCTTTGGTTGCATCCAATACACATGTTGTTGATACCTCTCCTAGTGTGAATACTTTTCCTGTTAATGATGGTAATATAACTTTATTACCTCCTCCTAAGATTCAACCCTTAAAGCCTCAAGTTTTACCCAATTCAATTTCACATGAAACATTGCCCACTATGGACTTTAGACCAACCAATGTTCCCACAACTTCTATTAATGGAAAAGTACCACCTTTAAATGAGCCTTTCAAAGTCTATATCATACCACCTCAAGAGGTGATTTCTCTTATGCATGTAGTTGGAGATTTATAAAGCAAAGTTCACACATCGACTTTAGAAAGCAAATAATATTATGCTAGTATTGATGCTAATACCATTTATGGTAATATTTTTCATCAAAAAATATTTCAAGCTCCTTTCCCTAGGAATTTTGTCATGCCCACATTCCAATTGTTTGATGGCACTTCAAATCCATATAAACATATTATGCATTATAGGACTTTTATGGCTTCATATGACAATAATAGATTCCTTCTAAACAACTTCTCCTGAATTCTTACAATTGATGCTCTCTCTTGGATTACCCTTCTTCCTAGTGTCTCCTTAGGTGCTTTCGTCAACCTTGAAGATGCTTTTATAACACACCTTAGTTACCATAGAGGCCCTAAGGATATATATCAGCCAAGTGATTTACTTATATATCAGCCAAGTGATTTAGAAATGTAATTTATATTCTATAGAGGCTTCAAACAATCCCTTAAGGATTAAGTATTTTATGATACATGTGACTCATTTAATACGCTTTGTTTGTGTGTTCTTGATTTAGAGAAAAATATACAACAACCAAAAAAGTCTCAATATTTGGATATAAATATTGTCACCCCTCATATTACAAATGATTATGAAAAATAACTACAATCTTTACCCAATGACCATACAATAAAGGTCTTGCATCATGGTGACACTTTTTACCATCTTGGTCCTAAACCAAAATTTCAGGAACCACCCCCTCCAATAAGGAAACTTGTCTATTTTGAAAAAGCTATTGATCATCATGATACTATTTTTTTAGCGCTAATTGAATAGAGGTTAATTTGGTTACCACCCAATGATCATCATCCTCCTCATCGGTTTGAGCGAGAAAATGTTCGTCCCTTTTGTAAATTTCATCGTATTAATGGGTACCCATGACAATGATTGTTAAGCATTAGATCAAAAAACTAAGTTATTAGAAGAAAAATGCATTATAACTCACGAGACACGACATTCAGAAAAATCTACTTCACCCCCTTTATGACATAAGGATTAGATACATGTTTCATTTGATAGACATTCTCTTACACTTGCATCTGGGGATGTTTCTCAAACCAAAGTTCTTTCTATATAGGGGAAATCTAAGCCCATTTATAAATGGATCAACCAGGATTTTCTCAAAAGTTACACATATCACTTCAAAAAAGCCTTTGGATAGATCCATTTATGTGTTTTGTCAAGCTAAATATTCACGTTTAAATGTCATAGTGTGTTGTTAGTGCCTTATATAACTTCTAAAAATTAAGCACATATAGTATTTTCACATCTAATGTTTTACTCGTTACATCCTTAATCCACACTTCTCATGTTTGTTGCCCTTTCACCTAAATTTCCTTTGGGCATATTTGTAGATCACCCTTCATTCTTTTTAAGAATAGGTTTCCTCATCATATATGCTCACAAGGACTTATCTAAGGGTTATGCCTAATTTTTGCAACATGTCCTCACATGGTTATGTGAATATAACTAATAGGCACAATCAAACACTTAGTCTGATCCAAACAATGGCCCGGGTGGTAAATCTAGTGGGAAAACTTTTGGGAGACATAAATTTTGCACCATAGCTCTGATTGACTCTGTTATAAATGTGTCAAAAATCTTGGAATGAGTAGAATATGGTGGAAGGGTTTAAAACTTTGTTTGGAAAAGTTTGAGCCTTGAAATTTCTTTTAAAGGCCTCAAATGTAAATTTTATAATGTTTTCTAAAAATAGTAAATTTGTGAAATCCTCTCATATGTAATTCATGGAAGATGAATCACCTTGTCTCCCTCGATATTGGTGAATTTCCACATTCTTATACATGTATCTTCATATTCCAAAAATAATATATATTTAGGTGTAACCCGCAAGGGAAAGACACACAAATCTCCTTGTGAGATAACTTTTGTAATCACAGTCTTTTGATTAATATACATCTCTTTTCAAAGATAGTTTGAGCATTATACGTATCTTCTCAGAGATAGTTTTTCTATTTACATTTGGCAAAATTGTTATTTTGTTATTTAATCCCAAAACCCCTTGAGTTTTGGATCATAGTCCAACATCTTGATCTCACATACCATATACTAATATATATTACCCTTCTCTGAAGCCCTCTTTGGCACATATCACTACCATGGTTCCATTGGAACTTGAGCACATATGAGGCCTATCCCTCTATCATCTTCGACAATTGCTTCACCTTCTTCAAAGGTCCCCATCGAGTAGTTTTCATGTCAGCCCTATTCGTGTACATAGTTATGCACTAGAAAATATAAAAACACTGGTATAATCACAAAAATTCAAAATACTCAAATATTTTCAAAAATGTAAAAACCATGACCTATTTCTCTAGCATACATTGTTAGCACTTTGCATTACATATGTTGTTTATCCTTTTGGTTTGATAGATAACATTTTTCTTCTTTACATACATACATTCATGGGGTATATTTGAGCATGATGTAGGACATACAAATCACTACATGATTTTGGGAGATATTATGGTTCCTTACATAATTTTTATGGGGGCATCCCTCCACACAAACCAAGTGTTATTACTCAATTATAGTGTTTTTTCACTTCCTCATTATGTTTGATTACATACGTAGTGCCTTTGCCATCTTTTGAAATAGCAATACTAACATGTGTGTCATGTGTGGTGTTGACCGCTATTGTTTCACATTCTCTTATACATCACTTGCTATGACATTTCATCACATTATGATACTTTTATTTTTCATACATGTCTCCTAGTTGTGTGTAGTTACTTGTTTGCTACTCTACTCGTGGTCTAAGTGCCTTGTTTGTCTGGTGACACCATGTGTGTCCCATGTTTGTGGCATCATGCCTTCTTGTATAACATTTATTGATCATAGGATCAAGGCCCTTGATTATCTTGCGATACCATGGGTGTCCCATGTTTGCAAGCACTAAGCCTTTTGTGTGACATTGATTTCATTACTATCTTTGCACTTGTTTTACATATGCACTACTTTTATTGTTGCTACTAGTAATCTTGTTGACATTCTTGTTACTATTCTTCTTTTTTCTATTATTTCTCTTGATTGTATACTAGGGTATCTACCATGTGAGTCCTATTTGCACGTATATGTTCTTCTTGGTGGCCATTACATTAACCCATTATGTGTTTTTCTACACATATTATTAGATTTATCAAACATTGTTACACATCTATTATTTTAAGTCAGGAGCTCAAATTATTTATCACACACACCTCAAAAGAGGGGGCATTCATCTAGGTATATTCTACATCTACAACAAACATAGACAAAATTTTGAGCTCAAACATAGACAAGAACATGAAAAATCACTTAGAAACAATATTAGACACCAAAAATCAGGAAAATAAGCTTAGGGTAAAAAGGTATAGTACAGTTAGGATTGTACGAACATTCTTGACCCATTTCTATGGTTTTCCTTGTGGGTAGTTACCACAAATTTTTTGACAATTTCTAATTCTCACATGTAGGAACAAGTTTTTGGCACAATTTCATACTCAGATGACTTAGTTTAGACCAGTTTCAAGAGGCACGAAAGGTTTCATTCCTTCTTCTCCATAACACTCGGTTTTAATTTTAGTTTCAGGGATATTGGGGGCATGGGTATATTTTCTCCAACCATATTCAAGCACATTTCAATTCTATTCAGTTTATACTCAGTTGTGCAACACATGGGGAGAGTATGACGACAATTCATTCTCTTATGTATCATGTGTCCTAATTTACAAAATTTGACCTACATTCATTTGTAGAGGTGTGGTTCATGGGGTTATGGAAGGTAGAAAAACAACTAAGATCTTTGTAGATAGTCCTTCATCTCCTCTTACACCTAAATGAGAAGATATCAAAATTGTTGAATGACTTTGATACACAGTCTTCTTCCTTCACAGGGTGCTTTAACTCCTCATTCTTCTTCTCTCTCTTTGACATTTGTATGTTTGGTTCCATACACCCAATACTCTGATATCTCCTTGACATAATTGGGGACTAATCACCTGCAATCCTTTGTCAAAGTTTAACAATCCAAATCTCCAAGTATAAGCAAAGAATGTGAAACTTTCCCCTCTGTAAAAAAAATAGGTGTATTCATTCCATGTTTTGCATCTCTTTATGTCACTCTTTATAGTTTCAAATTTTATTTACATTACATATTTACATTCAAGTTAAAGTTCAATTCACTACCATAAACATTGACTACACTTTGTGTTGCAGGTTTCATCATGGAGTGTGTGAACACTAATACAACGAGATCTTGCAAAACAAACATCGAGTGAAGACAAAGTGTGTCTACACACTTAGGTATCTATTCCTTTAAGCATGACATTTTATTTCATACTTAAAGGGGGGAAAATTTAGGAACTCAAATTTGGTAATTCTACTCTTTGATAATGTTGTTCTTGACATTGTTATCTTTCTTAACCAAGTGCACTTTATCCATTCTTATCCGGTACATCCCTAGCTCTCTTGTCTAGCTTGTTTGATCTTATACACTCATCTATCGACAATTGTGAGAATTGAATGCATGGAACAAAATAAGAGACTCCACTTGTCAGCTTCCAAACTTCACATTACAAATTATCATTCTTACGTAAAAATGTATAGTACGAGCAAGAATGTCTATATGGTTTTGATCCCCTAGTGTACAATTTTGACCTTGTTAACTTTGGTCCTAGAATTTTTGTTACACATTATTCTTTGGGTCACTTACTCCTCCTTATTCGGCCTTTGTAATTTAAATAACCTTCAAAATCATATACAAGCAAGTGAAACCCACCTCATTTAGCACCTAATACTTTCATGGACTCCTATTGCAAAAGATAACACAAAAGGCACCTAAAGCTCTCCATACTCTGAAAATACCTCTGCGCATTCATTAGGGAGGCACTATATATAGGTTCGAAGCTTCCCACTAGGTCTAGTGGCCTGCTTCCCACATTTGTAAGCATTCAAATTCACTCACTCAAGTAGATTGGCAAGAGAGAAACTGAAGTCAATCATTGTTAAAGGAAGGATGACGAATTTGATTGCACTACAACTAGATATCCCATGTGAGGTGGAGAACGATAGGTGGTTTGAGTCCTCTTCAAAGTAGTGCCGACATCGATGGTGTATAGAGGTGCCCACAACCCAACCAATATTTCTTTTGTAGGACTTCATCCACGGTTACGATTTGAAATATTGAACTGTAGTATTCAAAGATCCTTGTAGTGTGATCGATAGCGACCAACAGAGAACGACAAAGAGAATAAAAAAAATGACAAATCCAGAAAGTCACGGGCCGTAGTTTTTAGCAGGTGCAAAATCATACAAAGAGGTTAAGACCATACGAACATTCTTGCCCCTACTATATAGTCTTGCCCAAGGAGATTCTCAGGTCACAATTTCAATCCCAAAGCATTCCTAGGTCTAGATACCCATGTATCAACATCCAAATCGCCTAGCTAGGCCCAAAATCACATGTAATCAACTTAGTGCACTCATTCCCATATATTTGTCAGTTTTTATCACATCATGTATATTTTTTACAAGTATTAAAGTGTCATTTTTATATTGAATGGTTAATGTTAGAAGTTAATCAGTAAAAATAACACAATCTAGCTCCTATTTCTTGTTTGATTATAGTGTAAAAACTTTAATCAAACTTAAAGGTGAAAACACATTTATTGCCATTAAGTGTGAAAGAGACCTCACATGACAACTTGGTTGCAATAAAATAAAAAAATACATCAATTTTTCTTTTTAAATGACTTGTTTCTATTTAAATTGATGCAAATATAACGAATTTGTTATTTTATAGTCCTATTAAAATACTATTAAAAAAATTAAAGTAACAATTATAAAAGTGCCACATGTATTAACATTTATTACCCCTGACAACTCATTTTTCATGTAATAGTTAAAAATATTAATTAGTTGTTAGACTAAATTTGCTTTATTTGTTCTACTTCTCCATGTTACTTTTAATGCCAATTATTTATGGAAAAACCTATAATGTTTTAAACTAATATTAATGGTTTCTTGGTACTAAATTTGCACTAGTGTTTATTTATTATGCACTAGTGTTTATTTATTATGCACCATCACAAATTCTCCTCTTACAACATGAATGACCCAAACTAACGCTTTGGGGCTCTTTATCACCTTACTATTTGCACCTTGCTTTGTGCTGTCTATTTGTGCCGAATATCTCTCCATTCAGTACAAAATACAAACCATATATTTCTATAAATCCTTTTTATCAATTATAATTCTGAAAAGTATTCAAAGGAATTAAATCTGATTTTGATGTCTTAGGTTTAATTGTACGGTGCACCGGTGGCTGCATTGCATTGTTACATAAAACCATGGTCCAATTAAAATGGTAAATTTGTAGCGGGGAGGACAGGGTACGAGGGACAGGGAGCAGATATCACATTCATAGATATCAGCAAATAGAATGCATAGAAATCAGGTGGAATGCATAGATATCAGTTAGACCAGTAGAATGCAATGAGAATGTACTGGTAACCATGGTTACCAGTACAATCTCATTGCATTCTATTGGATTGGGAGAATGCATTGAAAATAGGTTTTTTTTCTAATTGGTTGGAACACAGAAGTTCGAGCTCACGATTAATCTTGGCTTGATGGCTTACTTCCGTGCATGAGCGTGCTTATACTTCGATTGAAATCTGGTACCATAAATTTGCATTTTCCTTATGTAGGCATATGAAAGCTTGATGATCAATGCTCCTTTGCTGGTCTATTTTGATAATACTGCTATGCTTTTCCTGATCTTTATTGAATGGTTGTAGCCCTTTGATTTTGCAGTCCGAAGATTTTGAATGGTTGTAGCTCTTTGAGTTTGAATTCAAATGAAAGTATAAAAATATTCATGTGAGTGGTCATTTTAGAAAAGGGATTCTCGTCTCATTCTTAGAAAAACCTGACATTTTGGTAACTGCAGAATTATTAATATGGGGAGAGTGAAAATCCAGATTAAAAAGATAGAAAATGTAACAAACAGACAAGTTACATTTTCGAAACGGAAAGCAGGACTCTTCAAGAAATGTCAGGAGCTCGCAGTTCTGTGTGACTCCGAAGTAGCTACAATAATTTTCTCTCACACCGGAAAATTTTATGGCTTTGCTAGCTCTGGGTAAACCTCTAACTTCAACACAGTAATATTCTAAGCTTTTTTAAAAAAATGACTGTAAATTTTAAGTTATTTTCATTTTTTTGCATCAAACTCTTAGAGAAAGCTTGAAATTTTAAAGTTCAAATTTATGGCTTTGTTAGCTTTGGGTAAACCTCTAACTTCAACACACTAATATTCTAAGATTTTTTTGAAAAATAACTGTAAGTTTTAAGTTATTTTCACTTTTTTGTATCAAACTCTTAGAGAAAACTTGAAATTTTAAAGTTTGGTTAAATTATCTGTGGATTTTTTTAGACTAAACTGCCCAAAATTTTAATCTTCAACTTTTAAGATTTTAAGCTTAAAAGCAAGTTGGTTGCCATTTTGAGGCTCTTCACACCATTTCACTGAGTGATGTTTAGAGGTGAACGGTTTGTTGTACCTCAAATCTGTCAAACAATAACAACCATGACCCTTTATCTGTATTTCACTTTCATCTGACTTTCTTCTTCTTCAACATCTGCTAGATTGCTTGTATAAAGGTAAATTGTCCCGTCTATAAATTTATCATTAAACAATACCCATTGCCCATTGCGTACTTAACAAGTGCCAAGGAATGGCATGTCCCTACCGATAGGTTCAAAAAACTTTGAAGTAGGGACTCATTGGTCAAATTGATTGTTCAACACAGATGTTTGTAAGAAGCATATGCTTACCATATGCAAATCAACATTTGGTATGTCAACAAAGTAGGCAGTTATTGGTTTAAGAACATGTTGCAGTAATTGATTTTTTTTTGTCATTACTTTAGGAGCTCTAAAATGTGGATTATATTTCGCGAGTTTTTGCCTATAGAGCAACAATTAAATTAATTTGTTTATGACCAACTTACGTATATTGAAATATAAGTGTCATTATAATTAAACTACATTTAAGGCATGCAATGGACAAGACAATTTAAAACTTGGAAACAAGAAAGATAATGTTTGAAGGCTTTGATTTCGGTTAACACAGGCCTTGTGATTGATCCAAATTCTATATTTTGGTTTAGATTCCTCTATAAAACTACCATGTGTAAAGCTTTATTCCAACAATGAGATATTATTTAATTGGTTTTACTATTTATATCCACAATCCAATCCTAGCTACAAAAAATCCCTTTAATAATATTAATGGAGGGGTGGTTCCAAGCACCTAGAGGATGTGTTAATGTTGTAAGCAAAATAAAGTTCAATGCGTGCACATCATTTTAATGTGTCATTGTACATGTTGCATTGACGGAGTTGATGAATCACTATGTGACAATTCTGCTCTAAAGTAACATAGCAAACCATAACCTTGAGTAAGCTCACTATTGAAAACAACCACCTGTAGAAAGCTTTTGTGTTTATTGGACCTATTCCGCATGTGCCATACCTCTTCCTTGGCTTGACCTGGGATGTATAGGGGCGGTATGCCAGTAGTGGACCACCCCAACTTGGTATCCACGTGGCACCTAAATGGTAGCAAACCAGCACGTGGAATACGTACCACACTTGACTCATCTTGTGTTTGATATATAGTTTTCCTTTGGTGTGTTTAGTTGGATGGAAAGTCAGATTTTGAACTGATTTAAAATGCCAATTTTGGATTGACACAATACTTGTACATGAACGTAAGTTGTACATTGGGTAGTTAATAGTTGTGAATCTTACATGTCAAGGTGTGATTGGTCGTTCTTGGGTAAAAGTTCGACAACCATTAGACAGTACTATGACAACTATGGGGTAGTATTATGTGATCAAGAACCATTTCAACTATAGGACCATGTTTCCCTAATGGCTCTTTTCCCCTAAGATTGCTTTATCTCGATGAGTTCCGAGTCTAGCACAATTGATAGAGCTGACTTGTCTTAAACTTCGTGCATAGACAATAACACCAGCATGTTGGATGACATGAGATATCCTGTCTGATTGCAGTTTTTACAGATGTACATTAAGCTGTTTTGTTTTGTTTTAATTTGAAGCTCTCCCGTGGCCTGATAAACTGACAGGGAAAGCTGCAAGACATTGTTAGTGCAGTTTACAAAGATTAACGATTCACTTTGATTGGATAGAACACCACTGAGCAATTTATAGTTTGAGCAGGTTTGTATTTCTTTTGAAAAATTGTCCATACAGATACAAAAAAATTGTGCACACAACTTTTAACAAAATGGTCCATGATTTGGATATGCAACATAAAATATGACTGATTGACAATTCAAATTTCCTGCAATAGTGCCTGCACAGGCAGGGATTAATAATACTAAAAAGTTTTTAAACGTGGCTATAAAACGAGCTTTATAAATGAGGCACATCATTTATTTTATTTGGGGATTCTTCTTAATGGCGTATATTAATGAAATATAAAACTAGTTAGAAAACGTGGGATGCTTCTTAATGGCATCACTTAATGCACTAATGCCACAATTCTACCGAGTAAGAGACAATTTTCAAAAACCAATACCTAGAGTGAGAAGATGTAATGTCCCCAATTGGGACACCTCTGACCCAAGCTGGATTTTAAGCAAAACTCACAACCAAATGCAAGTCAATCACATGCAAATCAGATTTGTATCAGGCAGACCTGCATTTTATCCGGAAAATGTGACGTGGAGGTTGACATAAAACTCACCAACAGCCCACAAAATTAGCGTTTCTCACTCCAAAATATTTTTAGAATTGATGAACCCAAATCAACCTATAACAGGCTCAAAAGACCTTGCAAAAAATCAGATTTACTAACTGCTGCAATTAACCTTAAGAAATGGTGACTAGGGTTGTAAGAGGAACCCATACAAATCAGTAGTCGAATGCACATATTATTAACCTAAATTGATCCCTATATTTTTTAGCAGCCCAATCATGAATAAAATCTGATTTTTAGAACAATAATGGACTGGAAAATAATGCAGAAATCTGCAGACCTGGGAGTTTGAAAATAACACTTTATAACCTTCTAAAAAATTTGAAAACACTTTATTTTGATCCACAAAAATTAGATTAATAGATGACAACAATTTGCAGACCTAAAATGTCTTCTTTACAACAAGAATCAGTCAAAAAGTGGGTCGCTCCACCTTGAACAATAAACATACCACTGCAAAGATTCAAATACCACTTGGTGGCTTGGGATCAAGTATGTACTCCTAAAAGAATTGGCTGAAGAATCGGTTGGTGGGCTAGGCATAAAGGATATTAGAAAAATAAATATGGCCCTGATTGCAAAAGTGGGTTGGAGAATGCTTATTGAGGAGCAAACTTAGATTGATTTAATTAAGGCTAAATATCTAGCTCAACAAATAGTAACTTCTTTCCTTCATGATGGCCTGCTACCTCAAGGTTCTATTTTTTGGAATAATTTGATACAAATCAGGAATTTCATCAAACAAGGCTGTAAATGGAAAGTGGGTAATGGCAGGGATATTCAATTTTGGAGCGATAACTGAACTAGCTTCAGTCTAAATGATAAATTTGGTTCTGTCAAAGATATTTTAGAGCAAAAGTATGGAACTAAAGTCAAAGACTACATTGAAATGGAGGGTAATAGAAAAAGATGGAAGCAACTTAAGGTTGAAAGGGATGAGCTAAATCTCATAATCTCCTCACTTCAAGTGCAACTGGATAACATACCCCTGAATCAAATTGAAGTTAAGGATGAACTTGTTTGGAACAATTCATGCGATGGGGAATACACTGTCAAATCTGGATACAATTCCTATTTTGAAAACATTCATTATGATTTCAAATGGAGCTTGATTTGGATGCCAGAGCTAACTCCTAAAATCAATTTCTTCTTTTGGCTTGTTCTTAGACGAAGAATACTCACAAATGACAACCTTATCAAGAGAGGCTTTATAATGCCAAATATGTGTTGCCTATGTAAAAAAGAGGCTGAGGACATCAAACATCTTTTTTTACATTGTGAGTACGCTTCAAAGATCTGGAGTTATGCTATTTCAAAATTCAATGTTTGCTGGACAGTGCCAAAGGAATTTCTTCAATATTGGATTCAGTGGGTTCCTCCTTTTAAACATTGTATTGTTAGGAGACTTTGGAAACTGGTTATGCTCCATATTATATGGAGATTTTGGAAAGACATAATTTTTAGAAATAGCAAACAACCATGCAAGAAAAGCTTTACTAAGATTGGTAATGCAATTAAAGACAATATGGAAAGATTTAAACCTCCCAAGAACAAGAAATATCTTGAAGATGAAGAATTTATTCTCTCAAATTGGAAGATTGATATTGAAAATGTTCAGAAGTGAAGAACTTCAAATATTGACAGGTCTTCAATTCATTGGATCCCTCCTCCAAAATCGCTTGCTCATCTAATAACTAAACCTCTTTTGCTTGTAAAAATTCTAGACAAACTTGTTGTTTCTAGTTTAGTCATTAAGGGGGGGGTATTGAATATAATGAATATATTTATAGGCAAACATGTTAGTTGGTAGTTTTCAGTTACGAATTGTCACATAATTGTTCCAACTACATTGTAACTAATCCAAATCATAATAAAATGAAGGTCATACATTCATTTGATGTGCAGTCTATTTCCTGTCAATTCTATCTTTGTCTACATTTTCTAATAGTTGGTTTGTTTCCACATAGATTGAATCCTCAATCTAGATTAGTAAAGCTTCCACATACGCACACAACACATATAGCTGCATATCTTGTGCATTGTTCCCTAGACAAACTTGGATCCGGATCAAATGTTATATTATATACAAAGAGAAAGAAAAAAGGCTGTGTAATCATCTATTGATACTTGATACGGAGCATTCTCCTGTTGGCGTTAGCGGTGGTGGTGATGACCAGGGTGACAAGCTGGATGGTTCTCCACTGCCTCCAAAAACTTTGATTTCTCATGCTACATAAGTTGGTTGGTCCAATGTGCCTTGATTTGATTGCTTGAGGAAATTTTTATAATTTTTTGGTTGTAAATTTATTTTGGATGATTATGCTAAAGTGGATCTTTTAAACTTATTTCTAATTATTTTAATTAGAATATTAATTATTTTAGAGTATTTTGTTATCTCCTTTATGGAACTTTTAAAGTGCGTATATTGTGTTCTTTTTGTAATATGATTCTTTTCTACTCACTTTTTTATAAAATTAATGAGACATTGTACTACATGACTAAGAATTTTAGGTGCCCAATTCTACTCTAGTTTGCAAAATGTTTGGTTTATGCTACTATCATTCATCCTTATAACACACTTATCCTAACTAGCATACCACTCATCCTTACAACACACTTACCCTAGCTGATAAAGAGTGTATAAATATTCAAATCTGGTTGCATATAGCAAAGCCTATTGCTACTTTTGATGTGTTTAAACTGTTGAATTATGAATCCTAATGGAACTTCAAAGCATTCTTTTTGTAATTTTTACCATTACGATGCTTTATCATACAATTCGTGAGGAGAAAAATAAAATAAAATGAAACATAACTTACATTATGCATTTTGATTTGGTTGGTTATGAAAAATGTAAGTTTGGTATGGGCACCTAAACAATTAGTCGACCATTGTATCGTACATGTAAGTTCGTGAAATGTCCCACTTTCCTAAATAACGTCATCGATGACCCTTTTTCTTATTCCGTCCACCTGACAGCTAAGGGGGAGTTCGTAAGGGTGACTTAAGTCATTATAAAGTGCCATTAACAAAAGAAAAATATATACAACACTTATAATAATTTTTATGACTTAATAATTATTAAATCTAGGATAGAAAAGGGGTTCAAATGTAATTTTTATCCATCCTAGGAGAAATGGCGACTTGCCTTAGAAGGGGAAATGGGAACTTAGAAAAGATAAAACAGCATTATATTTTTATATTCCCTATAGGGAAAAATGCGACTTGGTCTAGGTGGGGATATGGGTGTAAAATGCATTAAATTTCCCTTGTTTGCTGATTGTTGGCCCTGGAGGTTGCTTTTGGGTCATTTCTTCTTTAAAAAGGAGAGGTCGACTTGTAGGAAGGCATGCTATGATCATTATATTTTCTAATTTTGTCTTGGAAGCTGAGTGCTTACTACTGTATAATTCTGGGGACGAATTCCCTTAGAAAAAAAGAGTTAAGGGAGAACAAAAGCTCTCCTTTTGACTCATCTTTTGTATTGGAGACTCAAGATTAAAAATTTGATTATTGGATCAACTGGAGCGACCCAGATATGGGCAGACTTTGGCATATTTGAAGGACGTAATATTCAGCTTTTGTACCTGCTGTTCTGAGTTGTTTTCCAAACATTTTTTCTACATTGTTGGAGCTTTTCAAGGGTCCAAATCTCCCCCATTATCCTGCTGTAATTACAGATCTGGATCTGCAAAATTATTTATGTGAAACTCAGTTCTTTGGAGCTCTCAAACTGGTATTTTAAATCTGCAATACTTTCCTAACTTCAGCTCAATAATTTCTGACATTGAAATCTGAGTTTTGCTATTTTTTAGAGGGTTTATACTTCCCTATTAAGTCGCTATTTTGGGCATTTATTTTCAACTGTCTTGCAAGGTTTTATATATCAGTTCTAGTGCTGCTTTAGCTTCATTAAACCTGCATATTATATTGGAGTGGGAAAGCCTAAAGGTATGAAATGTTGATTGATTAGTGTGAATTTTTATGCAAAACCCCAGTCGCATTTGCAAGGTAAAATACAGATTTGTGTGTTAAAAATCTGATATACATGTTACAAACTTAATTTGGTTTTGGGATTGGCTTAGAAACCAAGTGGGGGTTTAAGTGTCCGATTTGGGGCCATTACAGTTCGGTAGACTTAGTTAAAATAGCAATCAATTGTATGTTTACCCCATCCACACTGACCTAGGATTCAACACTGCAATCTACTTTATCACATACTCACACCATACTGCTGTCGCATGTTCACCCCACCCACCCTGACCTAGGATTCAACACTGCAACCTACTTTATCACATGCTTACACCTTACTGCTATGTTGTGCATGCATTTGAGAATGTATTCCGCTCTGTTTTATGTTTATGTAATGTCTACGATAATTGACAGTAGTTTAAATTTGATGGCCGTTTACACATTTTTAGTGTTTTAGCTGTAAAATACATAATGTTTTTTTGAGATCACCGTCTCGTCCAACTTCAAGATTTGAAATATGATAGTAATTTTTTATATAGATCTATATACGAAGTATATATATATATATGTAAGCATATACTAATTTTTTCAGAAATAAATGAAAGCTACTTTTTAATGTTTATATAATACTATAGCTGTACACAATTTGAAGTGCAATAATGAAAAAATGCCTTCACTCTGAATTTTATGTGATGGTCATAGGCGGCCGTCAAATTTAAAGCTACTGTGTATATAATGTGCTGGAAGTGGCCATTCTCCCTACACATCAATGACCATCATGCATCTTGCTATGTGGCCCTCACATTGCATGAAATGATGAAATTAGAATATTTTTGAAAAACACATTGTTTTTCAAACAACTGTTTCAACAAATCTTGTGGAATCACAGTTGACCATCCTGCAATTCGAACCTGCAACCTCTCTTTCATGATTGCAAAGCCTTACCAACCAACTCATAAGAACACAGATGCTGTTAATTCAATCTTTTGGTAAATACATGAAAGCAAATCAATTTTTGTTGACTTTTTGACAGGCAGAGTCCTGACAGGTTGTCAGACTGATGGCGTAATACATACATACATATACACAGTGTACACAGTGCATTATGTACACGATTGGCACATTACTGCCAGCTATTCTCCTTACAAAATATATATATATATATGTATATATATATATATATATATATATATATCGTAGCGGGTGCATTTTGTAAGGAGAATAGCTGGCAGTAATGTGCCAATTGTGTACATAATGCACTGTGTGTATTTTTTTGAGAGTTGTTGTTTTTACTGGATTTGATTTTGACCGGTGTTTTTAATTTTTCAACATGTGTTTTTATAAGCATTGCCATTTGATTCTATATCTGTCATAATTTTGTTCAAACTATAACATTTTTTATTATATATTATATATGATTTTAACATTAAAGTGTCTACAAACTGAAAATACTACTACTTATTTTTCTATAATTTATGGCAGCTGTATGGGGAGCACAATCGAAAGATATAAATGCATTGAAGAAACACTTGATTCTCCAGTGATGGATACAAACAGATATCCAATCATAGATATAGAAAGGTCTCCAGCGCTGGATACAAAGAGGGATTATGAGGTATATTTACGGGTAATATTAATTTTCATATTAATAATATGAATCATCTTCCTTCAAACATTTTTTTACTAATTTTGAATCATAGATAGAATAGTAGGGTTTCAAAGACACTAATTATATTTAAAAATGTTGAAATTATATCTTCATCATGTCGATGAGTATTCTATAATGGTAGTTGGGCTAGTGGTTGGGGGTTGTAATGTCCGTGCACTTAATTTAATAATGATTTTAAATTTGATGTTCATTTGACTGTCACATGTTAATGTCAACATTAAATTTGGCATTTATTTGACGGTCACTTAGATGTTTTTTTTTGTTTGCTTCGAGAAGTCAATTAAAAAATTGTAATATCTTGGCCATACAGTTGAGTTTGGAGTTTTTTTTCTTCAACCCATTTTTTCTTGTCGAGCCCGACATATTGGTGCAGTTAGATTAATGTCATTTGCCATCAAATAGTGGTAAAAATTTGGAGAAGGTAATGGAGCTATTAATAAATGTGGTAGACATAATATCCAAGATAAGAGCCTTGAGATTGATATCTATCGAATTTTTTCAAATAAATATATTTAAGACATCTGTGCTAGTTAAAATACATTTCCAACTTACTCTTTAGACAAAACTATGGCCAGAATGCTGATTGCAAGTGAGACTTCTATACTGATGATTTAAATATGGCAACACTTCATCTAATTAATTTTTTTTCTAAAAAACAATAATATCTCAATATTATTGAAATGATTTCATTGTGGCATAATACTTTCACTTCTTTATGGCCATGAAATTCTCTAGCTTAGATTTTGGCTACAAGCATTTTCCTATACAAAATAAACCTTAAGCTTGCTAAGCTGACATAGAAAAAAATAAACAATAAACAATTAATTAATTTTAGTTTGAAGGTCAGAAAGAAAACCCTTCTCAAGAACAAGCCAAGATCCTCAAGTGGCAATGAATAATGGTAGTAGAAAAGGATGTTTTTCAATCAGAACTGAAGTCTAAGAGAATAAATAGCCATGAATGCCTTTAACACTAGCATAATCTAGCTTGGGCAGCATTCATCAATGTATTATTTTGGAACAGTTGATTTATCCTAATATGTTGGACCTATGCCGCTATGGTGGTCTGATAAGGTTCAACAAGACCTTAGACAGATTACGGAATTAAATTTGTATCAATGATTGTTCTGCATGTACATGCTTCCGTCTCTACTGCCCAAGCCTGGACCAGTAGCTTTTATGCCTGGCATAGTAGAATATGTATCCTTTAAATTTTCATTAATTTAAATTTCTCTTTTTAAAAAAAAATTATACCAAATTTGGGGATCCAACATGGCAATGAATAATGGTAGCAGAAAAGGTTGGTTTTCAATCACAACTAAAGTCTAAGAAAATAAATAGCCATGAATACGTGCAACACTAGCATAATCTAGCTTGGGCAGTATTCATCTATGGAACAGTTGATTTGTCCTAAATTGACACCAAATTTTGAGATCCAACACCATAATGATATAAATGATTTAGGCAATTGAGAATGTGATTAAGTTTTTCCCGGTAATTAAGGGCTCCTAGTTGATTGGATTTTTTCTGAATTTTAAGTGGACCACCTATTATTTGAACCTAAGACCTCCCAAGCGTATATTAGGTGCTCTCACAGTTCACGAGTGAACTATTAGCCCATGCTCCTAACATAAATCTGATTTTTAGAACCGAGTGACTTCGGTCATAGGCTTTATAATGATGTCATAAAGCTACATATAAAGCTCATCATAATAGTGTTGAAAATAATTACGGTGAACCCTTTAATATACATTTGGTTTTTTGATGTAAAATTGGATCATGTTATTTGTATAGCACTTTAATTATTGTAGCATAAAATTGCAGGTTGATCTTGCGGAAAATTCATACTTGTTTGTGTGCTGCAAGCCTGCATCAACAGCTTCACAATATAACCTGACGTAGGTTTTGATCCTCAAAATCTCCATCCCAATATGAGTTTGTGTAACAAACCAAATAAATCTCCCTGTGCAACTGTATTAAACACCAAACTGATATGTACCCTTAACGTATCTCAATCTGTGTGTTTTGTTGCCTTTTAATATGACTCATAAGGCTCTTGCATATATTACAAGATAAGAATAACAAAAGTATTATCTGGTCTTCCATGTCTCAAATAGATGACAATATTGACCCCAAACTTTCCATGCCAAGTAGCATCCACAAGTGGAGAAGTACACTATGCAGTCAACTTGAATCTAGATACTAAGGGTTTTTTGCAGTTCAAAAGCCTCCTTATAAAACCTTCGAATACAATCAGAAGCATATTTAGTTTGGTAAGAATATGCCTATTATATTCATTCGCAGAACAATTTTATTTAATTTTCTTTATTGCAAGTTGAAAAGGTCATTTGATGGATTAAAAAAAGCCCCTTGCTATTTGACTAGGAGCCCCAAGCACATAAATGTTACTTAAGCGGATGTTGCAGTAATCCACATTCTGAAGTAAGTAGAAGATTAGTATCTTAGTGGTAGGAGCACCCATTTTGTGCCTAGGAGGTCCTAGGTTTGAGTAGTTGTTGGTCATCCCTCTATTATAGTGTGTTTTTGATACATTATATGTATATGCAAAATAGACAATAAAGTCACCATTCAACATCTAGAAAAAAGTTGAGAGACTGTGGAGACATAGTAGCCAAGCTAAGTGTAAAGGTCGTATATGCAGAAAAACTGTTTAAGGGCTTCATTTATCAGAACAAACTCATTGAAGAGCACATTCTCTCTTAGAAGAATTAGAATGCCTCGGGTTTGTAAGTTTATATAGTTTATAAGGCTGGCAGGGATAAGTTGTTCCAGGACATGCAGGATTTGGAGGAGTAGATAAGCGCAAAGAAAGATAAGGTCAAGCAACACCTCATAGAACTCCAAAAATAAACAATCAAGGAGAACATGTTTTATCAAGCGAATATAGAGGTAGGGAAGCCACTAAGCATGATACAAGAGAGGCCCAAGACCCCCAAAAGAACGGTAAGGTTGTTAAAAGACTTAGGTGTGTGGATAGACATGCTAGGCCCAATTTTACAAACTGTGCTTGCCAAGTGGAAAATTCTTAAAGATTAGGTCCACTAGATATTTTTGTGGAGATTGATAAAGTGTTACCCAAGGGTGGGAAACCAAACTAGTTTGGAGTAATTTTGAGCCCGAACTTTGTCAAATAATAAGTTTTGGCTAAGTTTTTCCTCTTTCAGAGCATAAAGCACTTTTATGTTCGTGTGAACACCCTTGGTTCTAAGTGGGTTTTATAGGTGGCATGTAAATGCACCCTTTTGAAAGGACCTTAGCTTGCACTTGCAAAATTCATGAAAGGATACCATGTTTGGTGCATATAACCTCTAGAATAAATTCTCTCCTCACACATGTGAGGAATTTTGGCACACTTAGTCAAGGTCTACGTGTAAGGGATTTCGAGGAGAGGCAATCAAGGAACAAAGAGAGACATTAACTACCATTTGAGGGTTGCGTGTATGATGAAGAGGAATCTTTAGAGTGACAAAAATGCAACTACAATTCATTGGTGGGGCAAAGTTACAAAGGGGCCAAGGCCGCCATGGAGAACCTCTAGATAATATAATTGGCACCATCTGGCTTGTGCGCTAGTTGTCAACTAGTAGCTATGTCACTTGGGTCCAAACAAAAACATATTTCAAAGGTTCACTATCACTAAATCACTTTCATTTTCCATTTGAAGATCTTTGGAGATGCTTCCTTGTCACTAAAGCTATGGAATTGTACACATGTATCACTTTAACGTGCTTTTACAAGTCGAGAGAGTGTGTATCTCCTAACTCATCCTCCCTCAAGTGAGAGTCATAAACTAAAAGAACTTGAATAAAGGTAAAAACGTGTATATCCATTAAGTACACAAGTTTATAGATATAGATGTAGAAGCAAATTGGTTCACATAAGAAAATCTTCTTGTCGTCTCAATACTTACACAAGTTCGTTGGACACTCATTGTATGCAAAGGTCGTTGGAAATTGATCAAATGCAACGCCCATCGGAAACTAATTACCTACAACACTTGTCAGTAACTCATCGCAAGAATGTCAAAAAAGCATGTTTGCTACATCAATGTCATCTCTAAGCTTAGTGTATGTTCATCATCTATGGGAAGCATAGATGGACCAAACCTTTTGTAATCTAATCATCATTAAATGTGAAAAATGGCATCTTAAAATGCCTAATTCATCCATATTTCATCTACAGAGAAGGTGCACGAATAACAAGAGGAACACAACTGTGTATGTAGAATAGACGATTAATTCTAAGTTTACAAACCAATACATCTGAGAGAGTAAGGATGGTATGATGTAATTACCCTTTCAAGGACTAAAATTGATAAGTAGGAAATTAGCACAAACCCCAATATTATCAAATCTGATTTTAAAACCAGCAAACTGAAAATAAAACCCAGATTTGAACAACAATCATATTTTTGGAACAACAGTACAAAAATGCATGCAAAACACTTGAAACTCTTAAAACAACTTTGCCATAATCATATATAAGTATTTCAGGCATCCACCAAACCAATTTTCAATACGAAATATGATCCAAAACACTTGCTGGAAATTAATTAAAAAACCAGCAAAATACAAGCTGCAATAAAAATTATGAAATCAGGGTTTAGAAACCCCAAACTCCACACGTAAATATTGATTCCAACCTTATAAATAACAAGGAAGCGAAATATGAATTCAAATCTGATTGTCCGTGCCCTAGAAGGCACCAAACCATACACTCTAATGCAAGTCGACTCCGCAAAGGAGAGGCTCAATAATGCATATAAAAATCTGATTATGACTTCTTTCTCTCAAATCTACAATATGGCTTCAAGCCAAACAAGGAAGGAGGGTTTCCGTCCCCCAACCAACCACAAGAAGGGTTTTCATCCTTCTTGGAAGATGCCACACACTTGGATTTTCATTCCAAGAGTTGAAGAACAATGAGCAAACAACCCACAAAGTCCAATTTAGAGTAAAATTCACCAAAAGTAGATGTGTGCGAATGAAGCCTTTACCTCCTTTTATGCCTCCAACTTTGGTGCCAAGGTTTAGAAGGACAAGGCCGACCCATATAAAGTCATTATAATCTTTTATTTGCTTTTTCAATACACTAGACCTAACTAATCTGCTAAAAGGAAAAACACACTAAAAATGAAATATTAAAAATTAGAAAATGAATGCAAAAGAAGCTCAATTCCTTTTCCCAACTCTTCTACTTCATTGCCATGGAAAAGGGGATGGCAAGAAGTCCAAAATTAGGGTCCTTAAGTGGGAAAAATGGACATTACAATCCTCCCTTCCCGAAATTACTTGTCCCTAAGCAATTGCAAACTCAATGGATCAGCTGTCCTGTGCTCTTCATTCTCCTCACTACGAAGTTCCACATCCTCTAATGAAGTAGGAGGTGGCATCCTTGATAAAGCATCTGCAGCCACATTTTGCTTTACCTCAACATACTCAATATCAAAATCAAATTCTTGGAGCTTACTCACCCATTTTTGTTTCTAGTCATTCAAATCCCTTTGAAGGAGAAAGAATCTCAAGCTATTGTGGTCGGTTTTGACCACAAACCTTCCACAAATTAAGTATTTCCGGAACTTGATTAATGCATACATGATGGATAACATTTCTTTTTCATAAATGGAGAACCTTTTTTTCATGATCCTTCAATTTCTAACTCTCATAAGCAATGGGGTGCTTGTTTTGCATCAAAACAGCTCCTAAACCTTCACCGAAAGGATCACATTCAAGCATAAAGGGTATAGAAAAATATGGAACATCGAGAATTGGACAAGAACACATCACTGTTTTAATTTTGCAAAAGATATATGGACTGTTTTTGACCCAGTAAAAGCTCCTTTCTTCGTTAGAGAAGTCAATGGGGCTGCAAGTTGGGAGAATCCCTTCACAAATTTTCGCTAATATGAACACAAACCCAAGAATCCTTTCAAGCGAATAATACTGGTTGGGGTTGGCCAATCCATGATGGCTTGGATCTTGTTTTGATCCACATGAACTCCACGTGCATTGATAACATGCCCCAAGTACAAAATTTCATCCATACCAAACTCATATTTAGATTTCTTTGCATATAATGATCTGGTGTTCTAAAATTTCCACCACCTTATCCAAGTATTGGAGGTGCTCCTCGCATGATCTACTATAAATCAAAATGTCATCAAAGAAAATCAACACAAAGTTCCTCAAATGACTTACCATAAATATGATTCATGCATGATTGGAAGGTGGCTGGGGCATTGGTTAACCCGAATGGCACGACAAGGAACTTGAAATGCCTAAAGTGACACCTAAATATGCAGTTTTGTGAACATCTTGCTCTCTCACTCTTATTTGATGATACCCACATCTTAAATCAATTTTGGAGAAGTAGACTACTCCATGTAGTTCATCTATTAGCTCATCAATCCTTGGCATTGGATACTTGTTCTTGATTATCTTCTTATTGAGTATTCGGCAGTCCACACACATTCTTAGAGTGCCATCCTTCTTCTTAACCAGCATTACGGAAGAAGCATAAGGAGCTGAAACTAGGACTTAATCAACCCCATTTCTAACAATTCCTTGAATGGTTCTTTCAATCTCTTCCTTTTAGATCTGGGGGGTGATGATAGGGAGTGGTTATTACCGGTTTGGTACCCAGTTCTAACTCAACAACATGTTGGAATCCCCTATCCGATGGCAGCCCATGAGGTAATTTGCTAAAAACTTTGGCATGCTTGTCAAGTATGGGCTGAATATCACCATGAAAAGTAGATTGAATGGAAATAGAAGAGTCGAGCTCTTACTAAACAATGGGCAGCCCAAGCAACCTGCCCCTTTTTGAAGGTTCCACTCCATGTTCTTAGCAGTCACAACTTGATGAATTCCACCTTTCATTCCATGCAACACCACTTCCTTGCCTTCTACTTTAAATTTCAGCTCCATATTTTGGTAGTTTTGAGAAAACTCACCCAAAGAACTGTAACCATTGCACTCCCAACACCAAATCAAGATTCACCAATACTAATAACATATAAATCATCTCTTACCATATGAACTTCTAAGGTGAGCGTAAGCTGAGGTATTCTTTTAGTGCATGGAAGTATGAAACCATCTACCACCGTGATGTTGAAACCCTTGAAAATTTCAGCCTTCAATTTCAATTTCAATTTCTTTATCAAGCTCTCATCCACAAAATAATACCTGGCTCCACTATCAATTAAGATGGTGACCTTTTGTCCTTGGAGATCACCCTTTACTCAAAATGGGTGATATCTAGGTGCTCTAGACAATGTAGCAAGAGTGCCATCAAATTTATTTGGATATTCTTCCTCCGAAACACCATCATGCTTAGCTTCATCAACATTGTTTTCATCATCATCACAATTAGAAAATACCTCAATGTAATGTACTTAACCTTTGCCCAAACAATGATGCCCTAGAGTCCCATGGATCCTTGCACGAGAAACACAAATTCTGGTCCTTCGAAGCTCGTTGTCTAGATTCCTTTTCGATTGCTGGTTTTTGGCAGCTCCATGTGAGTACTTGGCATCTTTTGGGGTGGCCTCCTTGACTGGTCCAAGGGTGGGTCTATCTAGGCTGCCCAGTGGGCTGTCCACCACTTGAATTTCCCTTAGGAAGACTATTGTTCGCTGCTGTTTTTGGAACAGCACCTATCAAGCTTTAAAGCCTTTTTGATTGCTTCTTGAAGATTACAAGGGATCAAAGGCTCGAACCAAACCCTTGAGGGGCTCAATCAAACCTTCAATGAAAAAACACTCTAAGCCTTCATTTTGACACATCCGTGATCATAGGGAGAAAGCCTCTGAAACTCAGTCACATATGCCTCCACCATGCCTTGTTGTCTCAAATGAGCAAGCTCACGAAAGTGAACTTCCGAGAATCAACTGTATTAAATCGATCAATGGAGTCTTGTGACAAACCTCATCATAGGAATGTATCTTTTTTTTTTTGATTGATAAGAGCGAGTTGAAGGAGACCCGTTCCCTATTAATAAAGCTAGAGGCCATAATCCTCTGGAAGGCAACAGTGCTTTTAAAGCTTAAAGTAAACAACTACAACTGAACACCAACTTCCAAAAGCGTTAGAATAACCAAAACAACCTAAATAAAAAATTACTTCCCACCCTGCAATGGATGAATAATCCTCAAGAGCTTGCCCATTCGACCCTTTTTGTTTCTTCGAAATTCTATTGAGCTTACGACACCACTTGCCTTGAGTCAGTTCGAGATAACCAATGCAAGAGTCACTAGAAATTGCCGAAGCAGATCCTTTTATCTGACACGAAATCCCAGCATCTGATTTACTAAACTTATCCGATAGTGGAGCGTCCCTTTTTCGTTCCACCTGACTATCATGTTGATTTTCCATGACAGTTCCCAGGTCTCAGTATCTTCCTTCTCTGTGGCAACTTTATTGTATGGGGGTCGGATTATTCGGCACATTCTTAAAATTCGAAGCAGATACCATAATCCGGATTAACAGAGCCCCATCCGCTTGAAGAAGTCGATCCTATTTTTTTTGGGCGATTTTTGGTTTTTATTGACTTGACAAGAAGCTTAGTAGATGACCCGTTTGCTCTGCATAATCTACATTTTGGAATGTAGTATTCTTCATAGTCTAATATCTGGATATGCTAAAAATTGCCAAAATTTAAGATTGATCCGATCTGGTAATCCTCTTGCTCAAGATATGAATTTCAATGCAGTATACGTTGCAAACGAACACAGGTTTTTAAATGCATTCTATTTCAAGTCTTCTTTACATAAACTTTCTGCAAACCGTTACCTGATGTCCTCCAGGGCGTACCATTGAATGCAAGGGGAGGTTAGTTTTGAGCCTAACCAAAACGGGTGTTTGTGCAACCGTTGAATGTAGTTCGGAGTTTCGAAATCTGGAAACCTACGTTGCAGTTTCTGAAATAAATTCTAGCATGTCCCCAGAACCAGTGATTGACCATACTATTTTTAGACAGTCGCTGATAGTCTTGGAGCTTGCTCTAAAATCCAAGTGAGGTCAATGAAATAGCCCGTTAGAACAGAGGGATATTTCACACTTATTGGTCCAACGATGCCTTCGAATGCCCACTGGTATAGTTGCGGAGGAAGAAGGCACAGGACCCGTTAAACCTACCAATCAGCTACATTTCTGAGATAATTTTTTGAAGTCATTCCTCCACTTCAGTAGTTCCTCGATGAGTAACAAAGGGAACTATCCTCAGCCAGATCGACCAGATAGGCCAGATTACTTGTTGTTTGTTTATCCAAGGGAGTGGTCGTCTAGTTTTCCTAGTATGTCTTCCTGAACTCGAAGTTCTCTTCGGAAGACTGTTGTTCGGGCCACAATGTTTTTGTAGCACCACCTCCAATGCTCTTGTTATTTTCTTTGTTTTGCCCACCCATCCTCGTCGAAGATCCTGATGGATTTTGGAACCCTAGGATTAAGGCTCTGCTCCTCCAACTTCTTATCCCAACCACCATTGACCGGATCAATCACCCCCGCCAGCCCATTAAGACGCCCCACGGCCAGGCCGTGACCACTCTTTCTGAAACTTTGCTGTGATCCTAATGAAAAGCCCTTTCGAAATTCTGTCTGCGGCCTTGCCAGTGTTCGCTGCCATGCGCGAATTTTCCCTCCTAAATCCCCCGAAGCTCGCAAAAGTCAACTTCCAGCTCAATCTCCATCAAATCGATCAAAAAGTCTTTGACAAAAATCGCCCCATCATGGGAATGTATCTTATTATGCCCTTGTATCACTAACCCATGAAAGCACCATTCATGAGCAATTCCTTCAAGACGTAGGGTAGCAAACTTGATAAAATCCTCCTCCATCATAGGCTTCAAAGACAAATATGTATTCAACTTTTGAAATCGAAGCCTCTAGCTGTTCCTTTGGCTGATCCACCAAATGTGGAGAAGGCCATCTTTCCCAACACATTCTGGTACCTCTTCTTCTATGGCATATGATGTCTAGGCTCGGGCCTAGGTCTTCCTCTATTCACTCTAATGAATTCGGTGAGTGAAATGGCTTCTCAAATCTCTCTTGGAAGAGCCATATACTCTTCATAACTTGTGGCAATGTGCCGTCCAGTAGAAGGCCTTGTTTCAACATCTGGAATAACTTCTTCCCTTGGAAGAAGAGTAGGCTTGATAACAAATCCGGGGGCTGATTCCATAGGTCGCCGTGCATTGTTAGCTCCGGATGAGCTACCATCACTATTTTGAAACCTAGGTTCAATTAGCTTTTAAAGAGATAGGGCTAGGAAGTCCATCATATCCGCTAATCTCTCTTGGCCTACAATCAACTTATCAAATTTGGCTTCTTGAGGATCTTGATTAGCCATATTGTCTTCTTCCCTTGGCTGATCTGTTTTCCTTCTTCTTTGGTAGTATAGAAAACCCTTGTTGCCTTCTTCCTTTGAAACCTTAGGCTTGTGAAGATCCAAGCTTTGATACCACTGTAATATCCCTTTTCAAGGGCCGAAGCTGAAAAGTAAGAAATTAACACAAACCCCAATATTATCAAATCTGATCTCTAAACCAACAAACTGAAAATAAAACCTAGATTTGACACTAATGCAAGTCGCCCCACAAAGGAGAGGTTCAATATTGCATATAAAAATATGTTTATGACTTCTTCTCAAATCTGCAATATTCTTTCAAGCCAAACAAGGAAGGAGGGTTTTCGTCCCCCAACCAACTACAAGAAGGGTTTCCGCCCTTCTTGGAAGTGCCAAACATTTGGATTTCCGCCAAAGAGTGGAAGAACAATGAGCAATCAGCCCACAAGTCCAATTAGAGTTAATTTGCCAAAAGTCGGTGTGTGCAAATGAAGCCTTCACCTCCTTTTATACCTCCAACTTTGGTGCCAAGGCTTAGAAAGACATGGCCGGGCCATATAAAGTTATTATAATCTTTTATTTTCTTTTCCAATACACTAGACCCATCCGACCTGCTAAAAGGAAAAACACACTAAAAAAGAAACATTAAAAATTAGAAAATGAATGCAAAGGAAGCCCAATTCCTTTTCCTAACTCTTTTACTTTGTTGCCATGGAAAAGGGGATGGCAAGAAGTCCAAAATCAGGTCCTTAAGTGGGAAAAAGGGACATTACATATAATTTGTTAGGTGCACTGGGATAGCAATATAGTGGCATTACTATTCATGCATGACAAACAACAAGGGCATTTTAAAACAAAGAAAAAAAGATTAAAGAATTATAGTTAACCTCAAGAATAATGTAACCCAAAATCATTCATACCTAATAACTCGTAAATATAATTCCATGACCCATTAAGAAAAGAACAAGGGGTACATAAGAAATAAATGAAAGCATTATCAAAATGCGATTATAATGATGTCATAGGAGACGAGTAAGTTCTCCCCTAGAATAAGATAGCCTTATGTGAGACTCTCCATAATTGACTTCTTAAACTTTATATCTCTTCCCATTCTTCATGATCTTTAGGATCCATCTTGTAGGACATTTAATAAATGAAATCGCATCAAAATGAGAATATGATGATGATGATTAGGATCCATCTTGGAGGATATTTTTTCCTTGTACCTATCATCATCATCATTTTCTTGTTCATCTACGTCCATGTCTTCAAAGGGAACACAATTACCACACTTGCACCAATTTAATAATAAAATAGGCTTAAAGTAAATCACAACTAATTTGTAATATGTAATGTCCCCCTTTTGGGACATTAATTATTTAAAAATATTGGAGACCTTTAATCCACTCTTCCCATGGATTAAAGGATAAAAATTGGGAAAATGTCATTACTCTTATTTTTAAATTAAATAATTAATTCTCTTTTTATGTTTAATTTTTAATATTAAAAGGGGAAATTAATATTCTATTTGGAGTTTGAGTTTTCAGGAGATAAGACTATTTTTAAAAGAGACCCTTTTACATGAGGAAATGCGCCATAGAAAGGAGGGAAACTTGGAGATTTGAAATGCCAAAAGCTATATAAGATGTGGTGACCACTTGGGGGCATGTTGAGATTTTTACTAAAATATCTTCATGCTTGTAGAGGAATGTATGCCCTTGTAATCACATTATAAAGGTGTTCAACACCACCATTATCGTGGAGAGTGTGAGACCTTTTAAGTTTTCATTGAGTGAATGTTGCATGATATATTCATTCTATGTTTGACACATTTATTTGAGAAAGAAATCTGCATGTTATTGATTGTTATTGAAGTGTTTGATAGTGATTTATAATCTTCTGTTACTGCTGCAATTATTAGAGCTATAACGACTTGCATAAGAGGTTGTTTTGGCATGTTTGGGTGTCTTTTGAGCTAGATCTGCAATCTGATCTATATTGGCATATTTTTCTAAGTGTGGGGTAGCTATTTTGGGTGTGTTGGAAGGTTAGGAAGAGCTGATAATAATTTATGCAATTTATTCTAACCTTAGTGACTTGATATAAGATTTATGGGGCTGTTTTGAGGTGGTTTCAGTGATAAGAAAATTCAGATTCATAGTTTATTGGAAAAGACTTGATTGCATTTTATTTGGTGGCAAAATATGGAATATTGAGTGAGATATTAATTTTTTAAGTTTCCACTGTTCTGGGTGCATTTTTAATTAATTAACTGTTATAAAATTAGATTTGGAAAAGATTAATTTTCTAATTGGTTATCCCATCTAACCCACTACTTTGGCTTACTCCAATCCCCATTTGGGTTGTATTAAAGATGACATTGCGTTATTTAAGGTTGAACTAAGAGGATTTAATCCTTCTAAAGTTGATTTGGTTAATTAATTTGTAGATTTATTTTTGGGATATTACAGTGGTATCAGAACATCTTTCCTCTACTTTTATGGGGGTATTTTTGGATGCGAGGAAACACACAGTATTTTTTTTACAAGAAGAGGAATAAGGAATTTATGGAGAACGGGGCTTTCACTTCTGATCAAGTGAAATTCCTTCAAGATTTGATGCAAAATTGTGGTATGGAGCTTCAAACAACTATGAGTGAACAAATGACCAAGATCATCAAGGAAGCTTTGGGTATTGGCAAATCGCCAAACTCCAATGGAGAGGAAAGCTCCCATAGTGGGGAAAGGGGCTCTACAAAACCCCCTCCCAAGTTCTTCAAAGGCACTTTCCTTCCTAAGGAAACCCATAGAGAGGTTGAAGAGCCATCAATGGTAGAGGCCATTGAATCTTGCAACGTTGAGTATGGTACTTTGCATCCGGCCACTAGGGCCATATTGACCTTTGATGAATTTTGTGCATTGAAGTTGGGCAACAAGACGAAAAGGGCCCATAAGCAACCCCCTAAGGACCTTCGACAAAGATTGGGGAAAGTTTCACTTCCGATATTTGATGGATCTAGCAAGATTTCGGTTAGAGTATGGTTGCAAAAGATGGAGACCTACTTCTCCCTTAACCCCATGCATGAAGAAGAGGCCCTTAAGTTTGTTACTCTTCATTTGGAGGGTATGGCACATGAATGGTGGTTCCATGGCATGCACACACAAGGGCATGATTTGATCCACACAATGGAGGAGTTTAGCAAGAGGATCATGGAAAGATTTGACCAGAAAGATCCGGAGATACACTTCCGGGAACTTTGTAATATCCCCTTCTAGGACAAGTAAGGAAATAATATAAATCTGATCACATGCTGCTGAAAAAATAATTAATTTTCAAACCCCAACTGCTACAATTTTTAAAAATTCATATCTTTGTTTGGAGAAGTCCAAATGAGCTGAAATTTTGGATATTGGACCACAAAAATATGAAGAATAATATGCAAAAACCAGATTTCGTATAGCCAACACGAAACTCTAATTTTGACCTAAAAAGTAGGTCGCCTATCACATTTAGGGCACCAAATCTACTCCAAAAATTATGAAATCACCTTTTGCTTATTACTCCTAATTTTTACAATTACATTTAATATTAAATTGACCCCAAATTGCAGATCTGAATTTTATAACAGTTAATCAATAATCATGCACCCAGGACAACTGAAACGTGGAAAATTCATAACTCCTTCAATACTTAGAGTTTTTCTATGAAACAAGATGCAAAATAAACTAGAAATTTAGGGCTTTCTACTGCATTAAGGATCTGAATTTTCTGAGCATTAAAACCTAGCCAAAACAGCCCCAGAAAACTGATTTCAAGTCGTTAGGGTTAGAGAAAATTAATTAAATAATTTCTAGCTCTTTTCTAGCCTCCAAATACACCAAAAATTAGCCCTTTGCTCTGAAATAATGAATAACACAGCAGATTTGCAGATTTAATATTTATGGCAGCAAAACATGAACAAATCATCACCAAACCAAGTCGCTATGGCTAAAATAATTTCAATAGTAACAACAGAAATAAAAGCACCATAAAACCCTTCACAATATTCAATAACATGCAGATTTTTCATCCAAATAAATGCGCCAACACCAACACAAGAGATCCCAATGGAGAGAACAATAAAATCTTCAATATCTTCAACAATGGCTTCTAAATGAGAGAAAAGTGCAAGAACTAGGGCATACATCCCATGGGCATACATCCCAATACTCCAAGCATGGAGTGAAATCAAATGATCATCCAACATAAGTTTAACAATGATCCTAACACTCCTTTTATAAGCAAGGAGGTACAAAATTCAAAATCCTTAGGAGAGGGAAATTATTAAATAAAAATAGTTTATTTTCCCTGTGGCGTCCCCTTTTAAAAAGGGTGATTTTAATATTTAAAAGCCACCTATATAATATTTAATTAATTCCCCTTTTTAATTTGCATTTTGGGAATTTAATTAAATAATTAAATATATTACTTGCCCCATAAATATTAAACTATGTTCCACCAAGTTTCCGGGATGGGGACAACAGGGGACGGGGGGATGCGTTTCCGGGACGGATTTTTTTTTAGGCCTTTTTTTAGGGGATGGCAGGGGACGACTATTAAAAAATAAGGGAAAATTTAAAAAATATAGGAAATTTCAAATATTCATATGATAACATTGCTAAAGTATTCATCACACACATTATAGAACCTTAATAAATAAAATTAGAGTTGAATTGAGATTTCACATAAGATTTAACCTTAAAAATATTGGAAATTTGAAATTTCAAATATTCATATGAATAATGATAAGTATAACTGTAACTCATTCATAAACTTAATAAAGCATTCATCACACACATCATAAAACTTTAATACATAAAACTGGAGCTGAATTGAGATTGCACATAAGATTCAAGTTTCAATTAGAATGAAATGCCCAAGGGCAACAAAATGTCTGAAACACAGAAAATCAAAATGAAAATATATAGCTGCCCCTAATCAAACTCCGCTAAAGTGGCATCAAAATCAGACTCTAAGTCACTGGAACTATGAGGGGCTGCCTCATCTAATGGAACCCCAACCAATCCCACCTGTGCATCCTCCTCATCAATCTGTGAAGCATCTTCAGGATCAACATCCCAACGTATGGCTGGAGTCTGACGATACTCATGAGTCTGTCGATCCTGAAGTCTCAAGGCACTATGCAGGGCTACTAACTTCTCTGCTCGTCAAGAGGTAAGATGGTTCCTCTTAATTGTGTGAATGAGGCCATATGTGGACCAATTCCTCTCTGCAGCAGAGGAACTAGCAACCTGTGAAAGGAGGTGAGTGGCAAGAATCCTCAAGTCTGGTGCATTCTTGCCATGCCATGCCCACCATCCAATAGGGTCTATTTGAGCTAATGTAGCTCTATCTGTCTTCGCCTCTGGCTTGCTAAATGTTGGTCCATGGAGATTGACAAAGGATAGCCATTGGGTTCACAATAAAGTGGACTCCTCATCAATGTACATCTTTCGAAAGGCCTTCATGAGCCCTTCTTTCACCTCTTCATCATCAGATGGAGGCACTCTCCCAGGTTGTGCTGCATATCATTTGGGATTTAGAGCATAGGCTGCCATATGAAGTGGGGTGTTCATTGTGTTCCACTACCGTGTCACAATGGGCTTAATATGCTCCTCATAAAATCCCAAAGTAGGATCCCTGCTATGAATGGCTTGCTTCATCTGTCCAAGCATGCTATCAAATGTCTCATAAATCTCTCCAAGACTAGGAGAGTTTGTATCAACATATCTTATGACCCCCACTACAGGTGAGATGAAGGAGCAAACATATTTGCAAACAATTTACAAAAAAAATAGAAAAATTTAAGATTCAAGAATGAAAAACTAAACTAATTTACAAGTTATAAACATGGATAAAAATATTTAAAAATTAAAAACTAAACTTACATATATAAAATCAGCAATAGCTTACCTGACTGTGGTCCACTAATCATCGTCGAGGATATTTTGTTTCACACCTTTTCCTTCAGAAGTGTTTGCCTCTGGCCATCTACCCCACTCCTGATTAACCATCATTAATTGCAAAGCCTCCTGCACCTCAAGCGTCCTCTTTAACAAAATGAAATAGCTCGCATATCTAGTGTCCACGGGCTTGAGGAATTCCTTCCTCGAAAAAGACCTGAATAGAGCAAGTGACGTGTGATGGTTGCAAATGAACATCTGTGTGTCTAGCCTCTGCCACCACTGCCTTCACCCAATCTATCTTTCCAATGTCTTTCAATGCATTGTTCAACGCATGAACACAACATGGAGTCCAGAAAATGTGCTTGTAAGCACCCTCAACCATCATGCCAGCTAACTTACATACGCGGGCTGAATCAGTCACTACTTGTACAACATTAGAGGGTCCAATCTCCTCTATAGCATCCTTCAAAATTTGAAATTGGAAGGTTGCATTCTTCCTCTTCCCCGTACAATCAATAGCTCTAAGAAAATAAGAGCCAACAGGACATGTGACAATGATATTGATGAGTGGCCGATGTTTAATATCGGTCCACCCATCCATGATGATCGAGCAACCCACCCGTATCCAAGTTTGTCTCATCTCTTCCATCACCACACTCACCTTAGAATATTCTTTATCAAGGAGGCTAGTTCGTAGTTTGTGTTCTCTAGGAGGGACATATGAGGAACCAACAACAATTACATCTTTGAACATTTGTTTGAAGAAAGGGGAGCATGACACATGAAATGGTATAGCATTGGCAAAGAAGAATTTGGCAATAGAAGAGTCAGTTACTTCCCTTGATTGCACATTAAACATACCTGTAACAGTAGAAGTCTTTCTCTTTCCCTTGGCATAATCCTCTCCTCTTTGACTTTCAACATCCACACATTGGGTAGGCACTTGTGTAGTCTCCAATGGCATCCCTTTTTTCATTGTCTCACCCTTCATGTGCAACCTAGTCACCTCAGTCTTCTCCGCTAATGATATTCTTTTACAACCTTTTACCCCTTGTCTAGCTATGCCCAAAAGATGTGAATAAACCCGCATGTAGCTGCCCCTAAATTCTTTGTTGCACATATGGCATAACCACACTCTACTCCCCCCTGAATTCTTTTTTTTTTCTTTGTCAATGGCTGTTACAAACTGTGAAAGAGGTTTTTTAGCATTGGATGGCCCCTTTGCATAGATTTTGAGGAGTTGTGAAGGGCAATCAAACGGATTATTTGAACCCATTGTTGGTGCAACACTCCCACTACCTGAAGAAACCCTAGTTCTGGCTCTACCTCTATGTTGCATTGCCATTTGAATCTCTTCACCCTCACTACCCTCACTGCTGCTCATTGTTTTGTATTGGAAATGCAACAACCTTGCAACTGCGAGTGAAAAAAAAAAAAACTTGCTAAGTTTGTGAAGCTTGAAACTATGATAAAAAATAAATAAAAATGAAACAATGAAGAAATAGTTTGTGCAAATTTGTAAAATTAACAAAGGATGATAAACATACCTCTAATGGAGTAGAATATTGCTCTCTTGCTTTCTTCTCACTGTTGCTCTCTATTATTCTCTATGCTCTTTTCTTTCTTTGTCTTCTCTGTCACAAAATTAGAAATGAGTCAAATGAGTTTCTTTTTTATGTTTTGATGTTTGTTTTAGGTTTAGGGCACTTAGAAATGCAAGTGGGGGTCCTTGTGGGCCCCCACATTGCTTTACTTTTATTTAAAAGTCTGTTTTAAAATAAAAAAATGTTTTTTAGGTTGAAATGCGCAGGTGACGGCCGAGCATCCTTGGTACGGTCGAGGGACTTCTAGAAGTCCCCTAATCGTACCGGGGACGCCAGCCATCCCCTATTCATTTTTTGATGTCCCTAGGACGTTTCGGATTTTTTGAAGAGTTTGGGGACGGGAAGGGGACGTTTCCTACCCGTCCTCGAGGTTCCAAAACGTCCCTAGTACGGGGATGAGCTGAAAAACGTAGGGGATGCGTCCCCGTGGAACATAGATATTAAATAATTAAATAAATATTGCTTTATAATGTCAAATGATTAAAAATTACTCTCCAGGCAATATTATCTAATTATTTAATATAATTTTCCACTTGCAACATCCCTAAAGCCCACGGGGAATGATAGGCTAAGGGTCTTCAAAAATGGGGACATTACAAACTTGCACAACTCAAGCAAGTTCATGATGTTGAGGAGTATGTGGTGGATTTCCAAAAAATTGCAGTCATGGTAATGGATGTTAGTGAGAAAAGATTGGTTGTCTTCTTCTCGGAAGGCTTGGTTGAGCCTTTGAAAGGTTTGGTAAGAGCTTTTAATCTCTTTTTTTACAAGAAGTTATTACTAAGGCTTTAGATTTGGAATGTGCAACTTATATAGGTGATTTTGGGCAAAGAGGAAAGTGTATTAATGTCACCCATTCCCCAAAATTAATAGAATAGAATGACCTATTATTTATGATCCAAAAGTAAAAGAATTATTGTTTAATTAATGGAAATTACGATTTTTTGAGAAATTTCAACATAGCATAAATGGCAGTTTTGGAGGCATTTGCAGTAATTTTATGAGTTGTGAAAGCCTCAGCATGGAGTTCTTAAGTGAATGTCTTTTTGGTTAGCCGAGCTTTCTGGGCTATGATTAGTAGCTCTTCTTCTAGTAGATCTCTTATTCTTAGGATTTGTTCTATTTGCTTGCCTATGCATATTGAAAAGATATTATTAGTTTTGTATAGCTTTAAATAAAACTCCTATTCACATGCCTATCCATGTTGAGTGGATGTTAAGTTAGCTATGTTCAACTTTAGAACAATTTACTATTATTAGTTTTCTTTAGCTATAAAGCAAGGGTGTACCTTGTTGTAATTCAGAGTGACAACTGATATCTCTTCCATAAAAATTGCTTTCTTTTCAGAATCTCTTGTTATCTTGCAATAAAATTTTGTTATTGCTCTTGTCAACTTGTGTTACTTAAGTGTAGAAGAGTTTGGCTTTATTACAATACACTATTACCTAGCAGTTGGTGTGCTGTCCCTCATATTGAATCCTCAATTTGCATTATTAGTATCAAAGCAAGTTAGATCGTTTATGTCCCATTGAATGAGTTCGGAATATCAAATTTTTGACTTGGAGATAAGAGATTCATTTGACTATCTTCTTGATAGAAACAAGTGACCATAGGTGGATGTAAAAAGGAGGAACAAATTCCATGGACCTAGCAAGAGCAATGCTCAATGAAGCTTTGCCAAAGTAGAGGGCCGAATAATGACCTTCACAGATTCGTGAACATATGTCAAGAACCACGCCAATAGCTCTAGAAAGGTGGCCTTTCTATTGTTGTACGTCCTTTGAGGTATAAACAAAGTTTTGATATTATAATGTTTGAAGGTAAAATTGTAATGTCCCTTTTTGGGGGAACTTATCTCTTTCCATTATGAACAATTTACCTTGGTTAACAATAATTGTTATTTTTCCCATATCTGCGGGGTTATTAATTCCATTATTTCCCCATAGAGGGAATAAGATGATTCGATGGTATACTTTAGGTATTTGCTTATTAGATCTCCTTTTAATGGCCTATACATTCCGTTATTATTATTATTTTGATAATTCATCAATCCAATTGGAAGAGGATTATAACTGGATAAATCTTATTCAGTTTCATTGGAAACTGGGAATTGATGGATTTTCCATTGGACTTATTTCATTGACAGGATTTGTAACTACTTTAGCTACTTTAGTTGCTTGGCCAGTTACTCGAAATCCGCGATTGTTGCATTTCTTAATGTTGGTAATGTACAGTGGCCAATTAGGATTATTTGCTTCTCGAGATATTCTACTTTTCTTTCTCATGTGGGAGTTGGAACTAGTTCCCGTTTACCTACTTTTATCCATGTGGGGGGGGGAAAAGACGTCTATACTCGGCCACAAAATTTCTTTTGTATACTGCGGGTGGTTCCATTTTTATCTTAATGGGAGCTTTAAGTATGGGTCTTTATGGATCTCATGGACCAACATTTGATTTCGACATATTAGCTAAAAAATGTTATCCGATAACACTCGAAATAGTATTCTATTTAGGGTTTTTGATCGCTTATGCAATAAAATTACCAATCTTCCCTTTACATACCTGGTTACCAGATACTCATGGGGAAGCACATTATAGTACATGTATGCTTTTGGCTGGAGTTCTATTGAAAATGGGAGGATATGGGCTGATACGAATCAATACGGAATTGCTACCTAATGCTCATTCTTTGTTTTCACCATGGTTGATAATAATAGGAGCAGTGCAAATGATCTATGCAGCTTTAACTTCTATGGGTCAACGCAATTTGACAAGGAGGAAATAGAAAAAAGCTCCCAAAAATAAGATTCAAGACACTGCTGTTACGATCCTGCAAAACTGAACTTCAAACCCTTCCCATGGCAGCGAATTCCATAGGTGATAACAGCCCTTCAACATGGGGTTAAACCTTGCAACAGACCTTCCAAAATTGTGCCAAAATTAATAGAAAAACATCATCAATTAATTGCAGATGTTAGAAATCAGATTTGCATGTGAAATTAATTAATTATGGAACCCTAATCAGCTAACCTTCCCCAGCTTGCTAAAAATTGAAGAACATCACCAAAATTCACCAAACTTGGAATCTTGGCTTTATAAAATATAGAGAACAAGAAGATAATTTCAGATTTACCAAAAGTCACCGCACATACCAATTTACCATATCCATATAGGTCGCACAACTTGAAATTAAATATATTTTGCACCCAAACAATTGATAAAATGGAAGATTTCACCTTTATAAATCATAGGGATTCCAAATGTGAAAAAAGATCACATAAAAACCAGCAATACTCTTGAAAACACACTTCCAAGCAAGTCGCTTAGGGCAAAAATCTGTTATAACCAGCAATAGAGTAGAATCCACCAAAGGGTAGTGTGGGGTTTTGTCCACACTTCTCCACAAGGGTTTTTATCTTTGGGTGTGCCTCAATCAAGGGTTTTCGTCCTTGAGAGAGAAAGAAAAGATGCTTAACAAGCAATCCTTTACCAAAAATGAAAAATCCACATGACATAATCCTCTAATGGCCAAATGATCTCCCTTTTATAACCATAAGGGGTGCTTATAATGTAAATGATGGCCAAACTCTTAAGAAAAGTACTTTTTAATTTCTATTTGGTATTTTTAGAGTCTACATGCTCACTGATAGCCTTTTTTTAATTTCTAATTTATCTTTGGGCGTTAGGCTCACCAAAAATTACAATACCAATTAAAGAAATAAACATAAAATGAAGCACAAGATGACATTGCTGGCTTCCTCTAGCTTGTTTGCTTAGACCCATGAGGAAGGAAAATGGGCCAAGGTCTTCAATTGAAATTGACTCGAAAAAGGGACATGACAGTCCTCCCCTCTCGAAATTGCTTGTCCCAAGCAATTGCGAGAACCCGGATCCCAGATAAATCTCGGCTGCCCCTTTGATGTACCTGCACATGAAGCAAACTCATTAAAGAAAAAGTGTCCCCTTCTTCATCCATTCTTGCTTTGGGGTATGATGACCAACTCTTCTTCTTTTCTTGCCAAAGCCTCATAATTATCATCCAACCATTAAGTGTTCCCAATGTCTCTCATGTTGTCCCAAACACAGCAGTAATCATGTATTTTATTTCAAAAAAACAGAAGGATAGGGGCTGGGATCCTTCTTATAACAGCTGAAAAAACATCAACAATGATAGTAAACCACAAAGCCTTCATCCTCATGGCTAGATACTCCTCCTTCATTGTCAAAAGAATGGGTATAGAGCTGAAATTAATACGGACAACGTATAAAAAAAAGATATAACAGCTGTCATGATGATTACCTTGGTCTCCAAAAGATGCTTTCAAGCTTCCCCAAACCGAACTTTTCAAAATTTGGCTTGGATCTTAACTTATGAGTGCTGGTATGTAAGTATAACAACCATACCATGCGAGGATTTTTGTCCTAAATAACACCAAATATGAATGAACCCTCTTACCCATCATTTTGCATAAAAAGAATGTCTTCAAATTGCTCCTCTATTGCTTCCCCAAGAAGATATCCATAACCCAACAATTTTTTTTTTGGAGAAACACCTCATCTTGGTTGTAGCATTGCAAGTTTAGAAGTGAAGTGGCCAAAAAACATTCTATGAGAGTTACCCTTACCTTGTCCATGTTGCTAGGAGAAGAACACCACTTCTGTGTGATCCAAATCCACTTGATGGGAAGTATGAGTAACCTTTGATGTGGAGGATTTATTGGTTGTAAGTTCCTTACTCCATGCCCCAAAACAGCTATCCTATGTTGTTCCTTCATGCTAACTCCTTCCATGATGTTAACTAGCAGGCTGATTTTTGTTACACTCAGCTGTGACAATATTTTGCCAATTGACTGTTATGTGAGAAAGCAAACCACAATGTGAATACCAAGCATCTTCCAATGTACTCCCTTCATCCTTAATTCCTTGAATTCTGATTTCTCTGTCTTTTTCATAGAAATTCAATTCTCTATCATGACAATTGAGGGTGAATTCCCTCAAAGATTGCAGCCATTGAACTCCAAGAGCTACTTCATCGTTAGCTAACTTAATCACAAAGAATTCATCACATACCTCATATTTCCCTAAGAGAAGTGATAGCTGTCCCATTTTCTTTGTGCAAGGTAGGTAGTGCCACTTTCAACAAGCCTAGTAGCTCCTTGGTTATAAAGAAAACCCTTCACCCTGCATGGATGAGAAGTAGGTGTGCCACACATTGAAGAAAGGGTGTTGCTCTTCCACCACATTTTTTCTAGTTCTTCCATATTCATGGAACCATGGGTTAACCACATATGAAACAGAAAATCAGAACTATCATCATTCCTTTGATGCCCCACATATGTCATGATAAAATTTCCGTACATACTAAATTTGAAATCAGACATTCTTCTTTTTATAGAACTCATCACAGCACTTACATTTCTTATGCGGAAACAATTTTGAATTTGAGGCCAAGAATTCATACAATAAGAGACACTTCTTACCTCATTATTTTGTGGAGTATGAGGTGTGTTGTCGCTGAAAAAATTGGACAATGTGAAACTTTATAATTTGTGTCTTGTTGTGTCAAATTTACCCATGCCACAGTTTTAAGTATGAATCCTTCATATTCAGAAGTCATTTAATCTGGTTTCGTTTTGGTACCGACCCAATTTTTAATATTCTAAAATTGTATCGTCCTATTTGTTCGTCAAATACCTATGATCTTTATCAACCGAGTATCTTTGGCTCCTCATGTTTAATAAAGTTTTAGTTCCTAAAGAAAAGGCCTGAAGGACCTGGCTTCATTCTCAATGTGGGATCTAGTGCAAATGAGTAGAATGGAGCCTGTAATTTAGAATATATGGGGCACCTGAGAATTATAAAAGAAAAACCATGTAATTCCACTTGACAAGGAGGATATAAAGATCAAATATAATGTTGGCAAGTTCAATTCTTAGTATGTTTAAATGACATAGGCTGGAAAATGGGTGATATTGTGCATAGTCAAAGTCATTGAGATTTTTTCACCACTTCTAGGACTATCGGGTCATTGAAGGAACTAAGGAACTAGTTAGGAGTTCCTAAGGTTCCCCGATTTCCACCCAAGACCGATTCAACAAGAGGCAAATTAAAAATGCAGGAAAGCATGTGGGAGCATGGTTATATATGTTCTAGGGGTTTGCCTGAGTTGTTTGTTACATATGCCTACCTCTATTTATGAAGGTAACAACACGCTGCTTTTATACAAATGTATTCATATTTCGGCCATGTCGACTAGGGGCCAGTTTATTGTTTGCAAAATTGTTGTTGCTTGGGAGCCCAAGGATCCTTTGGTAACTAGAGTTGTTCAAGTTGCTTTGCCCCAGACTGGAGAAGTTTGTAAAGATCTAGTATATGGCACTTTATCTCACTAATGCATACACCTAGAGTGGGAAGAACCTAGAGGACCTGTTCACCTGAAATCTCTCCATCATCCCACAAATCCCAAATTTCCAATTTAATAACCAATCATGATTGCATTTTTTAAAAAGAAAATTGAATATCACTAATGAAGATATAACTTGCAATTGAGGAGCTGTGAGGTCGATGGAATATTGTAAGATGCTCTAAAATGAAATTAAAGGATGAAGTTTTGCACTTTATCAGAAAAAGGTGGCATTTTATAGAACTTGTGAATCAGTTCTAGAGTGTCACAGGTTCTCCGACAGGCCAATCTTCCCGATTCATCCTTGGCGGCTGCTAAGCTGGAACGTGGTACTTAATCGGTGATGTTGGAAGTCGCAGGTACTCACGGAACAATTCACTCGTTCCATCGCTGCTCCGATAGGCCGACACACCCAATTGATGGCGGTCGCTAGAAAAATAAATGTGCATGTCTGCCAAAGCGGTTTTCGAGAGAACTGAGGGAATGTTCCCAAGTTCCACGACTTCCCTGAGATCCCGATCCATCGGATGAGGTTCTGTCTACCTGCACAAAAGCAATGAGTTTTGCAAAATAACATACAAGGATCAGTTTGCCAAAATCATATATCTTCAAGTTATCAAAATTTGAAGAAAAGTGTTCTTCGCCCAGGCTATGAAATGAAATTTGCAAATGTGCTTAATGGGAGTTTTGCATGTGAACCTTTAGTTTGTACATACCCTCAGCTTGTTGTTGTTCGGTTTCACTGTGATTTTCATTAGCAAAGGAGGTCTCATAATGTATATGGAAACCGTACAGGCATTGTTTCGGTACTGGAGAATGTAATTCCATATGCTGTGCAAGAATCTACCAATGATCAGACATCTTCAGTTTGGAAAGATTTTGCAAGACGTGTGTCAGGGAAATGGGATGGGTATGGAGCGAAATTCACTCCCAAAGGAAAACCCATAGAAATTCCAGAGTTGATTGTTCCTGAAGCTTATGAAGAGTAAGAAGTTCAAGTATATGACTGGAAAACACAATGTCCCACCTTTGCAGGGGAATACATTACAACTCTTAGGTATAAGTCAATAAAGCTACTACCCACTGTTGGATGTGAAGCTGATGCTGCATCAAGGCACAGTGTAGATGAAAGAGAAATTGGAGGATTTGATAATCAAGCTGTGTTATAGGTAGCGACATAGAGGTGCATTTGGAGGCATCTGTGAGGATATTTGTAGATCATGGGATGGAAATGTTTGTTGCTCGGTTCTATGGCAAGAACTTGGCTCTCTATGCAGAGCGGGTAGGAGCAATCAATACTGTTTGTTCATCATCGAATACTGCAAATAGGATTAAAAGCCAACTTAAATGACTTGCTAGACCAATGTACTCAAATCCTCTTGTTTATGGAGCTCGGTTAGTGGGGACTGTAGTGGGAAATCACTGTGGCTAAACAATCTTTCAATCATTTAGGAAAGATGTCAGGCAAATTTCAAATAAGAACCTCAGGTTGTCACAAATTTGCAAGAGGTTGTCTGGGATGCTGACATTGCTATAAATGGACTTTCTTTGATTGAGACGAAGGAGGTTTTTGAAGAAATTGACAGGTATTGGGAAGGAAGAAAATGATACAATGATCTTGATGAATGCTTTACAAAAGTGTTGTTCTTGCCCTTGTCATGGCAGTGGAAGAAATTACCACTGTTGTCACTTGAAATACCACATCACAGTATCAACATTATTAACAACAGTAAAAGGTCCTTGGTATTTAGATTTGATTGGCCGGCTATAATCAAACTATTCCCCGGTTTGGACGAGCAGTTCTGTGAGACAAAGGAAAAGGTCTTGCAATTTACGAAGTTTATTCTAGGATTTGAGTGCTTGAGAAGGCCAAGGAGCTCATGCGAGCAAAGAATGAAGCTGAAAGTGGCTTTATGAAGTACAATTTGATTACAGCTTGGCAATTTCTAGCTACCGAATTCATGATCAAATAATCATGCTTGGAAGTTGCAAAAGCAAATTATCAACATGAAACAGTTGATGCATTACGGACTGTGTTGCAGCAGCCATGAAAGCAAAATGCTGAAACATTAACACTTAACATTGATCCCATGTGGACCCAAGACAATGGAATGATTGATCAACGAACAAACAGAGAACATGAAACAGATTCAAGAGGCATTTCAACACCTAGTCGAGCGCTGCTGCAAATTTTGATGAAGATGTGCTAGAAGCCGAGCTTGAAGAACTAGAGTAAAACAAAACATAAAATGATTCCTCAGATTGGAAATCCTGTATGATTAGTGGTAGAGCTCCCAAATTTTAATTTAGCTTCTCTTCTTGAGCATGGCTTTAAACATGAGGAGATTCCTTGGGAGGCAGTATTATTGTGAGTTAAAATAATAAATGTATTTAATTAATTTGTTTATCAAATTAATTAAATATTGTAATTTGTACATCTATGTGAAACTCAAGTTGAGTCAACTTGAGGATACCGAGGTTAGAGATTAGGTCAAGTAGTTTTATATCTATTTTTGGGAGCATAAGTGCCTAGATAAGGCTGTAAGTTGTAATTGAAAATGACCTCATCTTCATTCTTCCTATCATTCAAAAATTCTGACTCTTGGGAGAACTCCTTCTATCTGCCTCTGCTGGATTATACTGCTATAACTTTGTGTACACAAATTCTCTCATCATGAATACAATGCTTTTTCTATCTGATGTGTTAATGGTTCCTAATTACAAAATCTGTCATCTTGCTTTTTAAAGAGTCATTAATGTTGTTTTTCCTTCATAGTATCATTGATGCTTAGGTGATTGGATTTTGTGCTGGATATCAGAGTACGTGGACTTTGTGCCATATTAGCTTATTCTGAAGGAGATGAAGACTTTGTGCTTCCCATATTTCAGGCTCATTGTATGCCTTTCCGCCAGATAGAGAAGTTATCCTTTGTGCAGTTCTTTGCTTGTAATCTGCACTTCCCTTTCCCATCCTTCCAACTTTGTAAGTATGCAGATCTTGTATGACCGAGAAGGATATGTCCTCATCCTCGATAGATAGATTTTCTGAACTTTGTGTCTCAAGTTTATCTAGTCTTGGTGGATTCTTTCCCTATTGCATTGTTCTCTTTTTTCCTCTTTTCCCCTGTATTTTTCCCTTCCCAATTTTGCTGCCCTTTTGTGCTTTCCAGTTAAAAACACCAAAAATACAAAAATCCCATCATACGAGGGAACTGCCCCCTCTCAAATGCAGAGGAACTTCACCCTGTCGAAAGGTGAATTCCCCTAAATGTTACTAGTTTTTTTGCACTTCCATTGGGCATATTTAGCGACAAAATTACCAACCAACAAGGTGCATAAGGATGCCCAATCAGCGGTGGTATAAGAGGACATGTCAAAGCATAAAATCTGATCACCTTCTCCATCCAGCGCTGTGTGAGGGAAACATATCAATAGTGTCAAATCAGCAAGCAACAAAATGGAAATTTCCTCATACCATGGGCTGCCTTTGATGCTTTCTTGACTCAGAATTTCTGATCTAGGTAAAACACTCATATTATAACCCGATGGAGCCCTTATCTCATGCACAACATCATCCTTATAGGCCCTTATTAAATCTGATTTGATTCGTTCGTGTGACTGCCATGTGTAACCACTAGAATTCAATAAATTAGCATAGAACAACAAGGGACTTTTATCTTTCTTTGGATAACAAGAAAATGGGGATTGTTCTGTGTCGATATATCCATTGATTGACTCCTTTGTGGTGGCTGTTTGGGACAGACCAGCAAGTTGAAAATCATTAATTTCACCTTGAAATTTTTCTTCAACTCCGAATTTATTCTTTCCATCAAACCCTTAAATTTCCCTTGCCTCATGATTCATGGTTGCTTCCTTTTTCCTTGTCAATAATGAAGAGCTCTTTGCCCTATACTCTTGTAAGTGATGTTTCCCTTAAGCGGCTATCAATCTAGCATCCCTAGCTCTTCTCTACCACTCCTCACACTTTCTATGAGTGTCCATTACATCCTCCTTGCTTGCATATATGAATTTCTTTTCCAGTCCAATATCAACATTTGTTTCCTTCAAAAGTGTATCTTTTTTTGTCAAAGGTTCTTCATTGATAATTGTTAGTTTATTGCAACCACTAGATGTCATTAAACACAAAAGGATTTTTACCTTGGATGGCATGCTTCTTAACTTCATCCCGCTAGAAGGACCTCTTCTCCCTAGGGCTGAAACATTCATCTTCTTGGCATGTTGTACTTATTCCTTTGGCACTAGGGTTCTTTGCCGATGATGTCCTTCTTTCGTCCTCAATTTGATGAAAGCCGTGAGAGATATTGATTCTCGATACTTATCCGGCATTGCTTAGTATTCTTCAAGTCATATGGCGTAATCATGGGCTTGTCTAGGGCTCCCATATAGAGTGATTGCCTACTTGTCCACGAACTGGGGTTTGTAGGGCCTTGCAAAAGGAATTTTCACCTTCTTTGATTCACGGAAATTGTGTGAATCTTCTTCCCCCCTTGGCCGAACCACCTCTTTGCATGTTTTGGATAGCTAGGGAGAGCCTATCCAATACATCCATTATTCCTTCTTGGTTCTTCACGATCCTCCCCAATTTTTCCATGTTTCACAAGCTGGGAGGAAAGAGCTTTGATACCACTGTAATGTCCCTTTTTGGGGGAACTCATGAAATGGAAAAAAGCTCCCAAAAATTAGATTCAAGGCACTGTTATGATCTGCAAAACTGAACTTCAAACCCTTCCCAAGGAAGCGGATTCCCTAGGTGATAACAACCCTTCAAAATGGGGTTATACCTTGCAACAAACCTTCCAAACTTGTGCCAAAATTATAGAAAACTATTATCAATTAATTGCAGTTGTTAGAAATCATATTTGCATGTGAAATTAATTAATTATGGAACCCTAACCAGAAAACCTTCCTGAGCTTGCTAAAAATAGAACATTACCAAAAGTCACCAAACTTGGAATCTTGGCTGTATAAAATATAGAGAACAAGAGGATAATTTCAGATTTACCAATAAGCAACCACACATGCCAATTTACCATACCCATATAGGTCACACCACTTGAAATTAAATATATTTTGCACCCAAACAATTGATAAAATGGAAGATTTCACCTTTATAAATCGTAGGGAGTCCAACCATGCAAAAAGATCACATAAAAATCAGCAATACCCTTGAAAATACACCACTAAGCAAGTCACGTAGGGCAGAAATCCGTTATAACCAGCAATAGAGAGAAAGCCACCAAAGGGTAGTCTGGAGTTTCGTCCACACCACTTCTCTACAAGGATTTTCGTCCTTGGGAGTTCCTCAATCAAGGGTTTATGTCCTTGAGAGAGAGGGAAAAGATGCTTAACAAGCTATCCTTTACCAAAAATGAGAAATCCACATAACATAATCCTCTAATGGCCAAGCAAACTCCCTTTTATAACCATAAGGGGTGTATATATTGTAACTTTGACTAATAATGATGATATTTTTTCATATGATGAATTCAGAGGTAAAAGAGGGGGTTGTGAACAAGAAGAGGTAGCAATAGGGATCAATGGAACCCAATTCCCAAGTGGAAATAAAAATAGTCAGCTTGCTGGTCCATTTATAACAGCAGAGAAAGGGAGTTTGTTTGATGGATATCACAACCCAAGCAAGAAGCTAAGAGTTACCCAAGACAAGCACCAAGAACATGGGAAGGAACACAAGGAAGAAATTATCTCATCCGGCAAGGAAATCATGTCAAGAAGGAATGCTGATTTAAACTCAGAATTTCTGAATGTTATGGGCAGCCCATTGTATGAAGGTATTTCAGTTTTTGCCCATGTATCATTTCAGATTTTCTACCATGGACAGATGGTTAGGAGAACTCGTGTTTCATGTATCTTGTATCCTCTTTTGTCTCCGCTGATTCAACACCTTTGTGCACATCATACTTCAAGGGGTAAGGAGGTAAGAAGTGTTGTTTTTTGCAAAAAACATATAGACACTTGGGCTCAATTTCTATGTTGTTCTCACAAATGGCATATAGATGTTATGATGAGTCCTTCAAAGGGAGGAGTATCTGATTTTAAAATCAGTATGGAAGAGAACTCTATCATGAAGTTTAGGGGTCATAACGCCGATCCTAACTTTTCATTTCCTGTGTGGCTAACCTATGGATCCATAAAAATGGAAGAGTTGGGAGAATTGGGCAGCCATATGCATCAAATTGTCAAAGGAGAATGGGAAAGAAGGTTGATTTCAAAGGCTTCAAGGTCACCCGTAGCATCTTCATGTTGTCAAATTTCGTGGAAAGGTGCAAGGTATGTAATGATTTTTTTGAAACTAAGCCAACTGAAGTTACATTGGTATGGAATGGTGACTACATACACTTTCTTATGGTCTTGTCATGTTTTTCTTCCACCATCCGCAAGATAAATCAAATTTACTTGAATTCCATGAAGGTAAGGTGTATTTAATATATTTTTGGAGGGCTGATTCTAACTCAGAAATTTTGAGTTGTAAAAAGAGTAAGGGCAGCACATGGCCCAAAAAATCTTCTATTTCATTTCCTATTAGTCTACCCATACAGTTCGGTTTCCACCTTGCTCAATCTTTAAGGCATGATATCAATGTTGTATTGCTACATTTCATGATAATGTTGTACCCTTATCCTCATGATCAGTTTGCAAGTAGTGAATGGTATAGCAAAAGGTGCATGGATGTTTGTGTACAATGTCAAAATTGTTTTGGTATATGTGGAATGCAATGGATTCAATTTTTGGGGGAAACTATGATAGCCAAGCAAGGGATAATACCGGTTTAGAGTCACCATGTTGGGCACTCTAAGGTATGGAAATCCAGTGTTTTTCCACTTTCAACAAAGATAATCAGATCTGATATTGTGATGTTTACATTTGATCTCATGAGGAAGAGGGACAGTTCAAAGCTGTCTACGGCAAACATGAGTATTGGCAACTCAGATTTGGCATTAGAAGATTTGGAAGTGAAAAGGAAAAGCACTTTCCAATGTGCTAATGGTGATTTGCTGATTGAGAAACTTGTTATAACAGCCATGGAAGGTAAGTTCATTGAAAGATTCCATGTTTCTAGGTGTAATGAAGTGATGACATCATGCATATGGTTATGAAAAGAGATTCGATGTTATGTCATGCATACCAATGGTATGAGGGAGAACCAATACTCACCATCTATGGAGCACTCTTGGAAGCCAAGTCATACACTTGAGAACAAGCTTATAAGGGAAATCTTCACGGTAGGGGCAACTTGGTGTTGGTTGTATAAAGTGGGCAAACTATATAATTTCTTTGTTGATGTTGGCTTTCGAATGTTTTATATACATCATTGCTTGGCACCCAATGAATTTATCCAAGGATCACTAGTACCTAGTAGTGTACATCTTGCCATGAAGTTGATCTGTAATCATCATTCACCAAGAATGGATTGGGGATTGAGCTACATACAGAGTTTTGTGGCTATGCACTTGAGTTATTTTCAGTTTGCTGAAGTTGGTGGTAAAGCTACACTCATTATAGGGTCATTTCCAGCCCCTAGATTGTTGCCATTTTTTTATTTGGTAAATATTTTGAAGTATGACAGCTACTGCCATGATTTTTTCACTGCTGTCATAAATTTTTCCAGCCCTTTGTCACTTCCACAGTAGGATTTCCAGCCATACAGTTGAAGGGATTGTTGTTGATAATTGATGTTGATTTAAGAAAGGTTGTTTTGAGGTGGATTCCAACCACTCTAATTATGATTTTTGAGTGGAAAATATGTGATTTCAGCAGAGTTTGGGGCAACATGATGGTATTTTGGGTCAGCCAATGTATGGATGAGAGTTGTGCAGGTACAAAAAAGAAGGAAACATTTGAGATTCATTTGGGATCCGGGTACTTGCAATTGCTTGAGGACAAACAATTTTTGGGAAGGGAGGACTGTAATGTCCCCTTTTTCCACTTGAGAGCTAATATTTGGTCTTCTTGCCAATCCTTCTCCATGGCAAAGAAGTGAAGAAAATGGAAGAGACCCTTGAACTTCCTCGTGCATTGTTTTTTTAATATTTTTTATATTTTATTTTAGTGTTTTCTCTCTTATAACAGGTCGGTTGGGTTTTAATTAATTAATGGAAGCTAATGATGGAAAAGAACATATTTAGGAGGTCGGTCTTGCTATTCCAATCCTTGATGCCAAAAGGAGGATATAAAAGAAGATTAGAGGGTTCATTTGAGATCTAGACTCGACGTATTTTATCTTACTTGAGCATACAGAGCTAGGAGCTCCTTGTTCTTGCACTTGGGGATGAAAACCCTCATGTGAAATGTCCCTCTTTCCGGAATAAGATCTTGGAAGACCCTTGGCCTATTTTGTCTACCCGACGGCTAAGGGGGATCTATAAGGGTGACTTAAGTCATTTTGAATATTATAAAGTTCCATAAGTAAAGAAAAATATAAATCTAGCACTTACAATAATTTATATGACTTTCAGCGGAATTATAGTATATTTCGACAAACTAGCAGAGAAATTATATATGTTTGGGAAAAAATAAAAAGAAACTTGACAAAAAACCTCAAACATAAGGTTTCTCTACTAGATCAACCCTCTCAAGACTTGGAGCATATCTTCCAACAACTTTCTTTGGATCCTAATGAATCCACCATGCCTCGCTTCCGCAAGAAAAACATAGTAGCGAATGATACTCAAGTGTAAGATGGGAAGACTTATGATGGGGTGATAAATACAGATGGAGCTTCTAGGGGTAATCCTAGCAGAACAACTATGGGAGGGATTGGCCGTAACAAAGAAGGAGAAGTCCATTTCCTATTTGCTGAAAACTTGGGAATCTCTACCAATAATGTGGCTGAAATCAAAGCTATCCACAGAGGAATACAGGAAGCTATTAAAATAGGCCGATGAAAGATCAAAATTCAATCCGATTTCAGAATCATGATGAACTTATTGAGTGATTCTAGTAATGGATATCCTCCGCAGTGGAGAATTGCTAAGGAGGTTTTTGAAATACGAAATCTACAGCAAAAGGTTCAAGAAATCCAGTTTACCCACATCCCCAGGCAGAAGAACAAGGTTGCAGATGGATTGGTAAATTGGGCTCCTGACAACAAGGGTATCCTTTGCTACAAGTCACCTCCTCGATGGTGGTCAACTAAGATTCAAGAAGAAATCAGGAAGATCACAAACCTTGACTCTTATCAATGGATCTTCTTATTGTTATTTTTGTTTATAATGCTAGAGATATGGCTAATAGCTTCCATGCTTGGCATGGTAGAGCATGTAATTCAAGATTTATATCAATATAATGGGTGACTATTTTCTTAAAAAAAAAACAAACAAAAACAAAAATTTATATGACTTTATAATATATTATAGTGATTCCAATATAATTTTTTATTCATCCTAGGAGCATGGGCAACTTACCTTAGGGGGTTAATGGGAAATTAGAAAGAATGAAACAAAATTATATTTTTTGTATTCCTTCTAGGAGAAATGCAACTTGGGTTGGGATGTTGTTTGGGTACTTAGTGCATAGAAATAACACCAATTGCTGATTGGGTGTGTTGGAGGTAATTTCTGGGTCACTTCCTTCTCATATTGGGAGAGGTCAACTTGTCTTGGCATCATTCTATCACTTTACATTTTTACTCTTTTGGCTTTGTGCTGAAGATTCACTAATGTGATTTTTGAGGACGAAAACCCTCAAGGAAATCAAGAGGAAGAACGAACTCTTCCTATTTTGGTGTGTCGTAACTCCAGTTTGAAATCTGATTGGTAGATCTAATTTATTGCAGCTGGAGTGACCCAGTTTTGGGTGTTTTGTCATATATTCAAGGGCTGGAATATTCTATTTTTGTATCAGCTTTTACAAGAGCATTTCCAGGAAATTATTGCAATATTTTCAAGTGTTTTGTAGAGGGTTTCAAGCCTATTTTTTGCTGCTGCAGGTACAGGTCAAATCTGAAGTTGTTCATCATTGGAAATCTGATTTTTGGCCTCAGTTGTTGGTACTTTCAATTGCAATATATTTATTAAAATTAGTTCTTCCATAAAAATAAGAAAATATCATATTTTTGGTATGTTTTGTGGTATTTTGCTTCTCTATTCAAATTGCATTTTCCAGCATAAATTTGGTTTGCAATGTTGCCTTTAGTTTTTGCAATATTTTTGGTGGGGTTTCATTCTTGTCCATTGAAGATTTAAATCAGATTTTTGGAGGGGACATTACAATGGTATCAGAGCAAGTTTTCCTCCCATCCTATGAGGGAAATTTTCAGAAATCAAATCTGAATGCAATCAACCAAAGATCACTTAGTATATCACAGAAGGAACACTCCTAGAAAGGGCACAATGGAAGAACATGATCAAAGGGCTCCTCCCAATGATGCTCTCAGCTATATGAATGAAACTATTACCAGAGTGCAGAGAGATTTGCAACAAGCAATGAGGGAAAACCAAAGAGAAATGTGTGATGCATTAACCAGTTTGATTCGGGAGTTGGCTATGTTTCTACAAGGAAATGTTACAACCACTAATCATGTAGCAACTAATGTGGGAGAAGGAAGCTCAATGGGACCAACCAGGAATACTTCCAATACTACACATCCTACCTTTAAAGCCAAGTTTCTGCAAAGAGAAGAACCAATTGAGGAAGTGGCACAAAATGATGTGGATGATATAGAAAACTATGGTGATGAGTATATGCATCTCAACCTTAGGGTAAGGGATATCCTACCTTTCAAAGACTATTTCCAGTTAAAAAATAACAAGGGTGCAGGGAGGAATAAGAGATCTCATCAAGAGGCACCAAGAAGGGACATCCAACAAAGGTTAGGAAGGTAACTCTTCCTTCATTTGATGGCACTGAAAAATTGTAATGTCCCCTTTTTCGAGACATTATTAATATTCATTTTTCATTTGCATTGTAACCCCTTGGCATGCCTAGCGCTACAAGTGGGAGTCTCTTTAGTTAGTTTAATGTGCACATAGGTTAGTTACTTTTATTTATTTAATTAAAAAATAAATAAAGTGCACATAGTCTTAGTATTAAATATTTTAATGAGAGTTTATGTTTTCCCTCCAAAAGGGAAAGGTCGGTCTTCATTGGATATTGCACCCCTTAGTTCTATAAAAGGGAGGTCGCATTTATTTAGAGGGGATGTTGAATTGATCATTTGATTTTCACTCCATGCTTGGAGTTGGGATGCATGACCATTAATGTTTTCTCTCTCTTGCATGGGAGTTATTGTGCTAGTTTGATATTCAATTGAAGTATTTTTTCATGAGATTTGCAAATCCACTTGTTGGTGATTCTCTTTCTAGCTTCGGCGCCTCTTATTGAGAGTAAAATCTGCATGTTATTGAATATTGTGAAGGGTTATTAAGTGCTGGAAATTATTTGTGCATTTTATTCTAACCCTAGCGACTCGGTTTGGGATTTCGGGGGTTGTTTTGAAGGGGTTTCAGTTATCATAAAATTTATATTTTTATATCTTTGGAAAACTCTTGAATTATAGATTAGTCTGCACTTTATTTCTTGGCAAAAGATGAAGTATTGAGTAAGTTATGAATTTTCCAAGTTTCAGTCGTTTGTGCTAGGGTTTTATCTACACAGTTTCAGATTTCGGATTTCGTGGATTGATTTGCATTCCTTCTACTTATCCAAAAATTGTGATCTATAGCTTGTTGGAAAGCTAAAAATATTAAGAATCTTTTGGCATGATTTTGATAGAAAAATAATGGATGGTGAATGAGTTATTAATTTTTGAAGTTTGCAGCAGTTTAGTGCATTTATTAATTAATTACTGATGTAATTAATTTCAGATTTGAAGTGATTAATTTCCTAACTGGTTCTCCTATCCACCACCTTGGCTCACTCTAACCCTTTTTGGGTTGTATTGAAGCTAACATTGAATTATTTGAGGTCGAACTAGGAGGGTTTAGTCCTAAATTCGATTCAGTAAATTAATTTGCACATTTGGATAATATCCCGAAAGGGGATATTACAAAAATGTTCTGCTATAGCTTGGTTGCAAAAACTTGATATATATCTCTCTCTAAATCCTATGTATGAAGAGGAATCCCTCAATTTTGTAACTTTGCATTTAGAGGGTATAATATATGAGTGGTGGTACCACGGGTTGGTTACCCAAGGTCATGGTTCCATTACTACTATTGGGGAATTCAGTTCGTGTTTGATTGAGAGGTTTGATAGGATAGATCCGAATATGTACTTTAGGGAGCTAGCACAACTTAAGCAAGAAGGGTCACTAGAAAAATATATTTCTGAATTTGAAAGAATTTAAGTTATGGTACCGGATATCAGCGAAAAGAGGTTAGTAATGTTGTTTATGGAAGGTTTAGAAGAGCAACTAAAAGGTCTTGTGAAAGCATTCAACCCTTCCTCTTTACAAGGTGCCATCAGGAAAGCATTTGACTTGGAAAAATCGGTAACAAAGGGTAAAAATCTGCAGCAAAAATCAGTAGCATTTGGGCAGCCAAAGCGAGTGAATGGGCAGCCAAGGTCCTCTTCATCAAGTGGGCAAAAGACACCAAACTATGGGCAGCAAGGTAAGTCATTTCAAAATAAATCATATGTTAAAGATTGAAATAAAAACAAGGAAATAGAGTCAAATAACGAGCTTAGAAGAAAGAAGTTATGTTTTCATTGTAGAGATCCTTGGACTCCTAATCATCATTGTCTTCCAAAGGGGGCAGCCCACTATATTGAGATTATTTCAAATGATGAAAGAGTTGATCACGGAGGAGAAGAAGAACAAACAGAAGAGGGAAACGAAGGTCTCAAGGATGGAACATTGGCCACCTTATCCGAAGCACCAAGATACCATGCTTTCCGTATTAAAGGTTTTCTTCATGGGAAAAGAATCATAACCTTGATTGATAGTGGGGCTACCCACAATTTTATTGATGAGGGCTTAGTGACAAGAACGGGTTTGAAAGTAGAAGATTTTCAAGGATTCAATGTAACCGTGGCGGATGGATATACTCTTGCATGCAAAAAGAAAATCCCTTAACTTGAGATCACATTGGGAAGACACAAGGTATGTGATGATTTTTTATGTCATTGGGATTGGTGAAACTGATGTTGTTTTGGGAGTTCAATGGCTGTAATCTTTGGGAGAGTTCACTCAAAACTATCAAACTATGGAACTGAAATTTAAGTCCCAAGGCAAGGAAATAACATTGCAAGGCTTGAGGAGTGGATTTCCTCAAGTGATGACCACTAAAAGCATGGAGAGATATTTCACTAAAGGGCAGATTGCATGGGCTGCACATTGTGTGGTAAGTGTTACTTTTGATTTTGCATCGCAGCCATCATATCATGTAGATATTCAATCTATTTTAAATAGACAAAGCAAGGTATTTTTAGATTTACCTCACGGTTTGTCCCCGGATAGAGGATTTTAGCATATTATAGAGTTGGAACCTAGTTCCACTCCGGTTATATTTTCTCCTTACCATCACCCAAGAGCTTTCAAGGAAGAAATAGAAAAGGTGATTAAGGAATTGTTGGATATGGGTCACATAAGACCAAGTTCTAGCCCATTTGCTTCTTCAGTTGTGTTTGTAAAGAAGAAGGATGGAACTTTGAGAATGTGTGTGGATTACAGGTTGTTGAACAAGAACACTATTAAAAACAAGTACCCAATACCAAGGATTGATGAGTTGCATGGGGTTGTTTTCTGCTCAAAAATTGATCTAAGATCTGACTACCACCAAATCAAGGTAAGAGATGAAGATGTGCATAAGACAACTTTTAGGTGTCACTTTGGTCATTTTGAATTTTTAGTGATGCCATTTGGATTGACCAATGCTCCTGCTACTTTCCAATCATGCATGAATCACATTTTTAGGGAGCATTTGAGAAAGTTTGTCTTGGTATTTTTTGATGACATTTTGGTGTATAGCAAATCATGGGAAGAGCATTTTGAGACATTTGGATATGGTTCTAAGCATTTATGAGCAACAATCACTCTTTGCCAAGTTATCCAAATGTGAGTTTGGCATGGAAGAAATATTATATCTAGGACATATCATCAATGCAAGGGGGTACATGTGGACCAACAAAAGATTCAAGCCATTTTGGATTGGCTTACTCCCACTACTTTGACTCAACTAAGAGGATTCTTGGGTCTTTGTAGCTATTATCCCAGATTTGTGAAGGGATTTCACAAATTTCAACCACCTTAACAAATTTGACAAAGTAGGGAGCATTCACATGGTCATAATCAGCCCAACAAGCATTTGATCACCTCAAAAAGGTAATGAGTTCATGCCCAGTACTCGTTCCAGATTTTTCAAAGCCTTTTGTGGTGGAATGTGATGCATCCGGTGATGGGATTGGGGGTGTTTTAATGCAAAATAAACATCCCATAGTATTTGAAAGTAGAAAACTTAAATGACAAAGAAATGTTGGCCATCATGCATGCTCTAGTGAAGTTTAGACAATATCTTGTTTGTGGTAGGTTTGTTGTCAAAATAGATCATAACAGTTTGAGGTATTTTTTTAACCAAATTGATTTAAATGATAGGAAACAAAAATGGGTGAGCAAAGTGCAATCTTTTGACTTTGAAATTGAGTTTGTGAAGGGGAAAAAGAACATAGTTGCAGATGCTTTGTCAAGGAAGCCTTACTGCTGATCCATGAGTGAAATTGTAGCAGATTGGAAGGCTGATATAACAACAGAGTACGCAAAAAATCAGCTTGCTTGTGATATATTTGATGGGAAAATTGATGATGACAGGTACCAAGTGATTGATGGTCTCATTCTCTACAAAAATAGAGATCTTTTGTTTCCCGAATCTAAGGTAAAATGGAAAATTTTAGTAGCTATGCATGACTCACCCTTAGCGGGTCATCAAGGGTGTTTTAAAACATATAAGCAGGTAAGAGAGAAGTTCGTATGGAAAGGATTGAAGGAGGTATTACAACACATTAGGGAGTGCCTTACATGCCAACAAAGCAAGGCACAACATGAATTTCCAATAGGACTTTTGCAGCCCCTACCCATTCCAAATCAGACATGGGATAGCATTTCTATGGACTTCATCGTTGGTCTTCCTTCAGTTCAAGTTAAGAGTGTTATGTATGTTGTGGTGGATAGATTGACTAAGTATGCTCATTTTTTTCCTCTTCCCACTAAGTTTTATGGCCCTTTAGTAGCTGAAATATTTTTTAAGGAAGTTTTTAGACTTCATGGGTTGCCTAAGAATATTGTGAGTGATAGGGACAACAAATTCTTAAGCTCCTTTTGGCAAGAGCTCTTTCATCTTGCAGGCACGAAACTAACTCCAAGCATAAGTTACCATCCACAAACGGATGGGAAAACAAAGATTGTAAACAAGTGGATAGAGGGGTATTTGAGATGCTTTTTTACAGGGCAGCAATCATCATGGATTAAGTGGCTCTATTTGGGAGATTTTTGATACAACACTTCCTATCACATGTCCATTGGTATGTCTCCATTTAAGGCACTATATAGTTATGATACATTTTCATTTGTTGATGTTGTTCTTCCGGATAGTACAGTGCCGGGTGCTAAAGATTTGATACAACTGAGTCAAGATATCATGAAAGCACTCAAGAATAACCTTGCACATGCTCAAAATCAGCAGAAGTTATATGCAGACCAGCGAAGAATGGAGAGGTCTTTTGAGGTGGGAGACATGGTTTTCCTAAGGTTGCAACCTTATAGACAATGTTCCCTTAAAGGGAAGGGTTCAGAAAAGTTAAAACCAAGGTTTTATGGCCCCTACAAGGTCATACGGAAGGTGGGAAAGGTTGCATATGAGCTTGAACTTCCAGCTCAAAGTAAAATACATAATGTGTTTCATGTATATTGCTTGAAAAAAGCATTGGGGCAGCATATTATTCCCTCCATAGAGTTGCTCCTCTTGATGATGAAGGCAAACTTGTCTTGGACCGGAGGTCATATTAGAGGTACGTGAAAAAAGGTCGAGGAATAGAGTCATTCGGGAGTATTTGATTTAATGAAAGGGGCTACCTATTGAAGATGCAACGTGGGAAGGTGTAGAAATTTTGGAGCACCCAAATCTACAATTGCTTTTTGGCAAGCAATTCGAGGAAGGGAGGACTAAAATTTTCCTCTTTCCGGAATAACATCTTGGAAGATGTCTACCCAACGGCTAAGGAGGATCTATAAGGGTGACTTAAGTCATTTTGAATTATTATAAAGTGCCATAAGTAAAGAAAAATATAAATCTAGCACTTATAATAATTTATATGACTTAATAAAATATTATAGTGATGCCAATGTAATTTTTTATTCATCCTAGGAGCATGGGTGACTTACCTTAGGGGGTTAATGGGAAATTAGAAAGAATAAAATAAAATTATATATTTTGTATTCCCTCTAGGAGAAATGCGACTTGGGTTGGGATGTTGTTTGGGTACTTAGTGCATAGAAATAACACCAATTGCTGATTGGGTGTGTTGGAGGTAATTTTTGGGTCACTTCTCATATTGGGAGAGGTCGACTTGTCTTGACATCATTCTATCACTTTACATTTTTTACTCTTTTGGCTTTGTGCTGAAGATTCACTGCTGTGATTTCTGAGGATGAAAACCCTCAAGGAAATCAAGAGGAAGAACGAAAACTCTTCCTATTTTGGTGTATTGTAACTCCGGTTTGAAATCTGATTGTTAGATCTAATTTATTGCAGCTGGAGTGACCCAATTTTGGGTGTTTTGTCATCTATTCAAGGGCTGGAATATTCTATTTTTGTATCAGTTGTTACAAGGGCATTTCCAAGAAATTATTGCAATATTTTCAAATGTTTTGTAGAGGGTTTCAAGCCTAATTTTCACTACTACAAGTACAGGTCAGATCTGAAGTTGTTCATCATTGGAAATCTGATTTTTGGCCTCAATTGTTGGTACTTTCAATTGCAATATATTTATAAAAATTAGTTCTTCCATAAAAATCAGAAAATATCATATTTTTGGTGTGTTTTGTGGTATTTTTCTTCTCTATTCAAATCGCATTTTCCAGCATAAATCTGGTTTGCATTGTTGCCTTTAGTTTTTGCAATATTTTAGTTGGGGTTTCATTCTTGTCCATTGAAGATTTTAATCATATTTTTGGAGGGGACATTACATCATGTGTGTCTTACCTAGGAGGACAAAAACCTTTCTAGAGGTTGAGTGAAGGACGAAAACCCTTCATCTTGACTTTGGATCGAAGTATAAGGCTGATTTGGAGAGATATATTTCATTTTCAAATTTTATGTCTTTCTACATGTGGAGCAAACAACCTTGAGTAGGGTTTAGAGGGTCTGGTGAATTTATATATACATTTTCAGATGATAATCTGAATTATCATAATTTCTAAGGCCGGAATCTAAAGTTTTATGATATTTGGGGGTTTCTAGACCCTAGATCTACTTTTTTCTTGTGGCTTCAAATAACCGGCCATTAATTAAATTCCATCAGTGGTTTCTTTAGTATTTTTTTATTGATTTTGGTTCTTATGGATGTATAAAATATATATAAAAAATTGTGGCAAGTTAATTTGAAGTATTTCATGGTGTTTAGTATTTATTTGTGAAGAGTACAATTCACTGATTTTGCATTTTCAGTCTGCTGCAACAAAAATCAGATCTGAATAATTTTGGTGTTTGGCTAAATTCCTTTTCCTTTAGTCTAAACGAAAGGGTCATTACAAGATTATTCTAACAAAGATGGGAAGATGAAGGGTACTAAAGGGAAAAAGGATCTTTTCCAAGAGGCCCATAACCATCTTCTGAGTATTCCAAAGATTGAAGCGAGGAAGAATTCAATTTGCATAGTTATGATAATGGTCAGCTTGTTGGAATTTTCAAAACATCAGCTCATAAGATACAAGTTGGTGGTGTTCATGAATTTGGCAAGGACCATGAAGAGGCTCCATGCACGTGCCAAAAAAATATGGTTGAAGTCAAGGTTGTAAGAGCTTCACTAGTTGAATATTAAGAGATTTCAACCATACTTCATTCGGCAAAAGAAGATGATCAAGTGAAGGACAGACCGAGGTATGATATAGAAAATTACATTTCAATTTTTTGGTCTCTTCTTATGTCGCTGCCATACTTGTGTCACCATGGGCACCGTGTTGAAAAGAATGAGCCTATGTCAAGGTTGATGCTTCATAGTATAATGGGTGGTCATCATGGTCAACATAGTGGAAATGGTGATAAAGTGAAGAACACTCTTAGTGGTGATTTCTATGTGAATTGTAATGAAGATACGGATTTGGTACTTGGAGTGCCATGGCTACACTCTTTGGGAAAATTTACCCAAGACTACCAATTCATGGAGTTGAGGCTCGAGCATGATGGCCAAGAGGTTGTACTTCCAAGCATAACACATGAGATTCCTCAAGTTGATACAACCAAGTGGAGGGGAAGAACTTCTAGAAGAAGGCAAGACATATGGGCAACACATAATGAGGTAAAACCTACAATTTTATTTTCAAAACAAAAGTCATGTCATAAGGATTTTGAATTCCTAATTGATAAGCAAGCTCTTGGAGGGAGCACTCTAATAGAAGTACATTTGAGTTCATGAATTTTGTGTTTGAAATAGAGTGGGATGGTTGTTATCTTGTTATTCTAAGCATTGTAACTCAACTAAGATTTGGAGGTATGATTGGAAGTAGGAGTCTTGATTTGTTGGAGTTCAAGGCATGTTTTCATGTATTTTTGTATTGTTGTCATAGACATTCCCAACTTGTCAAATATTTTGTTTGGTGCCATACAAAAAGAGGAAATTTAATGAGAAGGGATGGTTTCCAATCTTTTAGAGCCTTTTTAGTCAACAATTCATCATTCCCAAGCTCGACTACATTCTTTTCGAGGAGATTCATGAAGAATTTCAGTTTGAGAATTGTTGGAATTTTTTTATTCACTATCCACAACAATTTCAGCTCCCTATCCATTTTGTTGACAGCTGGTGAGGATGAAGGGTTTCCATTCTATTATCATCATTGATGTGTTTTTAGCTTGTATAAGAAGGATCTCAACCACTATCCTTCTGATTTTGGGGGACAAAACACATGGTTACAGCTGTGTTTAGGACAACTTGGGTGAAATTTTGAATATCCATCACTTAAGTGGAGAAAATGAGATGATTGCAAGCCATGAAAGGGAGATAGCTTCCATACCTACGGGGCATGAATTCTTACTGAGAGCTCTTGTTTCTTTTAATGTGTTTGTTATTTGTGTAGGCATAGGAATAAAGAAGAAAGAGCAGCTGAATTTGTTATCCATCCAAGCACACGATGAATAATATGGGACTGCAACTGAAGAGGAAGATGCCATAATGGAGGATGGCAAGTTTGTGAGGGCAAAAGGTCTCAATTTGCATAGAAACAAAGTCCCTCCAATACTTGGATGGGGAGTGAAACATAAAGGCTTTGAGGAAGGTACAACCAAACTAGGATAATGGGAAGAGGGCAGCCTAGACCATCTTTTGGGCAGCCACAAAAGCCTCGACAACATGGTAACTCTAGGTGTTTGGATCAATTTTGCATGTTACCCAAGTTTGCCCTTCCAAGTTTTCCGTTAGTCGAAGAATGTAATCAAGAGTTGGGGAATGAGGTGTTATCTATGCCTAGTGAGAAGGGAAATGTTTTAATGGCAACCATGCGCCAAACTACTATCATTGATTCTGCTGTCAACATTTCTAGCAAGCCCCACCTAATTTTAGTTGCATTTGTATTTGGGAATATGGAGTGTTCTTCCACCTTAGTTGACAAGGATGGAACAAAGAATTAGGTTGCCACATTAGGACATGGATTAGCTTGTCTAACTGCTGGTTGTTCACCAATTTTTTGCTTTATGGCTGAGGTTACAACAGTCCAGAAGGTTTTTTATTATAATGAAATTACTTGTATAATTCAGATCATGAGCAGAAATATAACACAAAATAACACAATATTCTAGAATAATGATCTCAATATGCAATTAGAATAGCTTCGCCACTTCGAGGGGGAAACCTCCAAACCATACAATAATACTCAAATGCTCAAATGATGATGAAATACTACCTACAATCCCCTATATATACTATTCATATGTTATGGCCATCACCAAGGCCGACCTACTAAGCATGAGAAAGTATAAATGATATAATAAAATGATATGGTAAGCCACAAGTCGGCTACTCATATCCTAATATAAGCAATAGGTTAAGGGCGTAGCATGCCCTTCCCCTTCAAAGCAACATTGTCCCCAATGTTGAGAAGCTCTGGGTGTTGCTGCAGGAATGTCATATCTTCCCATGTTGCATCTTCATTGTCCATATTCTTCCACTTGATCAGGTACTCAGTAATAACCCGTGTCCTCAATCTTTTAGTGCATGTTTGAAGGATGCATTCAGGTTCCAAGATGACTCTCCCCTCCTCATCGAGCTCAGGTAACACTGTTTGGGCTGATACTCTCTGTCCAATTACTTTCTTTAGGCAAGAAACATGAAAGACTGGATGTATTCTGGTTGATTATGGAAGTTCTAATTTGTATGCTACAGTACCAATCTTTTGCAATACTTGATAGGGGCCATAATACTTTGGTGAAAGTTTGTTATCCTTTTGTTGTTGTTTCAAAGACATTTGCTTATATGGTTGTAACCGCACAAAAACCCAATCACCGACTTCAAAATGCCTTTCCGTGCGATGTTGATCAGCCTGTTGCTTCATGCGGTTTTGTGCCATGACCAAGTTCTCCTTGAGACTAGAGAGGACCTCTTGTTGATACTGAATGTGTTCTTCTACTGCTCTAACCCACGGTTGTCCTCTCAATGATGATGTGATGGATGGTGGATGGTACCCATAGAGTGCCAAAAAAGGAGACATTTTAGATGAAGTATGGAAGGAAGTGTTATACCACCATTCTGCAAGTGGCAACCATTGGACCCATCTTGCTTGTTTATCTGACATAAAGCAATGGAGATATCCCTCCAAACACTTATTTACAACTTCTGTTTGCCCATCAGACTGGGGATGATAAGAAGAGCTACGAGCTAACTGAGTACCCAAACATGAGAATAAATCAGTCCAAAAATTACTAGTAAATATAGGGTCTCGATCACTTACTATAATCTTCGGTGTCCCATGAAGCTTCTGAACTGTGTCCATGAAGGCTGTTGCTACTGTGCTTGCAACAAATGGGTGTGCCAAGGCACAAAAATGAGCATATTTGGTGAGTCTATCCACCACAACCATGATGACATTTTTTCCTTCAAATTTAGGCAATCCTGTGATAAAGTCCATGGAAACCTCTTCCCACCGCTGGCTAGGAATAGATAGAGGTTGTAGAAGACCTGGGGATCGAACTGTTTCACCCTTATTTTGCTGACAAACCATGCATTCTGCCACAAATTTTTGGACATCCCCTTTGAGCCCTTCCCAGAAGAAATCTTGTTTGACTCGATGATAAGTCTTCAAGAATCCAGAGTGCCCCCCTACTGGAGAAGAGTGAAGCTCAGATAGAATCCTATTTTTAAGAGTGGAGTTCTTACATAGGTATAGTCTATCTTTATACCATAAAGCATCCCCTTTCAGTACAAATTTTTCAGACATGCTTGGATCATTTTGGAGATGATGAATGAGGTTTTGTGTGGTTGGGTCATTTCTCCATTCAGACCTTGCCTCATCTATCCAATCTTCCTGTAATATGGATATGGCACATAACAAGGCTACAGTTGATTCATCTTTCCGCGACAAAGCATCCGCAACTACATTCTCCTTCCCTTTCTTATAGATAATCTCAAAATCATATCCCAACATCTTGGAGACCCATTTTTGTTGTTCTTCAGATGATAAATGCTGCTCCAAGAAGTATTTCAGACTATCATGATCTGTCTTCACTTTAAAGTGTCTTCCTATGAGATATGGTCTCCATTGCTTTACTGCATGAAGTATGGCTAGCATTTCCTTCTCATAAGTCGGCTTGGAAAGATTCTTACCTTTGAATTGATGGCTCAAAAAGGCAATAGGATGGCGTTCTTGCATGAGAACTGCCCCCATACCCACCCCTGATGCATCACATTCAACAATGAATGTTTTGGAAAAATCTGGAGTAGCCAAGACTGGAGTGGTGCACATGGCCTCCTTTAGTTGCTCAAATGCTTTGGTTGCATCCTCACTCCAATGGAAGGAGTCCTTTAATAAATATGTGAGAGGTGTAGCTATGCTTCCATAATGCCTTACGAATCTTTGGTAATAACCTGTAAGCCCCAAAAATCCTCATAGATTCTTTAGGGTTTTTGGAACCTTCCACTCCATCATGGCTTTGATCTTATTAGGATCCACTTTAACCCCTTCATGAGAGACAATGTGACCCAAATATTCAACCTCCTTGAGTCCAAAAGAACACTTAGAGGGCTTTGCATAAAGTTGATGTTGCTCAAGGGTTTCCAAAACCTTATTTACATGATGCAAATGTTCCTCCCATGTTTTGCTATAAATTAATATATCATCAAAAAACACTAAGACAAACTTCCACATGAATGACTTAAAAATAGAATTCATCAAACTTTGAAATGTAGAAGGTGCATTTGTGAGTCCAAAAGGCATTACTAGGAATTCATAATGGCCTTCATGTGTCCGAAAGGCGGTTTTATGAACATCCTCATCCTTGATTCTGATTTGGTGGTATCCTGAACGAAGATCAAGCTTTGTAAAATAAACAACACCATGCAACTCATCAAGCAAATCATCAATTACAGGAATAGGAAACTTATCTTTGATTGTGTACTTATTAAGTTCCCTATAATCAAGACACATGTGCCACATGTCATCTTTCTTCCGTACCATCACTACTGGAGAAGAATAAGCACTTTGACTATGACGGATGATTCCTGCTTCCAACATCTCTTGTACAATCTTCTCAATTTCACTCTTTTGCACATATGGGTACCTATAAGGTCTGATGTTAGGTGGTTGACTTCCTGGTAATAACTGAATAGCATGATCATGATCTCTCTTTGGAGGTAAGCCCTTTGGTATATTTTCAAATACAACAGAGTGTGCATCCAACATTGCTTGCATATCTGATGGTATAATGTCCTTAGAAGGATGAGCCTCCAATGAAAAAAGTTGTGCCACAAATCCCTCTGCACCCTTTTTTAGCATTTTGTGCATCTGATGAGAACTTACTATTTGTGGAGACTTTGCTCTTAAGCCTCTTAGCTCAAAAGTCCTTCCTTCAGAGTGAAATCACATGAACAAGTCTTGGAAGTTCATCTCAATGGTTCCCAAAGTGGTAAGCCATTGAACCCCTAACACAATGTCTGCTCCTCCCATAGAAATGGCATACATGGGACTATTTAGTATGTAATCTCCCATAACAAGCTTAATGCTATGGCATTTTCCAGAACAAGTAATAGTACCTCCATCAACAATCATTACTTGACATTCAGGAGTGGGATAAATGAAACAGTTTAGGCGCACTGCTAACTTATGATTGATAAAGTTGTGAGTACTTCTTGAATCAATCAACACTGTGACCCTCTGTTTTTTTAGGAATCCAACCACCTTTAGGGTTTGGGGGGTGCTAATACCTGAAATTGCATGGCATGAGATCATTGGCTGAGGATCTCCTGACTCCTCCTTTGGCTCAACCAAGACCTCTGACTCTGAATCTTCATCCTTCTCTTCATCTTCACTAGGCCCATCAATGTAGAACAACTTCTTTTTAGCACATTTATGTCCGGGTCCAAATTTACTGTCACAGTTAAAACATAACCCTTTTTCTCTTTTTTCTTCAATTTGTTGAGGTGTCAATCTAACTGGTCGAGGGAGTGTTGGGGCCAAGGTGTTGTGATCTCTGGTATAAGTGAAATGTTGTCTCCTACTTGAAACAAATTTCTCCTCTGCCCTTCTTGCCATAATCATCGAATCAGAAACCTTATGAGGATTAAACATACACACCTCATGCTCAATGTGATCCTTAAGACCCCCAAGAAATAGGTCATTCAGATTCTCTTCAGTAATATTTTCCACCCGCAGAGAAAGGTTTTTGAAGTGATGAATGTAATCCTTAATAGATCCTGTCTATCTCAACTTTGCTAATTGGCTGAAGTAATTATCTGACACACTAGAACTATAGTGTAATTGCAACTCTTCAGTGAATACTGTCCATGTAACATTGAGACCACTCTTTTGCCTTTGAGCACATAACCATCGATACCAGATGAATTGGTCAGGTTCGAGATACAAAGCTGCCATGGTCACCTTTTGTCTTGATGGAATCTGATGTAGTTCAAAGAAATTCTCCATTTGGTTGATCCAATTGAGTGGATCCTTTCCATCAAACTTGTGCATCTCCACTTTTGGAAACATAGTACGGGCTTGCAGAGTGCTCGTATTTGGATTGTGCACACTCGAAGATCCACTCTGTCTCATGTGTCTATTATGTTGACCTAAGGATCCACCTTGATTGACATAAGTATGATTACCCATCATATGCGTACTGAATTTTTGCATGAAATCCTCCAATCTTTGTCCAATCCTATCCACATCTTCTTTGCTGGCCACCCGAGATTCGAGGTCTCTCAGGTTAAACTCAAGTTGGCTTACTTTATGGTCTGTTGAAGTAAACCCTAACCATGAGGAATCTGTAGCTATATCTTCTACCTCTAAATCCTCAACTAATATCTCATCCTTTTTTGGTGTTTTACCTAGAGTGATGGGATTATTTTTTCCTCTTGTGGAAGGCCCCTCCATGATGCCCCAAAATAGTAGGATGTAGGGATCACAGTCAAATTTTAGAGTTTTTGATTTCGATACAAATTTAGCCAAATATAAAAAAACTTAAAGAAAAAAACCCAAATAATGTTCTTTTTTCTTTCTGAAAATGTAACAAATTTGAAAAAATTCCACAATTTGCACCCTAGGGAGTGATTTTATGAAAAAACCTAAATTTGCAATAACTTTTAAAAAATAAATAAAAAAAGTTTGAAATTTTTAGGGAACCTTACTTGAAATATTTCTCAACTCTGGTAAAAATATCTCCCACCAATTCGCTATGGTTCGCAATATATGGCGGAAACAAAAATTAGGGTTTTTTGCCCTAATTTTGGCCCAGATCGCAGCTCTGATACCACTTGTAATGAAATTACTTGTATAATTCAGATCATGAGCAGAAATATAACACAAAATAACACAATATTCCAGAATAATGATCTCAATATGCAATTAGAATAGCTTCACCACTTCGAGGGGGCAACCTCCAAACCATACAATAATACTCAAATGCTCAAATGATGATGAACTACTACCTACAATCCCCTATATATACTATTCATATGTTATGGCCATCACCAAGGCCGACCTACTAAGCATGAGAAAGTATAAATGATATAATAAAATGATATGGTAAGCCACAAGTCGGCTACTCATATCCTAATATAAGCAATAGGTTAAGGGCGTAACATTTATACAACTAAGTGTGCAAAGGAAGAAGTTGTTACTGCTATTTTTAAAGTGGAGGATGAAGAGGAATTCAATGAAGAGAGGGGCAGCAAAGGTATGAGTTTGTTTGGGTGAAGATCCTTCATTTGACATGTTCGAGATTTAGATTATTGGAGCATCCAAGTTTGCAATCGCTTGAGGTCAAACAATTTCGGGATGGGAGAACTGTAATGTCCCCTTTTTTAATTAATTCATTTTGGAGACTTCTAGCCCATTCCACTTTCTGTGGGCAAGGAGGTGAACAAGGGAAGTGTTTGTCATATTTTTCAGTCTTTTTCATATGCATTTGCATTTTCTTTCATGGTTTCTCACTTCTAGGTTGGCTGGGTTGGAAGAGTAAAAAGCCAAAGACAAAAAAAGAAAAGTAACATCATTATGAGGTCGGACATGGGGGTAACTCCCTCATTGGGTTTTGTGCCACCAAAGGAATATAAAAGGAGGTCGCTTAGCCTCATTTTGGCATCATCTTTTGACATATAATTCTATACATTATTTGGTTTTGTGATGTTGGCTCAATTTTTTTCCACTAAGGGGTGAAAATCCTTTGGTGTGGCTTCACAAGGAAGATGAAACCCTTCCTTGATAATTGGAGGATGAAAACTCTTCAATTAATTGTTCCAAGTGTTTCAAAGAGGTAGATAAGGCCTATTGTCAGCGAGGGTTTGGTTCTAAGGTGAAATTCAGCCTCTCTTAGGGGAGCAACCCACCTTGGGGAAGAGATTGGTGGTTTTTAGGGCACGACAACACTCAACTCAGCCATCATTGCATTCTCCATATTTTTGGTAGCCAGAATCTACTTTGTACTTCATTTTTAGGGCTGGGAATCATTTATTTCCAGCCATTTCATAAGAGCATACTCTGTTGTCATTTATTTAATTTCCAGATGCATTTAGTGGCTGATTTCTTGGTTGATAATTATTCTATAATATTCCTAAAGTGCCTCTACATAATTTTGATGATGTGAATGGTGATATTTTGATGAATTATTGCTTTTCCTTGTTCTAAAAATCAAACTGTTGTTCACTGCTGTTCCATTTTTTAGTTGGCTGATGTAACAATCCGAATATTTTCAGTTTTGGTTTGTGTTATTTCATTGTTTTTCAGTTCAGCCCTAGAAATGGACATTATGGTTTAAACAAGCAACACGAGGATTAGAGGCCTAACAACTCATGCACAGACATGATAGAGGTTCAAGTAGTCCAACACTTAATGGCACTGCATTGAATGAGAAGGAATTCAAACCATATCCATAGTAAAAACCAAGACATCCCCCCAATCGTTGCAAAAAATATATTTGTGTTGAGCATATACAACCAACAATTTAACCACAAGCTCATTGGGGAGGAGATAAAGTAACAAAAAGCATACCTTCCCCACCCAATTTAAATTGATGGCACTGGTAGAGTACCCCCAAGCTTTACCGTTGTTGTCGTGCCCCATGCACAAATGTGGTGGTAACTTAAATCAAGAGGGGGTGGTGGTGTCATTTGTGTGAGGGGTGAGGCCATCAATTCCTTGAGGACGACACTTCTCACAAGTCCTTTCCATTAATGCCTCTACCTTTTTCTAATTAGCAATAGATATCTTACAAACTCATGATGCGTATCCAAATAGAGAGCCATGACAAAAAAGCCCGTCTCGTCCTAGAGAAAGGTTGTGATATTAGAATCCAAATTCACCCTCCCAAATATATTCTTACTCAAGCATATAGTGGGAGGCATCCAACATAAGTAGTCTGCAATGTCTTTGGAAAGGGAAGTTCCTTGAATATGTTTGCTAGAAATTGAGCTTCTCAAATGTAAGATCCCTAAATGAGACTCTTTGACCCCAAGTAGGATTTGAGGAAAATCCCCACCAAAACAACAGGGAAAAGATGGAAAAGCAAATTATTACTTTCAGATCTGACAATTAATATACAAAATGTGATTGGGTTTTGGTATGAAACTCCTGGCACATTCATCATTTGTCACCCTTCATCTTTCTTAAATAATATGCAAATTTTGATAATCCAAATTAGGTCTAAAAGGATGAAATGGAGCATGCACATCCAGCTGAGTTTGCTGAAATAATTTGCAGGAAATGGCGACTAGGGTATGAAGGGAAATCTCATGCAACATATACCCAAATAATCGTGAACCTTTTCTAAATTGATGGCAATATTTTTAGCAGCTAGAATAGGAAGAAAACCCAGAATTTTAAGAAGCAAAAATGACAGAGAGAAAAATTTGAAATATGCAGATGGAAAGAGGTTAAAAGCATACATTAATTCCTTCAGAAATGATTTGGAAATGACATACTTGAATCCCAAAATTCAGATCTGAAATCTGAATATCAAACTGGCTGAAATACCTCTGAAAAACCCTCTTAAAAATTATGAAACTTCCTTGCTTCACTTCACAAAAATTTGTAGATGATTTGACAATAGAAATCAGATCTAAATACTCGCAAAACATGCCAAAACAGTCCCTAATTGGGTCGATCCAATAGAAAAATAACTGCTGCAATTTATTCTCTAAAATACCCTTAAAATACACTACTGGAAATGACTGAAAATCAAATTACAATCAATGAGAAATCCTGAGTGGAAATCTCTCACAATACTCTTGGGATTTTTGTCCGCAAGAGATATAATCCTAAGGGGTTTCGTCCTTGGATTATTTGCACAAGCTCAGAGTTCACATGCAAGAGAAAATATCATATCAAAAATCTGGAATGCCTCTACATAGGTTAACCTCTTCTTTATATAGGAGATGGGATCCAAAGTGACCTTTGGACTTCCAATGAAAGTGACCTTTGGACTTCCAAATGAAAGTGACTTTGAAACTTCCAATGAAAGTGACCTTTGGACTTCTAAATGGAAGTGACCTTTGGACTTCCTATGAAAGTGACCTTTGGACTTCCAAATGGCATTTTCCATAGGAGGAATACAAGACATAAATAATATTTTATCCTTCTTAACTTCATTATTCCTCTTTGGCCCAACAATTTATTTTTATTAAGCTAAATAAATTAATATAAGTGCTTTAATAATTTAATTTTTTTATAGCACTTTATAATAACTTATTGTGACTTAAGTCACCCTTATATTTTTCCTTTGGCTGTCCGGTTGACAAAATAGGCCAAAGGTCTTCGATTGGGAAAAGGGGACATTACATCAAACCAACTCCACGACTAGCAGCGTTATCGCCATCTCTTTTGATATGCATAAATTCTATCTCATCTACCTTTTTTCCATATCTAGCTTAGTTCATTTGAAATAGTTTTGATTGTCAATGCATTAATATTTCCCCCATTGGATGGATTGATGATAATATGAGTGTCGCCTTCAATTACTAATCTCCTCCATCCTTTTAAAAGTGCAATTTGGATGCCTTTCAAAATATCTTTAGCTTCCACAACATTATTGATGCCACAACCATTGTCCAAAGAGAAAATTTGAATAGGTTGACCCAAATGATCACGAAAGATACTGCCACAACTAGTCGGTCCCTGATTACCCTTGGCAGCACCATAAAAATTAAACTTGAGAACCCCAATCTCAGGAAGAGACTAGAAGACGAGATTCTATAGATGTTCCACCAAACCTTCACCAAGCTTCATATTAGGTGAACAAATGCCGAACCATCCACTCACCAATTCATCTTCATCATAAGAGCTTCACATAACCCCAAAAACTTGGGCTTTAACAATCTCGAGGATAGGCATTTCAATAGTTAGCCATGTCCATTCTTTTGAATGCCTAGTGTCATTAAAGATCCTCCTATTTCTTTCCAGCCATAAGTTCCAAAAAATTATGGAAGGGCCTAACTCCTAGATCATCGCTAGGCATGTTGATTTGAGCTTGTGGTGCCAATTGCTTATATGTCTAGTAAGGATTTCGGAAATATAGTATGAATTATAAATTTATCCAAGAAAATCCCTATGCTTTCCAAGGAAAAGGACAGTGCAACAATATACATTCACAAGTTTTTTCTTTATTTCTGCAAAGCATACTAAGGGATGGACTAATGCTACCCCTTCGCCCGAGCTGTTCATCAGTTAAGATCCTCTTTTGAGCTGCCACCTAGAGAAAAATATTGGCTGTTGGTAGACCCTTGTGGTTCTAGATTAAGTTGGCCGGGAACTTGCTCAGCACCAATACATTCCATCCTAATAATAATCTGGTAGGAAGACTAAAGAGATTTCCCTAGACGAACAACCTTTCTGTATAATCGAATTGATAGGAGCAAAGTATAACAACACTAGAAGCCAAACTAGAAAGTTTTTGTTTAAAATACCAAATAAAGGTCAAGAATGCACATCAGAGTTATAGGAGTAGGCCCCACTTAATCTTAAAAACCTAATTCATCCGTGGATACCTGTATCGAGATGATTCCCTCTACCTTTTACCTCATAGACTTATCTCTAAGGGGTCACTAGTCAGTGGTTCCATGGTTTACCTCTGGAAGAGAGGATTAGGTAGAAACCAAGGTCATGCTAGAAATCCAATGCCCTCTATAATAATGCCAAGGGGAACATTACGACATAGTTACTGACATATAGTTTGCAACCCCCACATGGTATCCCCCAGTTCATAAAGTTGACCAGGGTTAATTCACTTGCCTTCCCCATAGGTTTTGTTTGCTCAAGCACCTTGATTCTAACATCTATTCTATCCATCAAGGGTTTGTAGGTTTAACCACTGCTGCTGGTGAATGATCTGCTCGAAGGAGTATACAGGTTTAGAACCTTTAATATGTATATACTACATTAAGCAACCCCACTTATTTTATATAGATTCTACTTTTGGTTTCAATACAAACATAAATAGTTCTATTTAGTTCTTGGAGTGTTTCATAACATCAACTTTGTTGTCATAGTACCATGGTTCGCTATAAGCAAAAGTTCCAAACATTACTAATCACTGCCATAGTTCCTCGAGTAACAGCTACTATAGTTTAGTATAGTATTTCTTCCCAGTGCAGTGCTATAAATTCAGTTCAGAATCAAGATACATTTATTCAGGACCATCTTATAATAATGACAGTCATTTATGTTCTAACTGCATAGAAGAAAGTTAGGACAATCAAGGTAATAGATGGCATTCTGAAAGTAGAGGTTATAGAAAGGATACTTCCAAAAATCCATACATAAGAGATACTAGGAGTGGACCTCTATTAACAAGACTAAGATACAATCCCTAATCTCTAGGTTACAATCACTGAAAGTGTAACCTCTACAAGTATCAGGTACGGTTTTCATCAGCATGACAAAACCACCTCAATTATTCTAGAAAACAAGAGCCAGGGTACGAGAAGATTCATTAACATCCAAAAGGTTACACCAATGTCTAGGAGTTGTCTTAGGATTTAGAAAAGTTAATTTTCTTCTTGCTTAACAGAGTGCTCAAGGTCAGCTTACACTAGACTCAAGTAGGACTGTCTCCAGGGCCCTGGCCTTTTCTCATGGAATCTCCAACAAGAACTTCATCCCATCTATAAAGTATCTTAAGAAGAAGAAGGAACTTCATGTCAATACAGAGAAAAGAGAGAGAAAGAGATCGAGTACACAGGAGTAAAGTGCCTTGTTCCAAGAACAACTTTAAGCGAAAACACAGGAGTTCTGTAAGGAATAGGCAGAAAGCTATTAAACAAAGCAATAACACAGATCAGAGTATGTGCCTTGTTCAATTTATAGCTACAGTTCATTAAAGGATAAAAGTAATGATTCAGGGTTTCATAGAGCTCTCACACTAATGACAAGGAGGTACCATTGCAAGCAACCCTTTCAAGTCGTGCTTTGGACAATCAAATACAGGTCACAAGAACATTCCAAGATACGTTTCTCCTTTATTGAACAAAAGCACTCGGTGCAATCTACAAATCCTCAATTAAGCAATGCAATACGAATCAGTAAGGGATACGGTACACTAACAATTATAATCACAGTGAATACATCTCCCCATTCTCATGTCTGATGTACAATTTACTCATTCAGTCCTAGAAGTCTCCAGCAAGAATTCAAGATCTTATATCAATTGGAAAACACTTATAACATTAAGCATTGGTATATAAGTTCAACAAGCAGTTGAAATGATAATAGACTAAAGGCGATCCCATTCTTTTACTTCTTATCACCAGTGTGCCAGTATCATCAATTCATGGTCCTCAAGGGACTTCTACAACTCAAGATAGAGAATGCAATAACAAGAAAAACGTGCCTCTCCAAGATTCAGTTTTGTATGTTTGCTGCGATAGCGAACATAGTGTTCAAGGAAAAGTTACAGAGATACTGCCAGATCAAAGAATAATTCAAAAATATTACTTCCCAATAAACTTCCTCATAAAACCCGGCCAAAATGAAGATTACAATGGAAGGTAATCAAGAGAGTCTCCCTAAACAAGTCAACATTCTTCTAGGATAGGTAGATCACATCACTAAATGTACACATTCTTTAAGGAAAAAAATTCACAACCAAATTGTATTGCCATTGGAGGATTGTCATAAATCAGGGGTCCAATGATAAGAATGCTAGTCAAAGAAGGTGGCACAAGATCACAAAGAATCAAATTTACAAAATCAAGGTGAGAGGGAGCAGAGTTGCCATGATAATACAATAATTAGCATATTACTAAACTCATCAAGATCACTTCCCATTCCAACTCTAACTGAGCGAGGCTTAAGATAGAGAGTGATGAAAGTGTTAGAAATCTCTTACATAGAATACTCTTTCAGTCTTCAAGCTAGAGAGGTTACAACAATCCTTCTTTAATATGGAGAACATACAATGGTACTGAAGATAACTCTGGGTGCAAGGAGGTTCGACCTAAATAAAGGAACTCCCACGAAGCAAGTAGAATGAAGAGAGGTCTTCCATGGTGTTCCCAACATATGGTGGACTACCATGAGAAAAATACGGTATAACCTAAGCCCAATTATCAGTGGCCCATGGCACCCCATCCATCAGCATAAAATCTGATGGCAACTCCTCCAGCAAACTAGGACCATGAGATATGATTTGGGAAATGCCGGTGCACAAAACACACAACCGCTTAAGAAACTAGTAAAGATGCCATCCTAAATCAAATGCACGAGGGAAACACAACATAATAACAGAATAAAGGGGCTCTTGCAACCAAGCTTATAGTGAATCCTTAGGATAGCTAACCATAGTTACCTAAGACTTCGGGATGGTAAAGTTTTTAAAATTTTGGGGATGGTGGGGGGATGGCTGATAAAATAATATATAAATTTTATATATATTACTGATATAACATGAATAACTAAGACTTAAAGCACATGGTTTTAGGTCATGTGGGATCAAACAGTTACATGCAGCCAATACTCTGTTAATATTTGCATTCCACTCAGCCCTCTTCTACTATTATTGAATGCATATCAATCGTTTTAGTGTTTCATAGCTTTCTAATCAATTAATTGAGTTCTTCATAGTGGTCATCATCCTTCTAGAAGCCATCCAAAGAAATGGGTTACTTGAAATTTCCCTAGAAAATGTCACTCTCTAAGGACACACATCATTCCACTTGGTTTGACTCTTGTCCAAGTATCAATTTGACAAGGCAGGTCACTTTTATTGAGTTTTCTTTTCTTTCTAGTTTGACATTTACACGTATAAGTCTCTTTTGCATATATTCTACTCTTTCAATGTTCCTAGTCACATCCAATTAAGTGTAATGTTCAGGCATTATTCTCGGTACTCGTAATTAATTCAAACTCTCACAATCTCGTACATTATAGTTTGCTTGAATAATTTGCAAGTTCCATTTTCAATTTTTGTACACCAAGTGTTTGACAAAATTATTGTGTTGTAATACATCGGGTAAGCATTGTCGCTTGCATCATTTGGGTTTTAGGTTCATTGCTTTTGCTTTACTATGGTCTGTTTTCTCTTCCTGGTCCAATTTAGAAAATAGTTTCAAGCGTCTAATTCATCAATTTTTGTTTGCATGTCACCTAACTCACAACTTGCATCATTGTTACACATGCCATTTAGATTTGCGGTTGTTGTTCTAGGTCATTTGCAAGACAAGTTTTCAATTCCTATAATTTTATTTTAATCAAAACAATGTTTTTTAAAAGGAAAAGCAAAAAAGGCCTATAACGTTGAGGATGTCTAGACGTCCCCAAGACATCCCTCGACTGTACTGGGGGCATACATATGTCCTAGATGTCCCCAAAAAAGGGGGATGCCCTCGAGACATCCCTTGATATTCAATGATGTCTTGGGGTGGTCCATATGATTTTTAGTTGTTAGAAAACGTGGTGTATGCGGACCAAAATGTGTCTCAACAACATGCACTCTTACTCATCTGTTCAACTAGGGTATTCGAGGCAACGAGTAGGAGACACGCATAAACCGACATACAAGGGGGTAGACTTAAAGGGGCTACAGTGAGCGATAAGGTCACATATCTAGAGGGAAGTAACTCTTACACTAGGTCAACCTAGGGTTTCAAAGGCCCACTGTTGAAATAGAGGAAGGAGCCCTAATGAGATATCAATGGTTAGGTGTGGAGAGGTATGGATCATACAATAACTAAAGTAAACATGCAATAACTGAAATGAAAGTAATTAAGGAGTTGATATTTAATAAGAGCACTAAGCTAACTAGCATCAAGCATGCATAATACGAAGCTAACACAACACAATGAAAAGGAAGCAAACTAATCTATTCATAATGATAAACAAGGGTTGGAGCACTCACCTGTACCTGTAGGGTGGTTGTTGATGCATCTATCTCTCCCGAGAAACAACACGCAGAGAGAATCGCTATTAGGTGGAGTAGGGGAAGACCATTCCTATCCTAGACTCACTATATGATGACCCAATCGTGTAAGCAATCATCCAAGAAGAGGGGTGTCCAATCCAATCCACGCAAAATGCAATATGAACCAAAAGCAGAGCAAGCAGATGCGAAGATGGCGCAAAAGAGCAGAGCAAATGGCAGTTTGGATGTCTTAGCTTCCTTTTTCCTATGAGTGTCAAGTGAGGTGGAGGTACATATAGGACGCCATTGCCTGTGGGTGATAGTGTCGGCCATGAGAAAATATAACACTGACACAATCGCCCATAGGCGATTGCATCGGCTAAGGGTGCAAAACTAAAATACCGTGTCATGAAAGGTGAAAGTGATGTGTTGTGAGTCATGAAAGTGGATGAATAAGATGCAAAATGATGGAATGTAAGCAAGGATTCATGAATATGATATGCGTGAGACCTAGGAGGACAAGGATACGTAGTGCAAGGAAAACTAAGGCTCAGACCAAATAGCTATACTCTCTCCGTGTACTATCTTTAACCCATAATGGTTACGTGAATAACCATTCCCCATTCCCAGAATGCCCCTCAAGGCACCTGCTTAGGAGATAGATGCATCAGTGATCCTTATCTGCACAAAGGAAATTTTTAGTAATAGGTATGAAAGATGAAAAGTGAAAAATTAGGTGTATACGTGTGTGGGGGGGGCATTTCTCCCTCATCCTGCCATCCTTGGGACATCCCATGCGTGTTTATTGGAGGGGGGAATGTGTCCCCGTGAAATACTGTGGCTAACCAAACATCATTCATTTAAGGACACAAACATAACCTCAAAAATAACCAACATATCAAACACTAAGATTTCACCATCTCCATAAATCAAATAAGAAATACAAGCATATTAGCCACAAGACGAGAAATCAAGGTAACCACAACCTAGCGGCTTGTAATAGGTAAGAGGAAAAGAGAGAAGGGAGTCAAGGTTTCCTACCCAAGTCTAATCCAAAATTGGATTTCAATTGTACCCAATTAAACTAAATTATAATTGTAAGCACTTGGAACAGAATTTCCTATACAAACACATCAGACCTATATGTACCAGTGGCTGAATTTGTATGGGGAGTGATCTGGACCTGCTCCAATAAAGTTGACCAAAAGTTTCAGTACCTAAAACTAAGGGGTTTTTCCTCCAGGGTGAAAGTGTCGCTCTACAAAAGGGGACAGTTGTGTACTCGCCCTGAACAGTTCTGTCACACTTCAAAACAGATGCATGGAACAAAACAATAGCAAACGTTTCACTTTCTTCTTGCGTCAGTTAAAGGAGTTGGCAAATTCCCAAAGGTAGTAGGCATGACTACAGGTTTGGAATATGTTAACAATCATTTGGAAGGGGCAGAGGAGTTATGAATAAGAATTTCGCCATTGGAATTAAACAAGTTGAGGTTCCTGTTTTCAAACTTAGTTTCTAGCCAGTAAGGAGGTGTTCCAATGATGTAGTGAGAATGAGGTGGTTTGTAAAGTGCTAAATAAGATTGGACAAGCTTTGGAGAGGGAGAGACTTGAAGTCCTATCCATAAAGGCCATGCATATGGCAGTATGTTGTACAAATTTTGAATTGCATAGTTGAACGGGAGTGTAGCTGCCTCACCAGTTGCATTTTTTCCCTTCTTAGGTTTCTCTAGGGTAAATCTTGTGTTCATCTGTGCTTGCAACTGTTTTTATTTATTTGTTGTGTGTTATTGAGATGCACATTCATTTCGAGCACATTATAACTTTGTTTGTACACAAATTCGAGTCTATTCTTATCACTAGTTGAGTTGGAATTATGAGCATTTGTGTTGGTGAAACCTACTATGGAATACCCACCTAGTTTACGGATCAAAGTCCAATGCTGTAGTGAGAATGAGGTGGTTTGTATAATGCTGAATAAGATTGTATAAGCTTTGGAGACAGAGAGAATTAAAGTCCTATCCACAAAGGCCATGAATATGGCAGTTTGTTGAACAAATTTTGAATTGCATGGTTGAAGGGGAGCGTAGTTGCCTCACCAGCGGCATTTTTTGCCCTTCTTAGGTTTCTCCAGGCTAAATCTTGTGTTCATGTGTGCTTGCAACACTTCTTATTTATTTGTTGTGTTATTGAGCTGCACATTCATTTCGAGCACATTATAACTTTGTTTGTATGCAGATTCAAGTCTATTCTTATCACTAGTTGAGTTGGAATTATAAGTATTTGTGTTGGTGAAACCTACTATGGAATATCCACCTAGTTTACGGATCAAAGTCCACACAATTAGGACACTTCTCTTGGTGATCCAAAGGAAGTGCCATAATCTGGCCATTTTATAACAATCTGCCATCCCTGGATAATTTCTTTCTGAATATGTGTCTGGAAGAGTCGCAATCATTTGGAAATAGTAGATATTATAAATGAAGGTTGTCCATTGGAATTGACAAGTTGAGGGCTTGTTTTCAAATTGAGTCAGTTTCCCAGCCGAACAGTACGGTGTTTTATAGTTGTGGTTGAGAATGTGATGTTTGGAGAGTTAATAAGAGGGTTGTACAGTTGCGTTTGGAGAGGGAGAGAGATCTCAATCCTATCCATAAGTCCATGAATATGGCAATATGTTTTACCAATGGGGCATGCATAGTTAAGGGGACTGTTTATTGCCTAACACGTTGGAGTTTTTTTTCCCTTCTTGGTTCATGTGTGCTTGCAAACACTTCTTATTTATTTGTTGTGTTATTGAGCTGCAATTTCATTCGAGCACATAGAACTTTCCGGTTGTATGCAGATTAAAGTCTATTCTTACACTAGTTGAGTGGAATTATAAGTATTTGTGTTGGTGACACTACTATGGAATATCCACCTAGTTACGATCAAGTCCACCACAATGAGGACAATTTCTCTTGGTGATCAAAGGAGTGCCCTAATATGCCATTTTATAAACAATCTGCCCATCCTGGATATTCTTCTGAATAATGTGTTCTGGAAGATGTCGGCAATCATTTGGAATAGGTAGAGGAGTTATAAATGAGAGGTTCTCCATTGGAATTGAACAAGTTGAGGGTCTTGTTTTCAAATTGAGTCAGTTCCCAGCCAACAGTAAGGTGTTATAGTGTTGTAGTGAGAATGTGAATGTGTGTAGAGTTTAAATAAGATTGTACAAGCTTTGGAGAGGGAGAGAATCGAAGTCCTATCCATAAAGGCCATGAATATGGCAATATGTTTTACAAATTGTGAATTGCATAGTTGAAGGGGACTGTTATTGCCTCACACGTTGGAGTTTTTTCCCTTCTTGGGTTCATGTGTGCTTGCAACTGTTCTTATTTCTTCGAGCTGTACATTCATTTCCAGCATGCTATGACTTTATGTATATGAAAATTCGAGTCTTTTCTTATCACTAGTTGAGTTGGAATTACAAATATCCATATTGGTGAAACTTAGTGTGGAATATCCACCTAAATTGCGGATCAAAGCCCACACAATTAAAACACTTCTCTTGGTGATCCAAGGGAAGTGCCATAACCCTAGGCACTTGTAACAATCTTCCCATCCCTGGATAATTTCTTTCTCGACATTTTTCATTCATAAGCAAAACAAAAGACCTGGGTTCATAACCAATATGAATGCAATAATGCTGAACAAATGTGTGAGATCAACGCCTTCCCTAATTCTTCTTATCCTTTCCTCTTTCTGCCTATAGTGTTTTCTCTACCTTCATGCCCATTTATTCTTCACCTTTCCTTCAATCACGACAAATATGAAATTGAAAAATATATAAATTATATTTTAATATTTTCTTGGTGTTCATGATTGCTTTTACCTTTTCACAAATTTAGGGTAACATTATTTTTATATTGCAAAACTATTTGATAAAAATATATGTTTATATATGTAAATTGCATACTTAAATTTTATTATTTGACAGCAAATAATTGATGGAAGTACGAGGCTGGAGCTAAGTAGTTTGAGAAAAGAGCTAAGGGCACTCGAAAAAATACGAAAGTAAGTATTTTTTTAAAAAAAAAATTACGTGAGTATAGCAATTTCACTAATGGAATGTATGATTAATGTTTTAAAAAAATTCTTTTATATAATATTGTTGTATTTATTTATTTTTATTTTTTAAATTTAGACTTAGAAGCAATTTCATATAAATGATATTTTTATACAACACTTTGCTTTATAGAAATCTGATGGGAGAAGAATTGGCGCTATTATCTCTACAAGAAGTAGAGGTGTGTGAAGATATCATTGTGCACACCCTTGATAAAATAAGAGCTAAGAAGGTAAGATGAAAGAATATTGCCACAATGTTCTACAAAATTTTGAATGAGTTGTTACAATGGAATTAACTATAACACTCCCAATATATTTTATCGCATGAACAACTTTATATTGTGAGGGAAGCAACTCTTCCACATGGGGTGATTATTTTGTTTTATATTATTTTCAAATTTAATTTGAATGAAATTTGTGAACTTTAGTAGATTTATTTATTTATAGTGGATTTTAAAAAAATATTTCAAAGAAAAAAATGGGTTCCAAACTCCACCGCATGGTCAAGATATTACCAATCAAATAGATGTCAAATTTAAGATTGGAATTAAAAGTGAACACACTCATAGACAACAATTCACCGCCCTTCCCCTAGTTGCCATTGTAGAAAACCTCTTGGTGTAACTAGTACAAATATCTTAAATACATCTATCTAGAAAATATAGAGATATCAATCTCAATACCTTTATTTTGGATTTTTAGCATACCACCATAATTAATAACCTCATTAGTTTCTTTACAAATGTCTAATTGAATTGTGACAAATGGTGTCAATTTAACTACATACAAACATCTTTGGGAAGGAACACTGAATTCTCACAAAAATTAAACCTTCAACTACTTAACAAATATTACATGGCACCCATACATTTTGTTCATATTAACGAAAGTTTTCTCAGAGTCTTCTAATTTTTTCCTATGTCTCCCATGCTCGAAGACCTTGAAACCTTGGATTAAATTTGCTAGTTGTTTACACATTTTTCTTGTTTTTAATTGTAACATACTTATAATTTTTTTGACATCATCATCTCTTTCTGCTCGCAAATTTAAAATGCGGTTGTTAGGAAAGATATAATTGAAAATAGGAAGACGTATGTTGTGTCGAGCTATGCATGTTAGAGAATGTTTTAGGGTTTTTCACTTTTACAACACTAGTTTGATAATAATGATTTGTAATATATCTAGGTAGTTTTTTGTTTTATCATGCGTTCATTGAATTGAGTCAGTCTGTTGATATGTCCCTTGGATGATGTTTATAAAAAATACCTATATTAATGGCCATCTCCTTAACACATGCATTATTTGATGCAAATTTAGTTGACGAAGCTCTCTAGACAATCATGAGATTGAAGAAGGTAAGGAATTTTGTACCAAAAGTATTCTATAAGGTATTGGTCTAACCCATAAATCACTTTACTTGATTTTCCTAAATTTGATAAAGCTTGCAACATAATTGAATCCTTTTCTATTGTTGGTTATTTTTTTGTTTGAGTCACCCCAAAAAATCCTACTTAAATAGTGGGTTCACAACCATTAGACAGCCCCATCATGTAAATATCGAGGGGGTGCACAAAACATTACCAAAGGTTCTTTTTAATTTTCACTTTGTTAATGATGACCATTGTAAGGATATTTTAAACCATGATAATGGTTTATTCACAATACTCTTGTTGTTTTTTCCCATTGGACTAGGGATTTCCAAGTTTCATGAAGTAAGTTAATCTCAAAATATCACTTGGTCTAGATTGATTTTCCTAGTCTCCCTCCCCCTTTGGGGATTTTTTGAGACAACTCATCAAAACCTTAGGGTGTTTTACATTATGTAAAAACCTAAATTCTACATTGGCTTGTCATAAAAATGATTTTTTGCATTGAAATTGATTTGGCCAAAGAACTGAAAATAAACTATTGACATTCAAATTGGTGGTACCCTTTTATCTTATTACATATTATATATCAATCTCCATAATACTTATTTTCATTTTCATTCCTCAATACAATGTGATTTGAGAATAATTGTTTCAATGGTTGAGTCTCTGTAATTTGTAGGAAAAAATCTTCCAATTGAGAGAAAAATAACCAACTTTGGTGGTGATGGTTGGACCACATATTACCAATGAAAATAATAGTTTATCTTGCCATATCGCCTTTAAATTTAAGCTACTCCCAGTGTGCATAACCCACAGGGAGTCATAGAGTCGGCACCTCATGTTTCTAACTATGGTAAACAAGTTACTCCCTCGATGTGAAAGTGACACCACTTTTCTTCCACACCCTACATGTAAGAACATCCATTATGCCCTCATAACTACAATTTTCATAGCACAATTTGTCGTAACCCCATTCTAGGGTGATATATATAAAAACAAAGACGATATGATCTCACATACTTAAAGGAAAATGTGCTCCACAATTCATGGTCAATACCTTATCTTCAAAAGATGGGGAATGTTTATCAAGAAAATGACAGACCATTTCAAATGAGTGACAACTTCATGTGAAACAACCAAAAAAATATTGCCTTTACCAACATTAGTTTACAACCATGAAAGATTTGAAGTAGGGTAATAACATGCACCTTGATGTTTCACCATGATAGTTTACTCCATAGAATATATACGAACTCCTTACTAAACATGACCCATGTAGATACATGGTCAGGGATAAATGTCATAACTTTCACAATATGAAAGTGTTGAGTCTAGAAGAGGTTAATATTTTAGTTTTCTCCCTCACTCTACCATCCACACTATTTGGATAGGTGCACTCTACCAATGTCCAATCACGAGATGATTGTGGAGGAGTGAATCATGCTATTGTTTTAGAGCTTTCACAAAATATTATTTCTTGGGGGTTTGATCCTATCCATCAGGTTGAGTGTGGACCCTTTTTGATTTTGATAATTGACTTCCACTTGGGTTGGTCAACTTGTATGCTTCCAAATGCTTGTCAAATCACCCCTACTTGCATATGAATGGAATAAAAAATTCCCATTTATTCTTTGTATTTATTTTAACATGGTTGCGGATTCAATGATGATAAATAAGGTCACTTTATAATTGTCGATGTGCTATGACAGAGTTTTTTATATGTGTCAAAAACTTGGTCTTTATGATCCCAATCCCCATCGAAGAAGAGAACTCTACATTGATGTGGTTCGCATGGTCAAATTTCAAATAAGGTCAAGATAAAGTGGTGAAAAATGTTGGATTGTTCTTTGTTGCACGAGCAAGGATCTCTTTTCCTTCTCTTCTTCCACTGACATGGACTATGTCTGTCATTGATGATGTTATCCTCTCATCATCATGCACATTCTCACTTTTGTATTGAATGGATCACCCCTCAAGAAAATATAGATCAAGAATTAATTTTATCTCAATATTATACATCTCAAGAATGAGAGAACTCAGGCCACATCAAATAAGGGGTTGGAATTTAGTTTCTAGACCCATAGGGACACATGATGGCTTGATTGGTGGGATGATGCCATAGCTTAGACTACCACCTTTCTTAGAATTTATGGAAAGTAAACAACCATCTTTGGATAACATAGTCATGAAGCCTCATAGCATGAATTCCACAGGATTTCACATGAACTTGATAATTCTCCACTAATGTTCATTTGGAATCTCAAGTTTCTCGATGGGAGAAACTCAAAATTGAGGAAGCTTATAAAACTAAGGGAGCTCAACTTAGAGCTAGAATGCACTAGTTGAGAGTGAGTGATAGAATTACCAAAGAGTTATTTGCTCTTCTTTGCTCCAAACAAGTTGGAAACAAAATTAAATCTATTACAGATGTCAATGCTAGGTTTACCAAACTCCTAGACATCTTGCAAGCTTTTATGCACCATTACCATAGAGTGTTCACTGCCCAACCCTCTATCTCATCCTGTGAAGCAGCTCTCCTACAATGCCTTCAAGTTGTCCCCTATAAGCTATCTAAAGCATAGAGAGTTTCCTATGATAGACCTCTTAGTTTAAATGATCTCAAAGAAGCAATCATGCATATGGCCTGTAACAAACCCTTAGCATTGATGGCTTCCCCTGTGAACTCTATCAGATCCTCTAGGACATTGTTGGACCAAATCTTCACAAATTCTATTATGACACTATCTTGTCCAACACTCTGGGAGCCCTCATCAATCAAGGTAATATGAAGTTCATTCCAAAAGATAGAGATCCTGAGTTGACTACTAGTTGGAGGCCTATCACTCTTCCAAATGTCTCCAATGAAATCAATGCTAAAATGTTTGCACTTTGATTAGACATCTTCTTCCTTTCATTGTTAGAAGGGAGCAAACAAGGTTTATCCAACACGTACATTCTAGACAATGTCATTGTGGTTTGGGAAGGTATGGAATGGGCCAGAGTCTTTCATCAAAAAACCATGTTTGTGAAAATTGATTTTGGAAAAGCTTATGACATGATTGAGTTGCCTTTCATTGCTATAATGCTTAAAGCTCTTGGATTTGCCCCCAAGTTCATCCATACCATTAGCATGTGGTTTCAAAACACAAACTTGTATTTCCATCAATGGTGTGCAATCTCACAAGTTTGGATTATAAAGGTTAATTAAGCAAGCTTTCCTCCCGGCTCCCTCTCTTTATGTGCTTGTTGCAGAAGGACTTAACTACCTCCTTGCCAATCACTCTTCTATAGGCTTGGTGAAAGGCATCTTTCTCCCCCATTTTGATCAATAACTCATCAATGAGCATTTTGCAAATAATTCTTTTCTCACCTTTTTAGAAGAAGAAGATTCAATCAAGAATCCCACAGAATGCCTTGACAAATTTTTCCTTGCTTCAAGTTCTAGTCAGTGGCAAAAGACTCAATGCTACAGACAGTCTCTCTCCGCCAAACCTCCTTGGTTGAACGGATATTGATGGAAATTGGATTCAACTTGGCGAGTAAAGGGCCTTTTGGGCTTCGCCAATTGAGATTTAGTCATATGTTGTCTGGAGGGTTAAGAAAAAATTGGCTATTGGATCACCATGCTTCTTTTGTCAATAGGTAAGTATCAAGTTTGCTTCAAAGTATTCACTACCACTCTTGTATAATATTCCATTGGTTGGGCTTTTTCCAAAGCTTGCTTAGATATTTTCTATAGAAAAATTCAGAGAGACAAAGGTTTCCATAGGGTATCCTGGGAAATTTGTTGTGGACCTAAGGATGCAAGGGGCCTTGAGCTCATAAACATCAACTTCAAGGCCATGATCTAAGTGTCAAAGGGATCATCATAAGCTCATAAGGGTCTGAGACTCGAAAGTTTTTGTTGAGACATTGTATTACTCAAGGAAATCCTCCTAGCATAAAAGCATGGTGTGGGCTTGATTTGCAGTCTTCTTCTTACCCTTGTGCCAATCAAAATTGCTGATACTTTTGTGGTTAAAAGTATTTGGAAGACTTGGGAAATGCTCAAACCAAACCTCATTTGGGTTGTGGATGGTTTTAGAAATGGATTTTCTCTTAGACCCCTTTCTCTACGGTGGTCTCCCAATCTCACTTTTCATAATGCCCCCTTTGCCACGGTCCTTTGGATTATGATTCTTAGGATTTTTAAAAACGGAATCAAGTCTATTGGTGACATTTTATGCAAGATTTACTTGCAAGTGACCTCTCATGGGATATGCTTGAAGTATAAATTCCCAGCTTAAGAATGAGGATGCAGAGTCTATTTCAAAAACTTCAAAACCTCCATACTTGATGATCATCTTCACAAGATTGGTGTCTTTTCTAGAGTTCCTTGGTGGAGAGATTGGCATTGGCCTACTGCTACTCCCTTCTGTCTAATACAAGGCCCAAGATTGGCTATCAACTTACTTTCCCCTCAACATATTCATAGAGTGAAACCCTCAACCACCGTTGGAAATTAAGGTTCTTAGAATGTTGTCTAGGCTAGAGGGTTTTGCCAAACTTTGGAAAGCCTCATGTTGAGTCCAAAACATCTCATTTTCACTAGGTGTATCCTCTATCAAGGTCTACTAGTAGGAGATAGACTCAAGAACATGGGGGTCTTCAAAACCCACTTGCCCTGCTTATTATTAGGTCATGGAACCTTTGAAGCACCTTTTTAGGTTTTTCCCCCACACTCACATTGACTTGGAACCATGGATTCGTACCCTTTTTCAACCTAGTTTCTTCCATAGACTTCTTTAACTTGGAAAATGGTTCTTCTTGAGGACTCGGGCTTTTTACCTACAAAATACAATTTTTTTTGGAAAATCATTCGTATTGATATTATTTTTCATATGGAAAGATATAAATCATGTTATTTTTAACTATGGAAAGATATTTTTTTGTGACTAATAAAGTTACTATTATCTCCAATGATTTGCTTCATATCCAAGTCTAAGGGGAGAAGGTGTGCTCAAAGGTTGAGCACCTCTAATCTCTTTTGGAGCACATGGGGAATGCTTAGTGTGCAGTTGAGTGCATTCACATTCTCCTCGTAGTTTCTCTCCTTGTGAAGGTTATGGCCAAGGTTTTTTCCGCTACAACTCTAGGACTAGGTGAATCTTCTCTTCCCATTCTTGTTTTCCTTTGCCTCTCTAAAGTGGTAGTGTGTTTTATCATCTTGTAGGAAATGGTGGTAGCAACTGGGATGCTCTACCCTATGATCTAGTTCTATGGTTAGCTCTCGCCATTTCCCCATCTAGACAAGCCAAGGAAGCTGAAGAAAAGTAACACAATGATGGGTGGGATCCCATAGCTGACATAGTGGATGTTGTAGGGCCTAGTGGCTAGAGGTAAGCCTGATAGTCCTCCTCTAGTTGTTATGTTAACCATTATTGCCTAGTTATCTAGTTGTTTTTGGATATATGTGTTTGGTTTATGATTTGTTTTTATCACCTTTTTGGTTGAAAAACACTTTTACCAAGTTTATGTTACTATGAAAACCTTCTTGGTGGTGTTTTGATGATGTAATTGTGATTCTCTCTTGGGCCTTTTTGTAGCTCGATATGATGGCATCCCGGGGTATGATTCTTTCCACTTGTTTTTGTATGATTAACATTGTACTGTTATGAATGTTTTATTATTAAAATGCACATTTAAAATATATAAATAAACTATGCGACCATTATATATTATATGGATCTATCAAAAACTATATATTAAACACTATTAAAATAAATGAAAGTTGCTTCTTTTTTTATCAGTATTGTAATAATTATATTGCAGTGCACACTTTGAAGGGTTTCAAAAATTAGTTGCTATGCACAATTTGAAGGGAAATACTATTTTTTTAACCATCGCAAAAAAATTGTCTCATTCTCATAAGCGGCCTTCAAATTGAAAGCATGCTTGAAACCATGACTTTCGTTTGGTTGAACATCAATTTTCCTTTTGAGTGACATCCTTTTCAGTATTTTCTTTTCATCGTATACAAATATGTAGGAGAAAGATTCTTCCTACATAAAATCTTTACCCAATCGTAACATGCCGCGCTAGAAAATTATGGACCAATCAGTGCTAAAACTCAAGACTTCCCATATGCTCTTTAAGATCTCTACCCTTGAGTTGTTGCCCCCCCATTCAAAAGATAGGAGAGTATAGATTGAATTTCTACTATTTATCCTTAGATCATGGCTTCTCTAAAAGATTTGTTCATCCCTATCTTGAGTCTCTCCTTCAATTTGTTTTGTAAAACAAATTTATTAGAAATAAATTTTACAAATTTATATACAAGATAAAGGTAGTTCTTTAAGTTACCACCACCGACTTCATAGAAATAAACTTAGTAGCTAATTTGATGTAGAAGACCCTCTTTATAAGTGAATAATGAAATTTCATTCAATTTATTTTTATATTGTTCAAGATTTGTATGATTAGGTTTACCTTGATGAACAATCCCATGTAGATGTCGACATATTTGAGGTTGGTGATGACGTACAAACCAAAGAGTATAAGATTTAAATAATGTCCAAATCCGTGTAGGTTTCCACAAGATTTTAAGGAGAAGGATAATCCATAATACACCACTTGGATCCAAATCAAATTGTTGTAAGCCACTACAATCCTCTTTTATAATTATGCTCTGAAAAGCTTAATGATCGATGGAGGTATAGGGTTGTGCATAAGACATGCAAACCCAAGAAGAGAGGAAAGAGCTAAAGCCATGTAGGTTTAAATAACAAACACTCCATGGATAAGGTGACCAAATTTGGGGACTATGTAGAAGATGAAAAGTAATAACCATAGATGAGGATTTGTTGATAATCAAAGATCATGCATGTAGGCCAGAGCACATGAAAGATTTCTAGAACCTTTCACACAACTATTGTAATCACTTGATGGAAGACTTGTGCATGTTACTGGTTCCAAGATTTACACCCCAGAGGCTCACCTGCAATTCTGAAATGGGAACTACAAGAATAATGATAGATTTTTGGTGCATGTCATTTTTAGTCGGGGAAACATTGTTCCATGATCGAGTCGCACTTTGGTGCCCCGCTTACGCCGTGGGGGGTAAAGGAGACACCTAGGACACCTAGGGAGCCAATGTGTGACTTGGGGAGGAGGTTGAGGTCTCACTTTGGTGTCCCCCTTGTCTCTTGGGGGAAAGAGGGGACACAAGAGTGTCCAAAGTGTGACTTTTCCATTCTGGAAAAGCCAATTTTGCCTTGGATGTCCAAATTTGGACATTGGACTTGATTTTTTCACCTCAGAGGCTTAGGGAAATGATTTGGGGTCAAGTATTATATGATTTTGACTCCAAATGAAATTTTAAGATCAATAGAGGCATTCCCAAAATCCAATTCTTTCTACAACTCAAAATTTATGACAAATTTCATTTTGAACTTAGAGGGGCAGCTATAGAGTTTTGCAATACCTTAGGAAGTACTTGATCCTTGGATAAAATATGATGTTTCCACCTTGTAGATGATTCCCATAGCTTCTGATGCCTATTTGTTTGCTTCTTAACTCATTTGAGAACTCTCAAAATCATTCATAGAAGTCAAGTTTCACCAAGGAGTCTTCATAACCCACACCCTGAAAAAACTTGGTCTTGAACATATTGTCCCTGAATGAGATTTTATTTCCTAAATATTCCTAGATTGATTTTGATATCTTCAATACTCTCTGATATCACCCTCAGATACTTTAGATTCTTCCTAAACGTTCCCGAAGTGTATGTACCCGGCTGTGAAATGGCCAAAAATGGCCTTTTTAGGCCTCCGGGGAAAGTTATTTCTCACTATATCTTACTGAATTCATTTATCACCTTGGGTGACAATCCCTGGACACTGAGAAAAACTTGAAAACATTGTTAGGAATTTCCGTTGAACCGGGGTGAGGGTTGACCTGAGGGAAGGATGGCCAAAGGAAGGATGCAAAAAGATTGGGAAGCCTAATTTTCAATTAGGGGTTTAGTTGTCATGCTTGAAATTTTCACTTTTTCATTCTAGCTATTTTGCAAAACAATCATCTCCAATTTCTTCCACAAATTCAGCTCTACTTAAATTCTTGGGAATTCTAGTGGCAATCATTGGCTTTTCAAGCCAATTGTTGTTTAATTTTTTGGAGCATTTGGCAATGTTTGCAATCCAGTATTTCACCGCGCTCTCAAGAGAAATTTTTGCCACTTCAGATGCATCAGGGAGACTTAACCATTTGTCAAAGTTTTTAGTGGCTAGGGATAAGACTAGAGCATTGCTTCCATCCCTAACCTCCCTGGTTTTTGGGTTGTATTTTTTGTGCACACACCCATATTAATTCTAGATAATGAGCAGATGGGGGAAAAATAGTTGTTAGGACAAGTCCATCCTAGTCAATTTTCCTCATGGTTTCATTGCTATCAACCACGTGCAACCTTTGCTAGAATTCAACTAGGTCTGCATTTCCTAGGATGGTGTACGTGATTTTATCCAAATCGAAGGGAAGGTGAGAGGTGGTTTCGACACTAGATAGTTAAATATTCATATTTGCAGGGTGAAGGTCTGAAAAATATACTAAAAGGATAAATTTACAACAATTTATACGTATTTAACCCTTACAATATTGTTCGCTAATACACCATGGGATCATAAACTGTTTATAAGCACAAGTAAAACTCTTACCCGTGCGAATGCCGCTGTAACTCTCATTCACACTGAGAATAACATCCATGTTGTTTTTGAAGATCTAAAACCACCATTCACACAATTTAAATGCACAAATATGGTTTTTCACTTGTTTTAGGGCTTTAAATTTCTCTTAAGTTTCACATATTTTAGGCAAATTAAATATTTCTACGAGTTTCAGCCCTATATTGCACCTCTCATGCTTTCATTAATGGCAACATCTCCCTCCATGGTTTCTTCATTTGTGGCCATCAATCCTTCACTTTCAACTTTGAATTTCGGCCTTACACATGGATAGATGGGCCACATGCGATTTCACTTAGATGACTTGTCATTTTTCATTTGTTTGAGCCTTATAAAAATCCTACATGGCATCTTTGCATGTCTTTGTTTTGCTTAGTCATCCTTTTCAGGTGTCAGGGCTTTGTAGACAGTTTGCAGTTTTGCAATCACTGCAAAACAACAAGCTGCAAAGTTGTTTTCTTTCCAAGATTCCCAAGACATTGACATGTGTCTCGTTTGTTGGGTTGTGGGAAAGGGGACACAGTTTGTAATATTCCAACAAATGTAAACTACGAATTGTGAAGTTGCAGATCTTATTTCTCCATCTACTGTTGCCAAATCATGACTCGTGTCCCCTTTACATGTTGTGGGGATGAAACTACAATTCACATTTTTGTAGAAACTGCAAAGTTGCAAACTACAAATCAGCATTTCTTCAATATAGTTCTAGTAGCTTGCCACATGTCCCCCTCAGACTTTGGGGACCAATGTGTAATTTGTAGAATTGTAACTGCAAAGTTGTCAACTGCTATACTGCGAAGCTACATCTTTTCTCCACAGTTCTCAGATTTGAGGAATATTTTTTTTGGGTCTCGAGGATGGAATTACAACTTGTAATTTTGGAGAATCTTTGATTTTTCCACACAAGTGAGCGGGCGAGGGATTATTCCTTGAATATTCTTTTCATAGGGTTCAAAATTACATTTTCAATTTGTAGTCTTTTGCGAAAAATTACAAAGTTCCTATTACAAAAATACTTAAGTTTTTCCAAATGGGTATTTTTAATTTGGGACTGCGATGGGAATATGATGGTTTAGAGAACACCGTGAAACCTATAACTTTGTAATTCTCCCTTAGAAGTGGGTGAATCATGAGGAGAATGGTAGGGAAAAATGAACCATGCATGAACAACCTTGCAAACCCGTCAACTCTCTTGAAAATTTCAATAAATCATTTATTTCAACCATTCAAATTTGCAATATCATACGGAAACTCTTTCAACCTGTAAGTGAGATTTTGTAAACACCTTCAAGCCCTCTTAAATAAATGTAAATAGCATTGTTAGAGCACCAAGGAATAAATGAGGAAAAATGCAAGGTTTTAAATCATCATGCTTCATCGGGGAATCTTGCAAAGATGGTGTCAAAAAACAATGGATCAAAATGGTCACTAACACATGCAACACATGATTGTTTGCACACTCCTATGAGGCATAATAGATAACGCATGACATGTGTCATATCAGATCAATGTTGCTCCAATAGTATTGCATGACAATCAAAGAACTAATGTTAAATGAGTCTTAATATTATCTTACATTATTTAGCTATGCATTAATGTGTAAAATAATTAGGATGGTAAATGTCAATTGTTTGCAACAATAAAATAAACTAAATCCTTGGAAAAAAGAATTATTTTACAAAATTTGAAAATTGTCATAGGAGAACCCTTAATCATGGCTTGTTTTTTATGTGCATAAGGAATATGTAACAACCTTGATAGTTTGGAACACATAACTAACGAAAGCCAAAGAGTCATAAGTAGGTGGTGGTATGTCAAGGAAGGTGTACTATTTCAACTTCCATAATTGCTTCATGTGCCTATAAATATGTGGGTTAAGGTCATTGAACGGTTGACAACCAAACTCTGCATATACAAAGTCGAGTTTGAAAGAAGAGATTACAAGTAGCTATGACCTATGAGAAGGAACCAAAGATGGTTTATATGAGATTTGTGAATCTTATAATTCTAGTTAGGGTTGTTTGTGTAGCATCCCATTTGGGACTGCAATTAAATATGTTATTTCAAGATTTTTAACAAAAATGCAATGTGTTGTGCCTCAGCTTATAATTCCCCCATTGAAGTAATATATTGAACCCTGTTGTTTCATGTTGCACATAGAACTTTATTTTTCATTTCCATTTTTGTTTGCATGAGTATTTAGGTTGGCTGGTCTAATACAATCCTTTATTGCATTTTCTAATCACAAGTGCATCACTCAATATTGAAGCAAGCTATATCATGTGAGGTAAATTATGTTTTCCACATTTGGGAGTATGGGTTAAAAAAATTGAAGCAGTAATAGGTACAAGGTTTCCAATTAGGGAAAGCCCTAACCTATCAACTATGAAAAAACAAATAGATTACACACTAACACAATAAGAATCTTATATTATAATAGCAAAAGATTACAATGTGTCCAGACTGGGATAAACATACAAGGTGCTGCTACAGGCGCTCCCTTTTTACAATGACGAAGTATATCAGATTGCCAATTCTTCTCTTCTTTCTCTCACTTATATCTCTTCTCGGATTTAATCTCTTGTACTATCTCCCACTTTCACACTCTTGTGTTACCTCACACTAATTCATACTCAATTTCTCCTCTCCTTAAATGCTTCAAATATTTATTTCATAAATTCTCTTATGTTTCTTGCATGCTTCAAAATATTCTATTTATAAGATATTGTGCTGAATTTTTGTAGATTCTCAGATACTTGCACGATATGTCTTGATTTAGATATATCAAGAATGTATCCATGTCATTGATCCCCTTGCGACACGTGTCCTAAATAGTTACCTCAATTGACTCCGTAATCATCGAAATCCAAAAATTCAACTGAACTATCTGCTCTTGCTCAATATTCTTGTGCAATCCATAATCCCTACATAATCATCTAGACATTCATTCAATCTTTGCACACTTTGTGTCATCAACCTCTAGCCAAATGCTCATGTTTTTGCGCTCCTTCTAGTACCAATTCTTCTCTTCTTTCTCACTTGGATCTCTTATCGGATTTGATTTCCTTTGCTATATCTCACTTTCACACTCTCATGTTAGCTCGCACTAGTTCATACTCAATGTCTCCTCTCCTTAAATGCTTCAAATTATTATTTCATAAATTCTTCAATGTTTTTTGCACGTATTTACTACATGCTTCAAAATATTCTATTCATAAGAGATCTTGCTAACTTTTTGTAGATTCTTATATACTTGCACGATATGTCTTGATTTAGATATATCAATAATGTATCAATTTCATCGATCCCCTTGCAACATGTGTCCTTGACAGTTACCTCAATTGGATCCAAGGTCATTGAAATTCAAGAAGTCATTCGAAGTCGCTGCTTTTGCTAAATATTCTTGTACAATCCCTAATCCTTACACACTCATCCAGACAATCATTCAATCCTTACACATTTTTTTCATCAACCTCTAGCCAAATTCTCATTTTTTGCGCTCCTTTCAGTATCTTTTGTCTATGCTTTTCTTGCAAATCCATCCTTACTTGCTTTGGGATTACTGAGTTTTCTTGTTTTCTGTGCATTGACCTACAAATTATTCATTAAACGTGTCCAAATTTTGTGCTTGCGCACAATTAGGCCCTTAGTCTATTTTCCAATCCTTAGAATACTTCACTCCTTTGTGCACCATCTTGCAAATCCTTGCACTTTGTCTGCTTGCGTGATGCTTTATATTCTTGTGCAAATAACCCTAATGCTAGTTATGCATGCTAAGAGTTGGATTTATTCAAAAAGATTGGCTTATTTTTTCTTTTTGTTGATGCAAGGTTGTATGTTCACCTGGGATTTTCCTAGATCAGACATCCAAGTAAGAAAATATCTAATCCCTTGCTCACTTGTTGAATTATTTGAGAGTATGGCCATAACAACCAATATCTACGAGATCGAACGTGATGCATCCTCTATGCGAGATTCTTCCGCTTCACCAAATATTCCTTGTATCCTTTTCACAACTCTAGGGTCTAGAATGGATTCTATTTCTTCCTTATCTTTCTTTGGTACTTGCTCTATCTAATTAAGTATCCACATTATGACTTGCTTTGACTCTGCTCATCACTTTCCCCTTTATGATACTCATTCAAATCTTCCATATTGAATATGGGCGATATATATTCCATCATTTAGGCAATTCAATTTCACACACACTTATTGAAAACTTGCACAACACCTTGCATGGTCTTATATTCATTTAAACTTGTCATATGTTCCTCACATAAATATCTCCTTGTGCAAATGTGCTAATACCAAGTCTCCAACCTCCAAATCTTTATGTCTACACCTTGCATCCACATGTTCCTTACACTGCAAATTGCTTTGCTCCAATTTCTTCTACACCTCCTCATGAATCTTGTGCATATAGTCTGCATAATTTGTTGCTTCTACACTTTTTCTTTCAACTCATCAAAATTCTCCCAACTCCATAACTCCTCGTGGGTTATTTCTATAGATTATCTGGGAAGGTGTATTTCCATTGCTTTTGTTCACCGAATTGTACGTAAATTTCTCTTGTACCAATATCACATGCCATGGATATGGCTTATCTTTAACCAAATATCACAAGAAGTTTCCCAAATTTATGTTCACAATTTTCGTTTGCCCATTAGCTTACGAGTGATACACAAAAATAAAATTCAGCCTTGTTCCCAAAGTATTCCACAAGGTTTGCCAAAAATTTCCTTAGAACTTGGTGTCCTATTCTGACACAATGCTTTGTGATAATCCATGCAACCTTACCAGTTATCTAAAAAGTACATTAGCAATATTCATCACATTACTCGTCGTTTTGTATGCAATAAAACATCCCATTTTCAAAAATTTATCAACTACCACAAATATGGATTCATTCTCTTTATGCTTTCTTGGAAACCTTAGAATAAATTGCATGCTTATATCATCCCATGGCTTCTTTAGTATCGACAATGGTTGATACAATGCTATGTTCTAGCTTTGTCCCTTTGCAAACTAACAAAATCTATATTCTATTACATAATTGTGCACATCTGCACCTATCCTTGGCCATAAATAATGTTCCTCCAATTACGATAACATCTTGTCACATCTAAAGTGACTTGTTAAACCTCCCTTGTGCTTCTCCTTTATCAAATTCTTGTGCACCAACCCTTTGGGTATGCACAAATATGTTCCCTCGTATAACATCCCTTCTTGCACAAAGTAGTCCAACCACGGTGTCATATCCACACTCAATTTTTTTGCACATGTCTCCCATGCATACCAAAATTCTTCATCTCCCACGTATAACTCTTTCATGCTATCAAAACCAATCACTTTATCTTGCATTTCATTCAACAAGAGAGTTTTTTGGTGTAATACATTTCTGACCTTATTTGATTTCCCATGTCGATGCTTCAACACAAATGAGTAGCTTGGTAGGAACTTAACCCACTTCATGTGTATTTGGTTCAATTTCTCATGATTGTTAATGAACTGTAATGCATAATGATTAGTATACAACACATTCCTTTGGCAACAAATAGTGCCTCCACTTTTTAAGTTCTTTTACAATCACATAGAATTCCCAGTCATAGACTAAACATATTCTTTTTATGTCATTCAATTTCTCATTGAAGTAAGCTATGGGCCTACCCTCTTAACTTAATATCGCACCAATGACTGCTCCACTCTCATTGCAATCCACTTCAAAGAGTTTATTGAAACATGAAAAATATAGAACTTTTTGCTATTTAATCCATGCTTCAACTCTTGGAAGCTATACTTTTCCTTTTTGGTCTAAACAAAATCTTGACAATGTCCTTGAATAGCCTTTCCGATTTCTATGAAAATTAAATTGAAGTTTCTTATGAACTTCCTATAAAATCTCTCAAGTCCATGAAAACTTCGTGCCTTAGTTACACTCGTCAATGATGGCCATTCCAATATTATGCTCACCTTCTCTAGGCCCATTCTCAAGCCTTCTTGGGATGCCACAAAACCCAAGTATACTAATTACTTGTGCATGAAGATGACCTTATTCACATCTATCACCAGCTCCACCTCCCGTAATCACCTCAAAGCCTTGTGCAAATGCTCTGTTTTCATCTTGTTGAACACCAAAATGTCGTTGAAGTATACTAAGATTATTTTCCAAATAACGGCTTCAACATCTCATTCATGAGATTGCTTGTTGAATTTGTGTACTCTAATGGCATAATCATCCATTCATACAATCCTTCATTTATCTTGAATGCAGTTTTCCATCCATTCCCTTCTCCTATGCGAATATGATGATATTCGCTTTTCAAGTATATCTTTAAGGAGTATTACCCTCCACTCAAGTAATCCATTAGTTCGTGCATATGTGGTAATGAATATTTGTACTTGATTCTTATCTTGTTAATGAACCTTGAATCAATCCACATGTGCCATTATCCCAACTTCTTTTGTGTTTGTATGACAGGTTCCATGCGCATGCTCAAACTTTCTCTAATCAACCAATTATTCCACAACTCTTGCAATTGTTGTTGCACTTCCGCATTCTCTAGATGTGTCATCCTATATGGATCCTTGTTTGGGAAGCTTGATCCAAGTATCAAGTTTGTTTAATGATTGATAATGTGTATGGGTGATAATCCATTTGGAAAATCATTTGAAACTATCTTTACAAACTCTCTCAAAATATTTCACACTTCATTCGAAATATCCTCCTTATCTGCTGGCGTTTCTTGTGTCATCATCAACATCAACACGAAGCATGCCTTCTCCTTTTCCATACTCCACAATAATTCCTTTCCCATCACCATTAACACACCCGCACAAACTCTATTTCACACCTCTTCCTCCTTATCCTTCAAAGGAGACAAGTTAAAATTTCATCCATCCTTCTCCAAATGATAAGTGTTTGATCTCTCATCATGCACAACCTTCCTGTCATATTGTAAAGGCCTTCTTAACAATAATGAAAAACATCCATCGACATGATATTGCACAATACTTCATCCTAATATGTGCGTATCAGAAATTTCACAAGGCTTTTTCACTCACCAAGATATGATGACCTTTTTGTAGCCATGATACTCGAGGGTTTGGATGCACAATCTTTTTCAAACCCAACTTCTTGACAACCCCATAAGAAACTTGGTTATATGTGTTGGTAGTTGCCACTATTGACGTTAACCTTACAACACTTGCCTCATGAATCACAAATTTCCAGAAGATATTCTTCCTCTACACAAGATCATCTTTCTATTCTAGCTTAAACAATACCCTCTTCATCATTAGGGATTTTCCTCTCTCTGGCTCCTCTAAAAATTCTATAGATTTGATTGACTCCTTATTTCCATGTGCTACATGTGGTCTTGCCTCAATATGTCTGCTTCCTCCATTTTGTGTTTATAGACACTCATATACATGATACCCAATTTTCCCTCACTTAAAACATGTTTGGAATCCTCTTCCCCTTCATTTACCAAATCTTCCACGTTATTGAGATGGGTAGGATACTATCTTGGTACAAATATTTGTTCTTGAGCCGGTGCATGACTATGCATGTCACCTATTCCTTCTCCAAATTGTTCTCTACCAATATATATCCTTCCTCCTCCATGTACAAATATACATCTTCCTCGCACAGTACTCTGGTTCTTGTGTGATAACTACTCCACAACTCTATGCACAAGTTGATAAGTTTCCGAGTCATACTCTTCTTGGATACCAAACCTCAAAACATTAAGATATCTTGCGACCTTCTTCTGGTCACCCTTAGTATGCCCATATTTGATAGTGATATGGTAAAAATCCTCTATGTATCTCTTGCACTTAATCCTTTTGATGCATATTCTCTAACATTTTGAATAGATGCATTTAGTAGTTTCTAGGTAGGAAATTAATTTCACCTTTGCAACCATCTATCCCACTTGATGATATCCTTTTCTCTTCTTTTGTGTTCTAAACCACCTTACACCATAATGCCACATGACCATTAATATTTATCTATGTGATCTTCACTTTATGTGGGGCACTAATCTGTTCAAACTCAAAAGATTCATCCATTTTGGGGATCTAGTCGATCAACTCTTCAGGATCTACTATCCCTGAGAAACATGAAGCATCTGACTTCGGACCATGCCCATCTTGGAGATAACATGAATGTTTTTCCTCATCATCCTCTTCCACTTCTTCTTCACCTTCATTGTCTTACCCATATACCCATTGTACTTCCTTCTCAATGGCACTCTGATAATCTCTCACCGCAAAACCTCTTCGGTGGTCTTCCTCTACTACTAATAGTCTGGTTTGCATGATTATTTACTTATTTAGTATCACATCTAGCATTCCCATTATGGATGCATTGACAACACCTCCGCTACCAACTCTTCTGGGTGACATATTGATCTCCTTCAACAATAACTACTATTGTTGCAAATCCTTATTGCAATCCTATGTAGGCTTCTTGTTACTGAGGTTTTTTCTCACTCCTAAAGCTTTAACCTAAGCTTTGGTGTTAGACTTTAAGCACTCAAATGGATGAGGTTTACAATTAAGGAAATCCGTAGCCCATCAACAATGAAATCACACAAAAAGTGCATACTAACACAATGAGATTCTTATATCATAATAGCAAAAGATTACAATGTGTTTAAACTGGCATAAACATACATGGAGCTACAACAAGAAGCTCTCCCTTCTCTACAATCACGGAGTCTCTCATACTACCACTTCCACTCCTCCCTCTCTCTCAGTAAGATTTAATATCCTTTTCTATGACCCGCCTTAACGATCTCTTGTTAGCTCCCAACAACTCTAGCTTTGATCTCTACTTCTCCTTAAATGCTTCAAATCCTTTTTTTATTCATTTAACGACATCTCTTACACGTCTTCAAATAAATCCAAATTCATTTACTACATGCTTCAGACTCTTCTATTTGTGAGAAGATCTCACTGACTTTTTGCAAGTTCTCAGATACTTGCACGATACGTATTGATTCAAAATTGTCAGGAATAAATCCATGTAGTCGATCCTCCTACAATATGTGTCATTGGTTGTTACCTAAGTCAACTTCATGATATTTTAAATTCAAGACATCAACTAAAGTCTTTTCTCTTGCACAATATTCCTGTGAACCTTCTAATACTTGTGCACTCGCCAAGATATTCATTCAATCCTTATGCAATTCATTTCATTTGTAGCCTCTAGTCAAATGCTCTTGTTGTTTGTGTTCCTTCCATCTTTTGTTGCTTTTGAATTGTCGAGTCCACTCGTTTTATGGTGCACCAATATTGCGTAATCTCCATTAAATGAGTCTAGGCTTCTGTGCCTACACATAGTTTGACCCTTAGTCTTCTTTCTAGTCCTTAGAATCCTTCATTCCTTTAGGTTCCATCTATAGAAATCCTTACGATCTACATGTTTGCATGATGATTCATATTCTTGTGTAAATAACTCTCATGCTAGCCACACACGCCATGCCTTAGCCAAAATTGCATAACAAAAGACCTCTAACTTTGTGCACACCAATGATTGCACACTCTAAGATTTGGATTCACTCAAAAGTTTTTTGCTTTTTGGTTGATGCAAGATCATTTGTTTTCCTAGGATGCTCCTACATCAACAATAAAATCATCTTATAATGCAAAGCAATGTTGCATAGAAGATGTGGCAGTTGTGGGTTTCCATTGGCGCACTTTTTGTGAGGAATAGAAATGGCACATAGAGGAATTCGCCTTGGTAGAATAAAAAGAGGAAATAGATCTTTGAGAATGGGAGAATTGGAAAATTTGATGAGAGGCCTTTGAGAAAGATTGGAAGCTATGGAAATTGATAAGAGAAGAAGAGAGGATTAAAACTTTAGTGACGATAAGGCACCAAAGGTTAATATGGAACAATTCAATGAAGAAAGCGAAGATGTATTTTTAAGGGCTACTTCAATAATTAGAAGGAAACCACAAATGCATATTCCCATCTACCTAGGAAGTCTATGTCTTGAGTACTTGATATATTGGATTGGGGAATTGGAAAAGTACTTTTGAGTATGAATCTATAGAAGATCCTTAGAAGGTTGATTTTATTGTACAAAATTAAAACGATGTACATTCATGTGGTAGTTTCATGTGTTGATCGAGACACAAAAAATTGAAGAAAAAATAAAACCTTGGAACATAATGGTTTGCCAATGTGAAGGGAAAGTTTTTGCCATGGGAACATTTGAGCATGGATTTTTTTCTAGTTATTCCTAGAACATAGGTCTATGATTTTATCATTGTCGTGGTAGAAATATTTTTAAAAAAGGATCATTTTATTACTTGTAAAAAGGCCACTATGTTATGCACATAGCAAGGTTTTCCAAGGAGATTTCCAGAATGCATAGTTTTGTGCAACATTGTGTAGGATAAAGACAATTTGTTGGACATTTTTGGGGATTTAGGAGGAAGGTAAAAACCAAATTGTGTTTTAGTTATGTGTATCATCCTCTGACAGATGTTTAGATGAAGGTGGCTAACCCGAGTCTTGGTAACCTATTAAGTTGTTTGGTCAGAGAGAAGATAGGGTTATGGGATTTGGTCTTGGCATACATTAAATTTATATACAAAAAATTAGTAAACAAAAGCATTAGAATGAATCCATTGCAGATCATTTATTGACATAGTCCAAGAGGTTTCAAAAAGTTACACGACATCAAAAGATGGAAAGGAGCATAGAAGCAGAATGCTTTATGGAGTGCATATGCATAGAGAACCCAAAGAGGGTTACATTTTCTTACACAAAGTTGAAGGGCCATTAATCCTTGTGGTGAGAAAACATGTGGATGGAAAGATAGAAAAAGATAGAAAAAATCAAAGTTCAGGATAAGATGGTTGCAAAGTTGAAGGGTATGTTCTTATCCTCAGACTATTAGTTGAATATTTTCAGGAAGTTGTAGAACTTGAGACAAAAAGCACCGAGTGTAAAGAATTATAAGGGTAGTTCTATGGAGAAGTAATGGTGGATTATTAGTGGACAAGACAATGGAGGAATAAAACAAATTATTTTCATGATTTGGAAGAAGCTTCTATTCAGATGGAGGAATATCATCTTTTGGCTTCCTTAGAAGTTTGCACAAACCTTATTTCTCATAGGGGAAGGAGGATTCTTGCAACATAATGTTGAGACTTTACCAGAGCCTGGGAATATGGGTTTCTTTAGCTTATCGTAGTTTCTTTGTCTAATTTATTGTACTAATGTGTTTTTGATTGTGGGCTATAGATTCCTTGTTTTTCACATCTAAAAATATTACAAAATTTTGAAAAGTAATACTTTTTATTTTGTTAATTCCTCTAAATATACTAGTGCTTGATCCCATATGATCTCTTTAACTATGAATTAGTTCTCACTGTTATGCATACGATCCTTCGAACTTCTTTAACCCTAATAATGTATCACTGAGTGTGATCAAAATATCGATTAAAAGTTTAGTACTTCCAAATTCTCATTTCTTAATGTTATGCATTTTGAAAACTTTACATCTTTTATATATAATACATTATAGTGATGCCATTTGATTGACATTTTAAAACTTTATCATTAATTTGTTTGACCAATGTGTTTTAGATGGAATGGTTACAGGAAGAGAATCATAAACTAAATAATTTGGTATGTACAATTTTTTTTTAATGTTTGGTTGTATAAATTTAATCATTGAAATATCTATTAAACATTTACTACTAAAAACTAATTTCTTCATGTTATTTATTTTGAAAACATCACGTTTTCTATATTTTAGAAATTATAGTGATGCCATTTGAATGACATTTTAAAACTTCATCATTTTGTTTGACTAATGTGATTTAGATGGAATGCTTACAGGGCAAGAATCATAAACTACAGAAAAGGGTACATATATTTTCTTATGTATTTTTCATTGCTTAACTGGATATATTTAATCAGTGTTAACTTAATAATGTATATTTTTCGTGTAGCTTCAAGAAACAAGTTCCTTCATTGGACAAATCCCATCCTTCAAAAAAAGTGATAGCATGACAACTTCTCTAAATTTGAATCCTTATGTTCTGAATATAAATCCTTACAGAGCAAGCTTTCACTAGCGGTATGCATATAAATCTTGACAAAAGTTTTAGATTTAAGCTCACTACCTAACTAATTTACTAGAAAATGTCAATATAAACTAATTGATGGACAAAAATATTTATTGAAAACTTTCTTTTTGTGCTAAATATTTCTATATATTTATAAAAAGCATTTTTTATGCATACAAAAAGTTATATCTTTTCAATTTATAAAGATTTTTTCTTGTTATTGTTCAAAATAAATTGTACATAAATTTTGATGAACCGTAAGTGTCATGTAATATTGTGACAAATTATCTAAATAATATAGAGCATAATCAAATTGGTTTTATAATTAGTACAAAATTATGGGAAAGTTTTGTATTATATAAAGATTTTACACTACTTCCAAAAATTCATTTCTTAATATTATGGATTTTGAAAACATTACATCTTTTATATATTAGAAGTTATAGTGATGCCATTTCAATGATGAAAACTATTACTATTAATTTATTTGGCCAATGTGTTTTAGATGGGATTCTCACTGGCTGGAAATCGTAAACTATAAAAAATGGTACGTAGAATTCCTTATTATTTGTTATTGGTTATATTTGATCATCGTTCAATTAGTAATGTATACTTTTGGTATATCCTGACAGCTTCAGGAAATGGGGCCCTTCATTGGGCGAGTCCCATCCTTAAAAAATAGCAATAGCATGACAACTTTAGGAAATGGGGTCCTTCATTGGATGAGTTTTGTCCTTCAAAAATAGTAATAACATGATAGCTTCTAGAAATGAGGTCCTTCATTGGATGAGTCCCATCCTTCAAAAATTGCAATAGCACAACATCTTCATGATATGGAGTATTTCTTTGGATGAGTCTCATCCTTCAAAAAGAGTAATAACATGACAACTTCTGTAAATTGGGTCTTTCATTACACAACTCCCATCCTTCAAAAATAGTAATAACATAACAACTTCTCTACATTTGAATCCTTATGTTTTGAGTACAAATCCTTATGGAGGAAGCTTTTTTTAGTGTTGAGCATGTTAATCTTGGAAGAAATTTAAGATTAACTTCATTCTTTAAGTAATTTATTAGAAAACATCAAGGGAAAAATATTTATTGAAATATTTCTTTTTGTGTTGAATATTTTTATATATTTATAATAGACATTTTTTAAGCATACAAAAAATTGTTGTATCTTTTCAATCTATAATTTTTTTATCTTGCTATTATTAAAAAAAATCTACATAAATTGGATGAAACTTAAGTGTCATGTAAAATTGTGACCTGATCTAAATCATAGAACATAATCAAATTGAATCATGAACAATAATATTTTATTTTTGATATAAAATTATGGGAAAGTTTTGTATAATATAATTATTGTACCTAACTCAAATGTCACAAAATAGAAGTTTTTAATGTTATATTACTATTTTAATTATTTTTCAGCAAATGTATCAAAGATTAAAACTATAGTGTATTCAAAATATAGAATATTAACAATTTAATCATATTATAAATACAAAAAAATGATAAATATGGACAATCAAAGAATAATATAACATACAATGTGATGTGTAATAAAACAATTTGACCAATTTTTGCAAATTGATTGAGTTCAAGAGGATTATGGAGACTCCTCATGGGCTCATGAGTTAGTCATCAACGTGTCCTAAATTTATAGTTTGCCAAAACTTTGTCTACAAAAAAATTGTGAAATTTTAGATAGTATCTTTAATACTATTGGGGTCTATATCATGTTTGATAGTGCCCAAGGGGCTATGTTTTTTTGGTGTAAGTTTGATTGTCTTAATTGTTGGATATGGAGTTGTCCCTATGTATTGTGATGTAACAAGATATACTGAGCTCCTTTTGTCCAAATCCTAGCAGTTTATGCTTGAAAACTCACCTTAAAATAGGTATTTTTGGGTTAAACTAATCTTAACACCCACCACGACAGTCAAGTGTTGCTTACCTACATTGCTATGAAGAGGGTTTAAACCATACATATTTCCTCCACAATTCTATATGGATGCAACTAGGAATTTTGATGATACTATGTATGATCTTTCACTTAACATGAGACACAAGGTGACATGCAAATTCACTTTTATACTCTAAATTTGGCATATGGATTGGTTTAGAGCCGCTTCTTGAGAAATTTAATGAGTATAGATCCTTTATAATGATCTCCAAGGGATTCACTATTGTTTAGTGTACACACAAATAACATATCATTTAGAGCCTTAGGGCACACACATGCACACACACATGTCCTTTTGTTAATTTCCCTTTAATGAAATCACTTGAATAAATAAGTAGAATGACAATAAAACACAAAAAGATGGAAATAAAAGTAGAATTTTAGCCACTTTGAGGGGAAACCTACACAACCTTACAATATAAACCGAATATGCTATATGATGATCAACTACTAACTTTTACCTCATATATATGCCCTACTTATGCTATGGGAACCACCTAAGTAGACCACACTACCAATATAAAGCACTAAAAATAATTATATGCTATGATAGCCACAATTAGGCCGCACATATCCCAATATATGTTATAAGTTAAGCGCATAGCATGAACCTCCCCTTCAAACCAATCTTTTCCACAATGTTGAATATCTTTGGATGTGTATTTAGGAACGGTACCCTCCCATGTTGTATTCTCATCGGCCAAGTTCTTCCACCTGATCATATGTTCTATAATTACGCTTGTCCATGGCCTCTTAGTGTGAGTCTAAAAGATCTCAAATGCCAAAATTATTCTACCCTCTTCATCCAACTCGCTTAGCTATGGATGTGTTAATGTTATGTCCACTGGCCTTTAAATAAGAGACATGCAAGAATAGATGTATTCTTACAGACTCGAGTAACTCCAACTTGTATGCTATAGTTCCAATGTGGTGTAAGACCTGATAAGGACTGTCAATACTTAGGAGAAAGTGTGTTATCCCTATTATTTGTTTAAAGTACATTTCTTATATGGTTCTAAGTGCACAAAAACATATTCTCCAATTTCAAAATGCCTTTCATGGTGGTGCTAATCAACTTAATTTTTCATTTAATTTTCACCAATGCCAAGTTCTCTTTGATACTAGTTACTACCTCTTGTTGGGTTTGAATGTTTTCTTTAATTCATTGGATCTTTGGTTGAACTCTCAAGGATGAGGTGTTGGATATTAAATGGTATGTATATAGTGCAAAAATTTGAGACATTTTGGTAGAGGTATGAAGTGTTATGCCACCATTCTGCAAGAGGCAACCAATGAACCCATAACGTTTGTTTATTTGAGGCAAAATAATAAATATAATCTTCTAGGAGTCTATTTGTGAAAGTGATGAACTATTTTGGCAATATAGCTTGTCAAACCTTTTTCTACCTCTAGAATTGCATTTTTGCATACAAACACACAACTATCTACAAAATAAGTTTGATTTAATAATATTGCTTCTCATATAAACTCTCCATAACATGATTTTGCATAAAACTCGTATGAATGTAATGAGAGAGGGCTTCCTTCTGTTTATAACATTCTTAAGGCCTTATATATATATATATATATATCAAGGGAGCGGAGTCAGGACCCTATATCTATACTTCAAGTTCAAGCCTAATGGGGACTAGTTGGACCTCATGGGGAGGGGATTCATATAGATCTTGATATTGGGACACTATAGTTCTATATGGTGGTCGAGCAACTCTCTACATGGAAGTCGTGTCCACGATATTTATGATCAATTCATTGATCCAGATCGAGGGGGAGATATTGGGGTCGGAAATGGTGGCTCTCTATATGGTATGGAAGTCATGCCCTATCTAACTCTATAGGAGACCACCTAATCTCATTGAGGCCTGATCTATACTAGGAGATCTAGATCAAGGGGGATAGATATGGGTTGGTTCTCCATCTATATAGATCAAATCCACCCCCCGATGGGTTTTGGACCCATATATACTTATTCTATTCCATTTATAGGGGTTGGCCTAATCTATATAGCTCATGAGTGATAGCAAAGCGAACCACTCAATTGATCAAAGGTGGCCCCTCTCTTTATATGTGGGGCCCCTATCTATATATAAGTGGTTAACCTACCTTATTCAATAAGATGGTTAAGTACTACACACTAAGTCAAATAACATGTTGAGTGGGTGTGCAACTTAGAATCTTAGAAGTGCAAGTTACACATTCCAAATATAACTTTCTAAAATAGAAATATAAAAAATTCATAAATATTATTAGCTAGCTAAATACACTCAAGCAATGGGCATTTAAAATATTATTACCTCCCCTTAACTACAACTTATAGAGGTTATAAAAAAATCGAGATACAACCTCTAATATATGTCATGGAAATAAGTCTTGATGATGTGGCTATGTACAATGTGCTCAAGAAGGAAGGATGACTCAAAATCCTCTCGCCCATAAGGAGAACTTCTTCACACTTCACACTATTTTCAAAGAAACATACTTAGAATCAGTGAGGGGTTTAGTGAAGATTTCCACCACCTGCAATTATGTGTGACAAAACTAGATATTAATTATGTGTTCAAGAGTCAATGACGTAATGTAGTGTATGTGGACCTCAATGTGTTTGGTGCACTGATGTTCCAAAATATTCTTGGAAATATGGATGTCATACTTGTTGTGACACCAAATGATAGTAGGTTGATGTTGCTGAATGACGATCTCTAGCAATATTTGAGGGATTGAAATAATATTTGTGGTGGTATTGATGAGTCGTTGATACTCTGCCTCTATGGAAAAAAATGTTATGGCATGTTATTTATTGCTAAACCATAAAACAAGACCTGAGATAAGATGAAAAACATACCATTATGTGGATTTGTGATATTAATATCTCCTGCCCAATTAAGGTCAATAGAGCTTACCAACTATGTAGGAGAACCTACTACATAAGGAATTCCTTGTGTATGAGTTCCCATGATATAGTGGAGAATCCACTCAACAACTTTCCAATGAAGCTTAGGAGGGTCTTGCACGAAGCGAGAAACCATGCCAATGATAAAAGAGAGATCATGGTGGTGATGAGCCAAGTAACTAAGGCTACCAACTAACTTATTATACAAAGTAACATCAGCCAAAGGTGTAGAGCAATTGGTCGCGAATTTGACTCTAGATAAGTGTTGGAGGGCTATCAAGGCCTCAAAGGTTACTTTTTTAATGTTTTCGATTGCAAAACATTTGTGCAGTACTTGAAATTATGTATTTAGTAGATAAGACAAAACAAGAATATGTAAAGCTCTTAAAACATAAGATGATGAATGTGAAAGGATTAAAAGGTCGACTATCTTCTAAAATTGTATAGAGAATGTAAGAAATTTTATATAGAAGGTTGATTATGGAAGGTAGAAGAATTTAAGTAATATAAGAAGTGATATTTTAAATTCTCTCTTTTCTCTAGCATGAATGTCTGCAGTTATAACTAATCCCATTTTGTAGCCTACTAAATAAAATTTTGTATGAGATATTAATTAAGAACTTCATAAATTTATAGACAATTGATCTATAACTAATTGAATAAAATTTCATCAAACATTATCTAATATTGTAGAATGCCTTGATGAGAAGAGCTAAGGACCTTACTAATAATGGTTCTGTTGTTGGGACCCAAAAATATTAAAATGGTTAAAGGAGAAGATGAATAATTTTGTGGAAGATGAAACAATTGAGGCATGAATCCATGTGAGAAGGATAAAATAACTTATATATGGTGATATAAAAAAAATATTTTCATGTGAGCTTCCATAACAACTAGCTGTGCAGTTTTCAAGGTTGGAATACTACTATTTTAGTATAATAGCCAAGAAAGAGTTTTTATGGAATAAAGAAAAGATTTAAAATTTACACATCTTTATATGGAGTGGACCTGAGCTGTAGAATATTTGTTGCAAACAACTATATATAAGTACACAACTAAATTTAGTGTTCAATGTTTTTTGTTCATTTGACTTTACACAAGACTGATCATGAAGGGACTTGGGGAAAGCTCATATGAATGCTAACCATATTAGTAAAGATGATAATGGTGGAAAAGGTCATGGTGTCAATTCCACCCAACATGGAGGTAGGTGACATGGGGATGTAATCCTAGAAGTGGAGACATGAGGTATAAAAGGCTAAAGCTGAAGTAAAGGTTTGAAAAGGATCAAAATAGAAAATTAGAAAAGCTGCAAAGAGAATAAAGACAATTTAATAGATAGGGAGTTACAATTTCTATGGTGGTGTGCCTAAAAATGGACGCAAGAAGGAGTAAAGTAGATAGAGCGATCGAGAAATGAGACAAAGGACATCAAGTGGTGATAGAAGAAGGAAAATGATTGGGAATTAAAAGAAATTGAGAGTGTGCACAAGGGAGAATGAACCTTCAATGCGAGATGGGCGAAGAAGATGAAGTGACTAAAGATAATGAAGAGGGCAATGATGATTTATAATTATGATGCATTTTAAGGATGAAATCAGGAATATAATCAGGATGGACCCCTATAAGACTTTAACTTGTGAAGATGTAGAAGAAGTGTCCCAAATCAAAGAGTTAAGGCAGTATCCTTATAGGAAATGAGTGAGAGATCCACCCCCATCTTTAGGATACACATTATTTATGCCATTCATGGAAAAAATTACGTGGGAGTATTTGACAAGTATAAATAATATTGATAATTATTGACAAAAAGGAAGTAAAGGTACACGGTATATGAGAAAATTTGAGCATGTCCTACAATGTGCATGAATACTTAATTCCAATGTAAGCTAATACTCATATAGGAGAACTATTTGGTGATCCAAAAATTTCTTTTATCATGCAACCATTGCACATTTTCTAACTTAATACAAGTGAGTCATTAAGAAATCAACTTGGTGACAACACCTCCATAAGCCCTAAATACAAAGTTATTTTCCTAACTTCGTAGAGTCCAAGTCAAATTCGTCATTATATGATTCAAAAGATTTGAATTGCATAAAAAACCACTCAATTGCAAGCATGTGCATAAGTAAAAATTGTAATTCTATGCAAGCCAGCCAAACTTTTGGTACCAGGAAACAACCATAAGGTAGAAATTGGCTTATTGGAGGAAGAAGAATGACACACATCGCAAGCCCCTTTGTAACATCAACCCCTTATGGAAGATCCATAGATGCATAACATTATTTTATAACTTGTGATATGAAGTGGGGAGAAAAAGGGATAGGAAATGATGATACAAAAATTTACATGATATTTTAGAATCTTTACAAGGGAGAGATATAGACTTCATATATAAGATGAACTTATCGAAAACTACTTTGAAAAATGACTAAGGATGATCTAGTACAAGCATTCATAAGAAATAAGAGTACGGGGGAAAAAAATTTAAGACTTCAAGGAGATTAAGTAAATATTAGGTGATTCATTACTGGAATACAACCTTATATTTTCTGATGCAATGAGTAAGACTAGTGTTGATTTTGATTATACAATTGAAACTACTTAGTTTGTGGAGGGATTGCATAGGAAAATCTAGTTTTCCACTGTATAAATTTTTTTTTCTACAAATCCCAGGCTATTGAGGCTACGATGCATGTGATTTTTTTTGAATACTATGGAGATGGTTCATTGGGGAACTCAAAAATCGAGGCCAAATTAAATGCAATCATGATGCACAAATTACAGGTAAGAAGGACATCATAGAAAGGAGTTCCCCAAGAGGCGCAAGATATATATTGAAGGGCATAATACCATGAGATCTACATAGTATGGGGACACCCTAAAATTTTTAATTTGCTACAAAACTATGTTCATTAGCCTCATAGCATAGTTTGTAACCTTTGCAAGTCCACCACATAACAAATATAAGGATTGCAGGGATTTAATAAAATTGCAAGATGAAGTTTATTTGTAGTTTACAACCAACAACAACTATCTTCGTAAACTCAATCAAATGTGCAATATGTGGATATGACAACTACAAGGGGCGGGATCTTCCATAACCTCAACACCATGCGAATTGGGCTTGATGTAGGTAAGGGTCATACATTCATATAAATGCATCAATAATCAAGAAATCATAGCTTTGCCTCTATGGATCATTTCTAGTCTAAAGAGAACTTATTCTAGTCTATCTGATCACTTTACCTTCATGAATAGCTTCAATGTTCATTATAAATTGTTCCATATCCAACCTTGATATCATTTGAATTCTCCAATGATTTACTCTTGCTTATTAAGCCAAATTGCTCTTTCTCGTTTCTTGTCTAGACTCTAGTCAATTCAGAAATATTTGCTTCCTAAATCTCAAGACCATTATTCCCATTATGTACCCGCTAGTTCTTAGGCATTATACCAATTGCAAGTTCAGTATACTCACAAGTTTGCAAATCAAGATATGTTCACCTTTCCCTTGGTTATTCACTGGGTCCTTTGCTCTTAACTAGTTCCTTGGACATACAACAAGTATCTTACGATTTAGGTCTTTCTTACACTTCTTGAAGCTTAAACCCTGTTGCACTACTCACACAAATGTTAGATCCATTATAAATATTCCTACAAAAAATCTAAATTCCCACCTATGTTCCTTTTTTCAAACTGCCCGTAAGCACCCTTAAGACAAGGTGATTGCTACAGTCATGGATAGAGGAGTCCACATGGACCCATAATTTTTTTTCTTCTTCCTTAGTGTTCTCTTGCCACCCCCAAGGTGTACCTTAAATTTGAGGTCCCAACTCTTCTTTTTCATCCACTTATTCCACCTTTTCTTTTTAGGATATCAAACCCTTAACTAGGTCTTTGAAAAGCTTATGTCAAGCATAAAACTCAATGTAGAAACTTACAATTGGAAGTAATGATTGATTTAGACACCCATTATTGATTTCCTTCTAAGTTCCATTATCTAAGAAATGACTCCACTCTCACACCCTGATTCCTTAGTTAAGTGACTTGTTCTTTTAGCCTTCACTGTATTCTACTAACTATTCCCCAGATTGTCAAGGAAAACTATGAATTTCACTAGTGGAAATCAAAATTTCTTCTTCTAATAGGTAAAGGGTCTCTTCACAAGGGTTTCTACAAATTTTGGAGCAAGATTATGTGTTTGGAGATTTTTAAACCACCTTTTCTCTTGTAACCCTAACTGTGATAGATACACACCTGAGAAGACTTATTATGGTATATCTCTTGCTAGAAATGGATTCAAAGCACCAAATTTTTCATGCAAACCTGTAGCGATGATGGGAAAATAAATATTTTACCAGGGCTTGTGATGATCAATTTGTAGTATCTTTCTTGATGTAATAGTTTCCTCTTTTTCTCGCAGCACATGTTACAAACCTTCAAGGGTAACAAAGAAGGAAAATGGATTTTTTCCACCTTATGAAATCATTTTCCCTTGATGCATATACACACTTTAATTATTTCTGAGGCTTTCATGTTCTGCGTTGTTGGCTAGATTTTCTACATAGCTGAAAACCTGGGTAGTCATGAGATAAATCTCCCTCATTTACCGGTGAGGCTCCCATGTAAGATTTGTCAATTAAATATGCTAGTATCTATTTTGGGGCTTTACTTTAACCATGCATCTCATGAACCATAGCTGTATAGTTTTACAACAAGTAAACAACTATTTAAAGAAAGGGAAATATATGAAGAAGAAGGAAATAATAAAACCACATGAAAGAAAGAGGGAATATGTGCAACCCCATCAATAGATTACAGAGTTGATTGCATGCACATAGAGAAAACTAATAGACATTAACACACAAAATTATAAGTAAAGGCAGATTTCAGATCTAGATCTAAAATAACACAAAGTTTATAAGTAGATCTGAGATACAAAAAGTTAGAAACAAAGTGCACTGTGACACAAATTTCTCTGGAAATCATGCTCCTTTCTATTCCTTTACTTCAAATAGCTATCAGGGGTTTTAACATAAATTCTAGAACACAAGAATGCTGCTTATAAATTCTGATCCTTAACCCAAAGGTTCTTCCTCTACTTATAGAATGTAGAAGGGAAATTACAAATGGGAAACTTAACTAAACTAGAACATAAACAAGAAGTAAAGATAACATCTGGCAACCATCTTCCTTTAATTACTCTCCAAGTGACATTCATCCAGATATATAGTCAAAGTAATGCACATCTATCACTTAAATTATATAATTGTTCCACATAACTTAAAGTAATGGTTTTCAAATCAACAACTTTAAAGTTTTACAATTACATCTTGGAATGTAGAAAATAGAAGAAGAAAGAGTAGAAGAAGAAAGATTCGCCAGCCGTAAAATATACATCTTCTTTTTGTTTTGATATTGAATATACTTGTCAAACATGTAATTAAACAAATTCCCATCTATTTTAGCCATAGCTTATTTTTCTGTCCTGAATTACAGACAAGCCTTCATTCAAAACCCCAATGCATGCTTCCACATCCTTCAAGCTAGGCCTGAACCTCTTAATATCTAACTATAACATTACCAACTTACTGATGGAATCTATTGTGAAAGGCCTAACAACTCCATCAATCCTCTCTTACGCCATTAGAAGCTATCCTTCTAGGGAATAATGCATTTTTCTAGGAATGGTACTTATGTACAAAGAAAAATTTCCGAACACTTCCTCATTGGTGAAAGCAATGACATTTTCTGGTAGTGATGATGCCATACTTTCAAGTGCCCGCATCCTTTTCAGCATGATTTTGAAGATCACCAAGTAGAAAGATACTGCAAACTCAAGCTACTTCCCCTTCTCCAACCGAACCATTGGGCACAATTTGTTCCGCAGTGAAAACCTCCCTCGGTAGCTTATTTATCTCAACCAAAGTACTCATGTTACTTTAAGCAATTGTGTCCATGTCCATCGTGCTCGTCACCAGTTGTTTTAGCTAAACCGATGCATCCTTCATAGCCTTTAGATGGACCAGAACCTCCCCGAGTTGTAAAAAAGCTTGGCGAATGATTAGATTATCTTCCATTCATCGATAGATTTAACCTGGTTAACTACATCTTCCACTTACTGCATCAGATAATCACTCACCTACTTATGTGTTGAAATTGGCTGAGTGGAAGATTTGAAAACTTTGGCAATAATCTCGCAGAACTAAGACACCTGCTTTTGAAGTTCAAATTTTTACCGCCTTTTCTTTGTTAAGCCTAAGGAATAAAGCATTTATCAATGTCTGCGTGTCGTGCTTCAATCCTTCAGTAGAGACTTGACCTATGGGTACTTTGGTCACTGTTATATCCATTTCTATAAGCTCATCCTTCTTCTTTCCTTTTGCTGGAACTGATACATCTCAACTGAACTCCTTCCATGACTCCTCAATAATCAACCATGAAGTCACCTTAGTAACTTTAGGTTTCCTGTCTTTTCTGTCCAAACTCTGGAGCAACTGTAAGTCATGTTCCTCCAAGTTGATCTCCTATCTAGCCTATAGGACTGACTATGAAGCCAACCACTCTGAGAAATTACTTCTCAGAGAATGAAAAGTTGCTGAATGTACCACCATCTCGTGCTTTGGTTCATCTCCATCTAAAACTACTACAGTGTAATGACTACCATCCTCTGTATTGTCCAAAGACAAAGATCTTTCAAATTCTTCCATCTGCAACTTCAGCATTTCTTCAGGAAGAGATGCTAATCAGAGTGACTGAGGAGAAAATAAAAAATGTTGCCAGATTTAATAGAGGAACGACAGTATCTTGCTAAGGTGCAATAGTTGGTGAAGTATTTGACGCTAGAGAAATCAGAACTAGCACCATAGCCAGTAGAAGTGATCTTTTCCCTTGAATGAGACTTATCTGTGCACTTTAATCTTTTCAAGCCTTCTACTGCTTTCTCCCTCATGCTTCCTTTTAAGGTAATCTCCTGTGCCAAGGTTTCCTGTGATATGATTCATCAAAGCTTCATCAAGGAAATATCCCTTTGTTAGCAAATAGTTCGAAGTATTGACTAGAACGGTGGCAAACCTCTCCTCGATCATATGGTAGCCACCTAATGTTCTCTTGAAGTACAACTTTATCCCCTCCCATATGATGGTATACGTCAAGTAACACATGCCCATCATATTTAAGATCCGTAGGTATCCGTGATAATCCATAAGTCAAACACTTGTCACGCTGATAACCTACTAAAGTCTTTCTTCCTAACTTCGTACTCGCTTCTGCACTTCATCTAGAAATCTTTTAACGAAGGCACATGCATGTATTCCTAGGATATTGTCTTCCTTACCACCCAATATGGATCAAATTTTAGCTGTGTTGGGAAGAACTCATGCTCGTACTCAAAGAAAACCTCTAATTCAATTCCTTTGGCTTTATGAATGCTCTGACAGCTATAATAGCCCACTGTGATTAGGAAGAAGCCTATAGACTTGTGCCATTTCGACTATAGGTCATGCATCTCCATGAGTTGTCTGCTTGACTGAATGATGACCAATCTATTGCTTGGATATCTAGGTAACTTGACTGGTTCTCTTAAAAAGCTGATCAACCTGAGGTATGTAAAGTTCTGCAAACTGGATGAAGATACTGCCAATCTAGGACACAACTTCCCAAGATTCCTTGCTTACGTTGTTGGCCTTCAGATCGACCGTTCATCCTATAAATTAATCCGTAAAAAAATCCATCGTTGACCACCTTCTAATCTTTATTGCATGCATGCTACATAGTAAGCCACGGATAAAACTCAAAAATAGTATCCTTGGAGAGCACACTATGTCTATCCAACTTGGAGAAGATACTTTGTGAAGCCATACTGCATATACCAAATATGAAGTCATCTTAAATCTTTAAGTCTACACATCACATTCCAAAGCTGCTCACTGATGTTGTCACTAATGCTTTCTGACCAATTGATTATAGAATCTACTTTGTTTATTTCAATGGTCCTGATGAAGGCATACATCCATGAGTGGAAGCTGTGAGTGTTAGCTTCACCATTTATCTTGCATAGCAATTTGGTAATGTCATCCACCTCATGCACCATATTGCATCATGAAAGAGTCCTCGGGAACTTGGATGGAGATCTTGGCTTCTTCATATACCTGTTGTTCTTTATGCCCACACTAGTCAACTTTATGCTTCTCCCATATGTTGCCAGCATGTCCAGGATGTTGATAGTATTCACCACTTATCGTGTTGGAATCTTTAGACAATAATTGATGAACTATGCATCCAGCCGGATTATTTTCTTCCCCACAACATCTCAGATTAATCTGGATACTGGATGGTATGACCTTGCACACTCCATGACAAATTATAGCAACTTGAGTTGTGAATGGGAATGTTGAAGCTCAAATGATTCCATGTTGCTTTTGATTGCACACATGAGAGAAGTATTTCTAGCTCTCGATCTTTCAATCAACTCGAAAAGAGGTTCTGGACCTAGATCCATGTCTCTGATGTCAACAAACATGGAAGTAATGCATGATTCTACTGAGCTTTCTCTTTCATCCCACTTTTCCATGGCCAGATCTATCTTTGTTTGAGCAACTCTTTTTCTCTTTATTCGGCCAAAATTCTTTACAACTGGTTCATATCTGGGAATTTCTTCAGATCCAGAAGTATATATTCAATGTATCTAAAATTGATTTAAGATCCCTTTCAATTATATAAGCACCTGTAATGAATACTTGCAAGTAATTCAGACAAAGACAACAACCGAAACATGAACACTTGATTTTTATCATAAAAATCTCCACATATAAAGCCCGCTGCCCTAAAATTTGAGGCTTTGCTTGCATGCAAAACAAGCATGAATATTTTCAACTTCACCTGAGCACCTGTACCATTATGGAGACAATTAACCAGAGCCTAAAACAAGCTTCTTCTAATCCTAGGAGTGCCAAACTTTGAAGCTTTCCGGCAGTGAAAACACACTTCTTTTGAGTAAAAATCCTCCTCCTTTGGGCGCCAAAATTGTCCTGGGCTGCACTCCTTTGCTAGAATAATTAATTAATTCATCATTATAGCAGCCCATTCTTATATAATCTTCATCATTCTATAATTAATAATTCCCTTTCCTATTCTCGGCAATTAATTAATTAATAAACATGGTTTTCTCTCCAAATTGGGCACCTATTTTTGTGCATGCTCATGGTTGCCATTAAATAAATAAATTTAATTTATTTTTAGCCCTCTACTTTCACTCTAACATTGATGCTTTGACAATATGCTATTTATCCTTACTGCACGAAAAATAGGAATAAAAAAACCATTAATTAATACTTCAAAAAGTATTATTTCTCCCTCCAAATAGGTGGGTCACACTTTTTAGCATGCTCTAGGGCTGCATTAAATGAATTAAATTTAATTTATTTTTATCATTCTACTTCTAGTCTACTTTGAATTCTCTCTTCATGCCTTGACTTTTTCTCATCCGTGGGCACCAAAATTAGGAAGACAGACTATTAATAAATGCCATTAAAGTAAATCCTAATCAATTCTCCAAAGGCGTCGCACTTTTTGGCAAAGGTTGATTTCTATTTTTAAAAGTCAAATTCTGATGGGATTATTCACTCTACACTGGCAGCTCCAAAAATCCCATTATCCACTTAAGCTGTTTGACTTCCACAATGAGATTTTTTACCCTGCAAGGCAATTAAGAAATTCCCATCAATGCCTTAAGTGATTTTTCTTTATTTCAAAATGGGAATTTTCACCCTGCATGATAGGTGAGAAATTCCTTCTTACCTGCTGCCTCTAATTTTCCCATCATGACTTAAGTGACTTTGCCTTTATGGGAAAAAGTACCCCTGTCAAGGAAGGTACAAAAATCCCACCTACCTTCTGTGACAAAAAATTCCAGTGTGTTTAAATCTATCCATTCCCAAAAAATGCGACCTATCCAGAAGAAGCTTTTTTTTGTGCACGAATTCATCGTTTTAAAGAGAATCCAGACTTCATGAGGCTAATTCCTTCTGGCATGGAATCCGTAGATGATCTCTAGATACTCTAGGAAAGAAAACAGATTGTATTGGTGATGGATTGACCTAGGGGAATTTCATAGAGAAAAATATGAGAAAAAAACAAAAAACACAAAATGTTTCCAGAAGTCACAGATAAATCCCAAGATCCATTCCTGATGAAAATTCTACTGGTATATGTGAACATTAATAAAAAAAATTCAACAGGGCTAAACCAGAGCACAATTTACTTCAAACAAGGCTCAAAATAATTAAATAAACTTTTCTCGCAGACAAAACTTGATGAAGGGATAATACAATTTTCGGCATCTGGGTATTTGTCAAAATTGGCTCCTATGATTCATTGGGAATATCTAATCGCAATACAGGCATCTTCTAGCAATAAAAACACAAAATGACCTGTTATTTTAAAAGTAATTTTTTTTTACATGGGGTAGTCTCAGATTTCAGGGTGAAATATGGGGACACCAATCGGCTGTGCTTGTGGACATCTTTACCATTGTCAAAATGACAAGGGTAAAGATGAGATCCCAAAATCTCTGGTTTCATATTTTTTCCTTTGGGCTCAGGTTCAGGAAAAAAAAATGACAGGATAAATCCCAGGATCCATTCCTGATGAAAAACCTACTGGTATATGTGAACATTAATAAAAAAATTCAACATGGCTAAACTAGAGCACAATTTACTTCAAACAGGGCTCAAAATAATTAAATAAAATTTTCTCGCAGATAAAAATTGATGAAGGGATAATACAATTTTTGGCATCTGGGTATTTGTCGAAATTGTCTCCTATGATTCATCTAGGAATATATTGATCGCAATATAGGCATCTTTTTGGCAATAAAAATACAAAATGGCCCATTATTTTCAAAGTACAATTTTTTTTACATGGGGTAGTCTTAGAATTTCAGGGTGAAATATGGGGACACTAGTTGGTTGTGTCAGTGGACATATTTACCATCCGTCAAAATGACAAGGGTAAAGATGAGATTCCAAAATATTTAGTTTCATATCTTTTCCTTTGGGCTCAGGGTCAGGCAAAAAAAATGACACAACACAGAAAAACAAATAAAGTTTTATTTATATACATACAGGTTTTACCCTGCTCTCTTATGTTCAGAGTAACTTCAAGTTTTGTCCATTGAAAGACAACGAAAATTCAAATCCATCTTGATGAGAAAGAATGAAGCTATCAGCTCCGATGATATTTTTAATTACAAAAGACCCTTTCCATAGTGAATCAAATTTTCTGTACATGCCTTTTGTTTCTCTTCTTTTATCCCATAAAAGGACCTAGTCATTGATCTCAAAATTTCTTTCCCTGGACTTTTTGTTGAAGATCACCTTCACCTTCTTTTGATGCTATGACAATCTATCTGTGAATTAAGCCTGTACCTCTCGTAATTCAGTCAGATACATTATCCCTTTTTCAATAGCATCATTGAATGTAGAATCCTACAGGGTTCTAGAAAGTTGTAAGGTAGGAAATTCCAAGGTAAGAGGCAGTTGTGTATCTCTTCCATATAATAGATGAAAAGGGGACATGCCTACAAACTTCTTTGGTGTAATCCTATTTTCCCATAGTGCATCAAATAACTTCTTGTGCCAAGTTCTTTGATTTTTAGTTACTAGCGTTTCGCAGGACAGTCACTAGATTTTTATTACTTAATTCAGCCTAGACCATTCCCTTATGGATAGTAGTTGAAGGAGTGTACTAGCTGGATCCCATGAGTGTAGCAAAAATCAACCAGCTCCTAAGAAGATAGATTTGGAGCGTTGTCTGCTACTATTTTATTAGGTACGCCAAACCTGATAACAATATTTTCCTTTATGAAATTACAAACCTCTGCGGAAGTGACATTCTTAACAGGAATGGATACTACTCACTTACTGAAATAATCATTAGTTGTCAGAATATAGTGATGACCGACACTAGAGGCCAGGTTGAGCATACCAATAAAATCCATGCCCCATTACTGGAAGGGTTCTTCAATTACAACTAGTTTTAAAGGTAATGCAGGAAATCTTACATGCCCAATAAAGTGTTGGCACGCTTGGCACTTAGAAACCCACTCTGCAGTATCTTGAAAAAGTGTGAGCCAGTAATACCTTGCTCAGAGGATCTTGTGAGCAGTGACTCGGGTTGAGAAATGAACACCGCAAGCCATGTTATGAAATTGTTTTAAGAGTTGATCCTGCTGAGATTTATCTATGCATCAGAGAAACACACCATCGATTCCTCTTTTGTATAAAACATTGTCCCAAAGAAAAAAGTCTCTCTAGACTTTAGTTTAATAATAAATTTCTCTTTCTGAGAAATTTGATCCGGGAATTCTCCATAAGTCAGAAAATAGGAAATGTTACTATACCACTCTTCCACCAGAACTATAAAAAGGTCCATAGGTGAATCTTGATCTACCTTTGGCGTTGTTGCTTTCATCTTAGTCATCAATTCACACAATCATCTTCATCAAACCATCTTTTTAGGTTTTATATCGAGGTCGTATTCTTGAGCTTTCGTCACCCATAACAACCCTAACTCTTGTTGGGTGAGAATAGATTTCACTGCAGTATCTGGAACTAGGGCCACAGTATGTGAGGAAAGAATATAGTACCTGAATGCCTTACATTCCTCTACCACTGAATATGCATGTTTTTCCATTGGAGTATATTTCAACTCATAAGATTTGAGAGACATGCTCATAAAAGCAATCGGAGCTTCTACATCCTCATGATTCTTCTGCATCAAGATTGTCTGACATTGTGTGTTCAGAGGAATAACAATAAAGAATAAATTCTTTACTAAATTCAAGTGAAACCAAGACTAGAGGCTTTTAATAGGGCCTCCTTAATTTTCTCAAAAGCTTCCTTTCCCTTTGCTTCTCCATTTGAAATCATGTGTCTTCTTCATCATATTTGAGATATGATGAGTTAGTTCAGTAAAGTCAGGGATGGATCTCCTGAGAAAATTAACTTTACCAAAGAAAGAGTGAACCCCTTTTTTAGATGTTGGCAATAACAAAGTATGAATAGATTTGACACATTCCGGATCTATCTTAGTTCCTTCCTTTGAGACAATATGCCCTAGTATCTTTCCTTCTGTTACATTAAAGATATATTTCTTAGGGTTCATAGAAATACCATGTTTATGGCATTGGATGAAAACCTCTTCCAAATTTGAAATGTGTGCACTTCTATTCTTGGAAAAGACCATTAGATCATCGAGGTACACCACTATGCTTACATCCTTGAGATGAGAAAATGCTAAAATCCATAGCTCTTTGAAATGTAGCTCCAACATTGATCAAACCAAAAGGCATTTTCTGATAAGCAAAAGTTCCCCAAGGTGTAATGAACGCCATTTTGTATTGATCTTCCTCATCCACCTTGACCTGATTGTATCCTGAGAAACCATCAAGCATGGAAAGAATTTTAGATCTAGTAAAGACCTACAAAGTGTGATCCATGATGGGGATGGGGTAGTTATATTTTAAAGAGGCTTGATTAAGATTGTGAAAGTCAACACACAATATAATCTCGCCACTCTTCTTTCTCATATGAACCATGTTTGCTAACCATTCAGAGTGATGTATGGGATAAATTATCTTTGCATCTAACAACTTTTGGATTTTTGCAAAGATAGTTCTTGAAATAGTAGGGTTATGCCGCCACAACTTCTTCTTGAAAGGCTTTTGTTTTGGTTTTAATGGGATATAGTGTTGAACTTCTGCAGGATGATATGTCTTTAGATCCTGGTAAGACCAAACAAAAACATCCATGTATTTCTTAAGAAGCTTCTCTTTCTGCCTCATAACAACACTTACCCAGATTTACTAATTTGGGATTATTGCTTGCTCCCAAATTTAGTAACTGTGTATCGGAGGAAGAACCTTCCCCACTTTCTTCATTCTTTTTAATCATCTGATCATGGTTGTCAAACATTTCCTCAAGAGATACCAAGCCTTTAGGAATTTTATTTCCCTTTAGATGGATAATCTCCTGACTTCCTGAGACCTTCACATCTGTTTCTCCCACAATGGTTTGTCTTGGAGGTGAGTTACTTCCCTTATAGTAGATCTCTTCAAAGTTGTCCTTTTGTTGGAGAAATGCAACAATCTGCTTGTTATCATTAAAAAACTGCCATTGTTGGACGTTATCAGGAACCTTCAGGCGGAAGACCATCTCAACTTTGTAATCCCCCTATCTAAAAAATGTGGGAGGCTGATATGGATTTAATAAATCTATAGTTACTACAAGTGAATCAGCTCTAGAATTTTTCTCTCTCAGAATATAAGATACCAAGAAAGCTAAAAAATATAGGATAACATAGTAGACTCGATCTCTATAATGCCGAAGTTTGTCCTTTTTTACTTGGTAGAGACCTCTTACCTGCTTAACAATCAACTCAACATCTCCCTTTTTATGTAAGAGATTGATTCCCATTGTTCTTTCCTAATCCATACCTAACAACAATGCTTCATATTATGCCGTGTTGTTAGTATTTTCGAACATCTATTTGAAGTAATGTGCATGTGCCTTTCCCTCAGGAGAAACAAGAACAACACTTGTACCAAATCCAAATGAACAACTGCCATCAAATTCCAAAGACCAAACCTTATTATCAAGTTGATGTGGTTCTTGGATCATAGGTTGAATTTCTTCTTTATCCATTTCTAGATAATATACTCCGTGATCAGATTCTTGAAATAAGATATGAGATCTAGGATCTTCAGACTTCGATACTATGTACTTGGATTTCTTCTCAGGTTCTAACTTTTGATTAACTCCTTTGATTGGTATGTGTGCATAAGACCAATCCATCTTGACTTCTTTGCCCAACTCTTTATAGAAATTTCTACTTAAACGCATGCCATAAGACACTGAGATGTCTGCTACAAGGATAGTCATTTTTAATCTCTTGTATGGGAAAGAAACAAGTACTACCTGTGCATCTTTGATTTTCCCAACCAAAGGCACTTGCATTTCCATTGAATAGCATCTTCTGATGGTTTTTTCTAATGTGATACCTAAGGCATCAACAACTTTGGCAGGCATGACATTGTTAGAAGCTCCAGAGTCCAAAATACAATTGCTTAATTTCTATCCATTAATAAGAAATGATACATAGAATGGCTTGATCCTTTTCGATGTAGCAGGGGAAGAAGTAGAAGGAGAAGATCTTATAGCTGCATTTTTTGAAGGAGTGATCTTCGGACTAGACAAGATACCCCGTGAAACATTATTCGTTGTAGTATTGGGACCATTACTTTGCACATACTTGACCAACCTATTTAGCTGATCAGGAAATTCCCTCAAATACTCAACTTCTGACATCTGGACCTTGGTCTTCTTAATGTGATCAATGATGTCAAAATCCTGACTTACCTCAGCCAGATGTGCATTGGCCCTCTACTACGAATTGAAAGAATTTGCATGCTTATCTTTGGGAGCTAATGAAGAAGGTAATGTACTACCTCTTTTTAGGATAGTAACATCCGGCCTAGGATCTTATCTTTCTCTTCTTTGGATGCTTGTCGATGCTTTGAAATTTTGACGTGTTTGGGACCTTGTGAACATTACAAATGTGTGACCATTAGAATCTTCAAAATATTCATAATAGCCCTCGTCAGATTCGTAGTCTAGGTAAACAATGTTGGAGTCACTAGCGTGATCTACAAAATCCTCATCATCAAATGATTCATCAATGCCTAGTTCTTCTTCATTAGTTTCCATGTTATTCCTTGGAGTAGCTTCAATTTCCAACCGTTGTGGTGTAGTAGCAAGTCTATTTCAATTTTTATTTTGACCATTAAAGGTCTAAGTAGGAGCTATTATTTAAGGGGTCACATTTCCTGCTTGAGATATCTGCTTCTTGATTTGCAACATATCATTAGCCAACCTTTGCAGAAAAGGATCTGAAGTACTTGAAGAAGCTCCATCACCTTTGTGGGGTGATTGTTTGATTTTTCCAGCCATGATCAAATCATCTCCAACCTCCACGACAACATTTTGTGCTTCTAGTAGATTCAAAGGTCTTGCCCTTCGCAGTTGATATCCAAATTTGGGCAACAGAGCGTTTATAAAAAACATCTTTTGATTTTCATCACTCAATGCGGCAGAAGTGGGGCTTTAATAAAAAATCCTTTGGAACCTTGCAATAAATTCCTGCATGTTCTCATCTGGCTCCTTCTTTAACTGCGTTAGTTGAGTGATCAACGTGCTAGTGTCTTCTGCAGGCTTGAATATTTTTATAAATTGCTCTCGCATGGACGCCCAATTTGTTATCTATTTTGAAATTTTATGTTGTTAAGTGATTTCATGCTAACATGGAGAAAATTTAATTACTGAATTGAAAAGAATACATCTTTAATGATGTTGATTCAGATTGTTCCCTTTTTAATTGAATTTGGAGTTTGTACAAGTCAGATACACAAATTTTTTAATCTTTAACTATTAAGGACTTAGGAGTTTTAATTCTCCAAATTCACTGGATTTACTTTATATTTTTTTAGTCATTAGAATTCCTTGTAACCCTCTTTATTGGAATTCAAAAAAGGAATATATCAATTATATGAAGCACTGGGATTGATCAATGGGACCGACCTGTGAAGATGCCACCAGCAATAGGATATCCAAAAATTGCTAAATTGTTACAAAAGAAAAAACATATCACATTTTTCATTCAATGTTGTTCAATTTAATGGACTAAATATCTGTATAAGTGAGCATCTTGAAGGACCTATTCTGAAGTTTTTAGTGTCTAGTGGAACAAAAACAGGACGAGCTTAGTAACAGGTCTCTTGGCTAACTTGATATTGCTCATGAATAAAACCCAGAGGGCCTACATGGCGCTGGACAATTACAATGAGGCAAGTTCTCTTCCCACTCTATGGAATGCCCTTTCCTCTATCGCCATTATCGGTGGACAAACAAGCATGATTATTATTCAAAATAGATTTTTGATTTAACAATATCGAAACTTTTAACTCAAATTTTTGATACAAGTAACCCAAATACCTATTTTGTATTCATGGAATGTGATAACAAAAAATATCTAAACATTATAATTGCTATTTCCATTTCTCTATGCTTCCATTTCTCTTTATTCTCCAAAGATGAACAAATAACTCAAATTGCGATTGGTGGACCTGTCCATCAATCAGCTAAACGATAACATCCCAAAATCCATAGGAAATATTTCAGTGCTTTATTTTCTTCAAATAGAAGAAAACCAATTAAGCAGAATGGTACCCCAGGAATTGGGAATGTTGGGCTGTCTACAAAAATTGGCGTTCAGCAATAACAATTTGAAGGGAGATGTTTTTTCCATTCTCTTGAACTGTACAAAGTTACAAATCATTGGGTTGGAATTCAACTAGTTTTTGGGATATGTTCCAACAAAAATTGGCTTCAAGATCACCAAGCTACAAGAACTTGCTGTAGCATGTAATTGATTCAGTGGGAGGATCCCAAAATCTCTAGGAAATTGTTCTCATCTCTCACATCTTGATTTGGTTAACAACCAGTTAAGTGGTGTGGTGTGGTGTGGGCTTCAATTTATTTTCCAACCTTTTGAGTTTTTTTAAGGTGCCCAAATAATTTATTGAGAGTAGCCATCCTTTGCACTTATTCCTTCCCGTCTCTATACCAAAACCATTCAGACAACCATTGACACTTAGGTATTCCAGAGATGAAAGCTGTGAAATACCATAAGGTATGGATTGTAGACACTCACAATTATTGATGTCCAAAAGTTTTAGGGAAGTCAACTTAGAAATTTTGGATGGGAGTTTTGTAATATGGGAGCTATTAAGATCAAGTATTTGAAGGTTTGTAAGTGCAGGGATAGAGTTGGGGAGTCTCTTGATGGCAGTAGAGCCTAACCTAAGGAAAACTAAATGCTTCAAACATCCTATGCTTTTTGGCAACCACAGGACAGCAGTCCTGGAAAAATCCATAACCCTCAGAGAGATCATACTCCCAATCACTTGTTGGGGAATTTTTGTCAATTCAGGATTGTTACGCATTAACCAGGAGTAGTTATGAGAAGATTCAAAAGTATTTGGAACATTATTTAAACTGCTACCCATCAATGAAATTCTAAAGTGTGCCGAACAATCATCAGCTAGAAACTCTTGCAAATTTCTCCCTGCACAAAAGAAGCATTTCTCTTCCTTCTCAGTAATTTGTTGCACTAAATCGTGCAACATATCATGCACCCTGAAAAATACCACCTTTATGTTAGAATCCTTCAGGAGCGGCTCAATAAGGAAGCGATCCGCTAACAAATTGATGAATCGCTGTCATGTTTGGAGAGGATCCTATCTAGTCACAAACCATTCTCCAATCCATAACTGGCTGAAATATCTAGTAAAGATAATTTCATCTTATGGGAAGGTAGAGAGGTAGAGAAAGCACAACTGCAAAGCAACGTCAAAATTGGCCAAAGTGTCATAGCTCAATCTTAACCTAACAAAGATCTTGTCTGTAACATCACCATATATCTCTGCATTTTGTAACCTCTTCAAAGTAAATTTCCATTCATTTAAGTCGGTGACACTTGCCATCACCTACCCTATCACTTTAAGAGCCAAGGGAAATCTTCCGCACTCGTTGCACATAAGCCTTGTTGTTTCTTCATCAATGCTCATCGGTAAAATTCCATCACTATGTGGAAAGACATGTAAACAGAACTGTCATCACCAATCTAGCACTATGATAATTCTTCACCGGGAACTCCTCGTGCTATGATTATTTACTAATGCACAGCCTTTAGTTTGGTGGATGTAATCTGGAAACAAAACAACAACATAACACAAGAATACCATCGACTATGATAAGACGGAATGATGACAAATCTGAAATGTCAAAGTAAATTATAACATTAACATGAAATTTTTACAATCTCACCCATGAGGTACTTCAAGTGTTATTGACTTCACTTGCCTTTCACCAAGACTATGGGAGAAACTTTACAATTACACCTCTTAATGGCTTCTTCAACACACCTTTAAACTGATGGCTTCCTTCACACACTTCCTACAATATTTCTCACTACTTCCTTCTATGTTAAATGAGGGGGGTAACCTCTCTATTTATAGAACTTCCAAGCTTATCCATCTTATCTCTAAGATAGGATAAGAAATCCACTCTGACGAATCATATTCCATACCTTAACTCTTATCTGTACATGTAAGCTTATCTTTTAAGATAAGATAAACCTTATCATTTTACATGGGTTCCACATTTTTAGACTTTTTACAAATAAAATACACAAAATATTTATGACCTCACTCTTTGTCCTTATTACCAATATAATATTTCTAATTCCTAATCATGTAGACCCTACTTCTCTAATTACCCAAACTTTGACATTTTAACATTACTGGACACTTACGACAAATATTTACTTTTTACAACATTCCTATTTTACTTTGACTGTTACCATACTCCACATTATTGGCGGCACTGTACTAACGGCGCCGTTATCTTCTATCAAACGATACTACTAATTATACTTAACAACATCCTATTCATAATACATACATTAATGAAATAGAAATTACGGAGGAAAATTTTAGTGTTGACATCTTCCCCCTTCCTAGCTTCTACTCCGTCCTTAGAGTAGACTATTCTGGTGCTTAGAAAATATTCAACTTTTCGTGGTTGACCCATTTCGTAATGGGAGTGCCATCCAATTCCTCCAGTCGGTACGTACCATTTTCATGCACATCTGCTATTTTGTAGGGCCCCATCCATTTTGGAAGAAATTTTCTCTGTATTCTTTTTTTGTATCTGGAATCATATACTAGAACCAAGTCATTCACATGAAATGGAGACCACTGGATCTTTTGATCAAAGTATTCCTTCTGCTTCATTTTCTTCTTATGGCTTGTATCCTTTGCTATTTCCCTCATTTCCTCTAACAAATGAAGATGTACCAACCTTTCTTTTACTGAATTACTTTCATCCATTCTTTCATTTTTCATTACTCTGACCGTGGGAATATCAAACTCAATACGAAGAACTGGATCAATGCCATAAACCAACTGAAATGGGGAGTATCCTGTTGCTGACTTTGATGTTGCCCTATATGCCCACAATGCTGCATGAATCCTTTTATCCCACTTATGTACCTACAAGGCTACATCTTTTGCTAGAATTTGACACAACACAAAATTTGTTCGTTCCACCTGTCCATTTGTGCTTGGCTTGTATGTTGTTGCCTTCCTGTGCTTAATAGAAAATTTATTGACTAGGGCTTCTACTACCTCATTAATAAAGTGGCTTCCTTGATCTGTTACAATTTCTAATGGACAACCAAATCTGGTGACAATGCGTTCATATATGAACCTTGCCACCTCATCCATGGAAGCTGTTTTCAATGGCCTAGCTTCAACCCACTTGGTTAAATAATATGTGGCAACTACAATATACTTATTTTGTCATGAAGTAGTTGGAAGTGGACCTACAATGTCTATTCCCCATTTTTCAAAGGGACCAAGTGGAAGAATAGGGCATAATGGAGCTGATGAAGTCTTACGGTTACCATGTGTTTGACAAATATCACATGTCTTACAATAATTATAACAATCTTTAAAAAGAGTGGGCCAGTGATAACCTGCATCTAAGATCCTTCTTGCTGTAAGTTGTCCAGAGAAGTGCCCTCCACATGTACCATTGTGGAATTCTTCTAGCAGTTCCTTCCCTTGATCACGTCCAACTGCCCTCTTGTACTGTCCATCAGGTCCTATTCAAAATAATACTCCATGCATAATAGAATATGGACGACTGGCTTGAGTAATCTTTCTCTTAGTCTTTGCATTGGCACCATCAGGAAACTTGAATTCATTCAGATAATTCCAAATATCTATGTATTCACTAGGGATTGTGTCAAGGGATAACAATGCTGCATTGAGGAAATCATTATCATCACAAGATGATCCTAAACCATCATAAGCTTGAGAGAGTGCATCTGCATTGACATACTTCTTTCCTGGCCTATCTATAATATCAAATTCAAATTCTTGTAGCAAAATTATCCATCTTGCTATCCTCCCTGATGGGTTAGGCTTATTTACAATATATTTTAGAGCCTGATGATCTTTACAACTAGAAATTTTTGCCCTAGCAAGTAATTTCTAAACTTCTTTACAACAAAAATGATAGCCAGAGCCTCTTTTTCAGTTACAGTATCATTTACCTCAGCACTGCTCATTTGTCTGCTCCCAAAGTAAATTGGATGTTCATTCCCATTTTCATCCTTTTGGCTCAAAGTACTTCCTAGTGCTGCATCTGAGGCATCAGTGTAGACAATGAATGGTTTTCTCCAATCTAGATTCTTCAAAATAGGTGAAGACACTAGGGCTTCCTTCAGTTGTCCAAAAGCTTCATGCGCCTTATTTCCTGGTTCATAAGTAACATCCTTCTTCAAGAACTGGGTTAGTGGCTGTGCAATCTTTGAGAAATTCTTGATGAACCTTCTATATAACCCACATGGCCTAAAAATGATCTCAACTTACTTCTATTCATAGGAAATGGTAAATCTTTGATTTTTGAAACTTTGTCAGGATCAGTACCAATACCATCTCTGGATACAACATGCCCTAACAAAACACCTTTAGAACATCCAAAGACACACTTTGTAGGGTTTAGTGACGCTTGTGCTTCATCTAACATTTGAAATGCTGTCTCCATGGTGCAGGTGGTCCAATTTGCTCCCATAGATGCAAAAATCATCCAGAAATACTCTGATGAAGGTCCCAATGTAGGGTTCAAACACCCTATTCATCAAACGCTGGAATGTTGCTGGAGTATTACACAACCCAAAAGGCATAACTCTATAAGCAAATGTTCCCCAAGGAGTGGTGAATGTGGTCTTCAGCTGATCTTTCTCTGCTATACGAACTTGGTTGTAGCCGCTATATCCATCAGCAAAACTATAACACTCTTGGCCAGCTACTTCGTCCAAGATCTGATCTGGAAATGGAAGAGGGTAATGATCCTTATTTGTTGCCTTATTGAGCTTCGTGTAATCAACACAAATACGTAGCTTCCCATTCTTTTTTATTGAGATCATAATGGGAGAAACCCATTCTGAATTCTCCACAGCAAATATGAATCCTACATCAAGCAACTTATCTATTTCTTCTTTTACAGTCTTGGAAAAATTAGGATTCATTCTATATGGCATTTGCTTTATGGGCTTAGCACCATCTACCAGCTCAATAGAATGTTCTACCCAACTTACTTGATGGAGTTCCTTGTAATCAAAAGTGAATAGGTGTATGTACCTTCGGAAGAGCTGGAGGTAGGATTCCTTCTCACTCTCCATCACAACATCACCAATCTTTATTTGTTGGAGACGATCATCAACTTCTTCTTCAGATAATTTTATGGGGTTATGAGTTGGTATGACTGGAAGGATATCCATGACTGAAACATCAACCTCACTTTCTTCATCTTCAGTTTCCACTTCACTGGTACTAGAGTAATCAGAGGATGTCCAATCATCAGTTTCATCACTTGAATCCACAGGTTCTGCCTTATGATGTCGAGGGATCACGTTTATCTTCACCCTCTCTCTACCACATCCAAGTGTCATGAAACCTTCATTCCAATAGTTTCTTGCATGAACTCTCCTTAGCCATGGTCTTCCCAGCAGCATTGGGTACGCAACCGTACCATTTTTCATCACCTGAAAGTCTACCACACATACAACACCCATAACAGATATTGCCACATTTGAAACTACACCTTCTGGTTTAGTTTTTCTCTTATTTAATGACCTTAACATAAGTGTTGAAGGGCGATCAATTTTTAACCCCAACATATTCATTACAGACTCGGTCATAGCATTAACTGCAGCACCTCCATCAACTAAGATATCATGAATTGAAATACCATTACATAATACCTCAGCTTGTGGAGCAACATGAAAGGTTCAAGCTCAACATGCGGTACTTAAGTGTTATTGACTTCAAGTGCCTTCACAGACTATGGGAGAAAACTTTACAATTCCCTCTTTAATGGCTTCTTCAACACACATGAAATTGATGGCTTCTCACACAATTCCTACAATAATTTCTCACTACTTCCTTCTTATGCTAAATGAGGGGATGGCCCCTCTATTAAGAACTTCCAGGATTATCCATATTATCTTAAGATAGGATAAGAAAATCCTGAGTGAATCATATTCCATACTTAACTCTTATCTGTTACATTGTAAGCTTATATTTAAGTAAGATAAACCTTATTCATTTTACAGGGTTCCAACAGTTTTGACTTTACAATAAAATACACCAAAATTATGACCTCACTCATTTTGTCCTTATACCAATATAATATTTCTAATTCCTAATCATGTAGACCCTACTTCTCTATTACCCAAACTTTGACATTTTAACATAACGGACCATTACGACAAATATTTAATCTTTTTACAACATTCATAATGGTACTTTGACTGATTACCGTACTCCCATTATTGGCGGGGGCACCGTACTGACGGCGGCCCATTATCTTCATCAGATGCTACTATAATTATACTTACACATCCTATTCGTAATAAATACATTAATGAAATAGAAATTACGGAGGAAAATTTTTGTGTCGACAGAACAATGCCAGCATCTTATTCCTCAATCTTGCACTGGGATATGGATGGAGCTGGAAACTCTCACTTGTAAGTACACTGTACTTCTGGATGGAACAGTGGCGATGATGATGTTTGAGTTGTGGTGAGAGAGATGAGAGGCACACATAACTAGTTGTTAACAAGGAATTTACACGTTTCACAAAACATCATCAAGAAACAGGGTGAACCGGTGAACTTATTCTCGATCAACCTCTCAGTAACCAGATGTTCACCTCATCCTTCCTCTTTATGTCCAATATTTTATTTATTTGAAGAGCTATTTGTTTGACAAGTGATCATTTCTAAAGAAAGAAAGGCATTAAGCTGTCACTGGGACAGAGAGTTAACGGATCTTTCAGGAGTTCAAAAGCCTTACGACATTCATACATTTCCTGTTGATGGAGTTAATTATCTCCAGCAGATATTAAGGGCATTCTAATTCTTTCCTGACACCAGAAAATAGTGTTGATGTGGCAATAATCTGTTTGCGCTGCCACCTAATGGCACGTATCCAACCATTTCCAGAGATGATACCAGGATCCACCATTATTACACCAAAAATACTCAAAAATATAATTTCATTTTTTATTCAAAAACAACGAGGGTTGCCACGTAAGCACATATAAATTAGTTTTTAAATATAAATATTATAGTCATATATATAGTCCATTTGATTTCACGTATACCAATTTTAAACAGAAATCAGCTGTGAATTTGAAATTTGTGAAATTTCTCCACGTACAGAGGTACGATTTCTGGACCTAGTGAAATGCAGCAAACCCAGGCCAAACATACCATGAAAGAAGCCAAAGTATCGCAGGGATCAAAAAAATAAGTAAAATAGTAGGAAATGCAAAAACGTCAAGATGACTGTCAAACTGTCAAATTTAGCACAGTTGCGGAAACGTCCGGCAAAGGCTTCCCATAGGGGGACGCTTCCGGTAATAAAGGTTTGGGACACTATTGGATTAAGTATGAAGTTCCATTTGAACCTGCTACCTTTGAGCGAATATTCCTTGTGAGTGTTGTACCGTTTACGGGGTATAATCAAAAGGTCATGAAGTTTTGGTTTGTACTTTGTTTAATATTCACAATACATAATTTTGTAGTAAATTATACGGGAAAGCCTATGGGGATATATAACCATGATTACTCCTATTTTCAAGACAGATACAACAAAACTTCCTTATAACTACTAATATTAGACAGTTGTGGTTAACCCCCAATATCCACATAAATCTAATGAGTTGGTACAATAAAAAATAATTACAATAATATCTAGAATAACCATAGTAAACTAACCCATTACATGGAGCACTAACATATGATTTCCTAACATTCTCCCCTTAGTGTGAACATAGATGGAAAAAGGCTCACACTTTCAAGTGCAGTATATCCATACCTTAAACTCTGTACCTGTACAGTAAGTTATCTTTTAAAGATAAGATAACCTTATCATTTAAATGGGTTCCACATTTTGAGACTTGTCAAATAAAATACAACACAATATTTATGACCTCACTCCTTGTCTTTTACCCATATAATTATTTATTAATTCCTAATCATGTAGACCCTACTTCTCTAATTACCAAAACTTGACATTTTAACATGTACCGGACCACTTACGAAAAATTTACTTTTTACACATTCCTATTGTAATTTGACTGTTACAGTTACTCCCCATATTGGCGGCACCGTACTGACGGCGCCACTTATCTGCTATCAGATGCTACTAATTAATTATACTTAACAACAGCAATTCCTAATACATAATTAATGAAATAGAAAATGACGGAGGAGAGGAAAATTTTAGTGTCGAAGAACAATTGCCAGCTTCTTATTCCCTAACTCTTGCACTGGATGATGGATGGAGCGGAATCTCACTTGTAATAGTACACTGCTACTTCTGGAAAGTGGCGATGATGGGTTGAGTTTGAGTTTGGGGCAGAGAGATGAGAGGCAACACATACACTCAGTAACAAGGAATTTAACTTGTTTCCCATAACATCATCAAGAAACAGGGTGAACTCTTATCTCGATCAACCTCTCATTTAACCATATTTCACTCATCTTCCTCTTTACTTCCAATATTTATTTATTTGAAGAGCTATTTTGTTTGGACAAGATCATTCAAGAGAAAGCATTAGGGTGCGTCACTGGAAAAGGAGTTTATACGGATCTTTCAGAGTTCAAGCCACGACATTCCTACATTCCCATGTTGATGGAGGGAAATTCTCTCCAGAAGTATTTAAGGGCATCTAATGTTCCTGCACCAGACAACAAGTGTGATGTGAGGCCCAAATTTAATCTGGGGTTGCTGCCACCTAAAGGCGTTATCAACCATTCCAGAGATGTGATACCAGGATCCCCATTATTACACCAAAAATTTACCTCAAAAATATATTTCATTTTTAATTCACAAACAACGAGGGAAGTTGACACGTAAGCACATATAAATTAGTTTTAAAATATTAAATATTTATAGTTCATATAATATATTCCATTTGATTTCACTGTTGTTATACCAATTTTTAAACAGAAATTCAGCTGTTGTGAATTTGAAATTTGTGAAAATTTATCCAAGTAACAGAGGGGTATACGAGTTTGACCTAAAGTGAAATAGCCGCAACAAACAGGCCAAACATTACCATGAAGAAGCCAAAGTCGCAGGCGATCAAAAATCATTAAATAGTAGGAAAATGCAAAAAACGTCAGATGACTGTTCAAACTGTCAAAATTTAGCACCACGCTTGACGGACCGCGACCCCCCGGAGGACAGGCCCAGAGCCCAAACGTCCGCCAAAGGCCTTTCCCATAGGGGGAAACGCTTTTCAGGTAATAAGTTGGGACACTATTGGAATTACGTATGAGAGATCTCATTCGAAATAGAGACTACATTTGAGCCGAATATTCCCTTTCGGTTTACGTTACGTATATCAAAAAGGTACTATGAAGTTTTGGTGGTTACTTTGTTTTTTAACTATTCACAATAATAATTTTTGATTAAATTCATACGGGACGCAATGGGGATAATAACATGTTACTCCTATTTTCAAGAAGAAAAAAACAAACTTCCATTATAATAATATATTCTAAGTGTGTGGTTATAACCAACCACTATCCACAGAAACTTTTCAAATTAATTGAGTGGTACATAAAAAATTCAATTTACAATAAGATTAAGAACCATAGTAAACCAACCAAACATGGACATAACATATGAGTTCCTAACATTATCACCTAGTGTTGAACAAGTGGAAAAATGCTCACACGTTCAAGTGCAGCTAGCATGACTCTAGTGGCACACCCAGTTTGTGGCTCATGATTGATCCGAACGAAGGCATCCCCTTACATGGTCTCTTTAGCAGGTTTACCACAAACCTAGAAATGAACTGATCCATCAACTGTGTGCATCATGTGAATTATGGATTCCATGAACCTTTGCAAGATCTTGATCTACATCACTAGTGATTTACTTCTCCATACATATGTATGCTAGGGAAAAATATAATAGTTATCACACCATTGATGAATATTTTTCACATTTAAATCACATAATATTTTTTTTTTTTGTCGATTTTAGCCATTGTTGTCAACCGTTGCCACTGATCTCGCACACCATTAGGAAACTACCACCAAACTAGAAGCTTACCCTTGAATTTGCCAATTTTTGCTGCAAAATGGAAAGGAAAGTATTGTTATTATATCCCCCCTCCCACAATGTGAAATATCCCTGTATTAATCCACTCAAAAAACAAGACATTGAAATCATAACACCACAATGAAAAGCAAAACTCACACTAAAAATTACCACCATAAATTGTGTGACCTCATCATGGTGGCTTACGAGGAGGTCATTTTTCAACTCTAACCTCACGTACCATCATCCTCCAATAATGGGTGTTGTTGCTAACTCGACCACATCGGGATTGAAGGCAATTACAGTTGATGATGTCAATTACCATTGAAATGCATCCAAAAAGGTAATTTTTTTTATTTTAAGACTTTAGCAATGACTTAAAAATTACAATTTTAATGTTGACATTCATTGACAAGAAAAGACAATAAAATAAATATTTTTAAACGTAATATTACAAAAATATCATTTAAAAATAATAATTTTTGCCAATGATACAATTTAAGTACCTACACTTGAAAAAAAGAGGTTTATTTGGCAACCAACACTTTTTAACTAGAAATTCTATGAAAATGATAAACCCAACTCCTTACAATGTCCCTCTTCAAATATTAGCTTTTAAATTAACCCCTTCTTAAAATAACACCATACTCTATTAGAGACCATGAAAAAATGATAAGATTGACCCTAGTCTATATGAACAAGGAACCTTAGAAAAAATGCACCCACAAATTAGGCTATGTGACTTGTTACACCCCAAAATTACAAAGGAATATTAATTTCACATTACAAAAAATTATAGACTAAGAATAAGATTTCAATTTAGATTAATAAGCTAAATTTAACTCACACTTTGTGTATGTTTTTTGGAGGCAAGAATATGGAAGTATGGACAAAATATTTACGTGATGATGTTTACCAATAAGTTATCCAAAGCACATAAATGCGTTCCAAAAAACAACCTCAAACTTCTCCCTTGGCAATTCCAGTATTGAGATGGGTGTGTATGCTTCCGCCTGTTGAAACCGATGCATTAGAATTGTATGTCTTTATCTGTCTGTGTTCTATGAAAATATGATGAGTGGATTCATGCCAATATGGTGAGGTTCAAGTGGATTATATGCCAATGCAATCGATGCAAAAAACATGCAATACTCAAATTAGAAGTATTGATCTTAGAATTGAATAGGATCACTCCATATTAAGGAGCTCAAGTCTTCACAAAGGTTGTGGGGAAATGTTAGTGGAAGATGTATACGATAAAATCATAGGTTATGATGGCATTACAAAATTAAATATTTGTGTAGTGTCGAAATATAAACTAGTTGGTGTTCTATGGGGAGAAAAGAAAGTCTATGTCGAAGGTTATATGTGAGAAGGTCTTTTCTTGAAGGGTCTGTGAGGGATGATGAGGGTTTAATGCCATGTATGATTTGGATCTAAGGTAGATTATCGACATTGTATCTAAATTTAAAAAAACATAGGCCAACCTTCCCAAAAAAGGAGGTGATAAAAGAATGGTATTAGTGTGCATATAGGTTGTGACTCTCTTTAAAAAGGCGGAGGGGATAAGAACTATGATGTAATGGTAGAGCCATTGAGGCCACCAAAAAATGGGAACAGATGGTTGGTTACCATATGAAGAGAATAGATTAGTTCTTGGTCAGGAGCATGTTGATTAATATTTGTAATGGTTTATGAAGTGTTGTGGTTTTTCTTACAAAGTGTGGGTGATATTATGAGTTACTCGTATACATTTTGAGGTAACGCACTGGTGATTGGTGTGGATTTATGTCTGATTCGTTTGATTGATCTACATTGAAAGAACAATGGTGATATTTTGTAAAGAAGATTGGTTGGATTTGATTAACTTATACAAAGAGTAAGAAATCATTGTGATTAAGATAGATACCCTTTTTCGAAAATGATATGGTAGGATAATAATATTAGCTGAGTAAAATTAAATAATGTTAGTTTCAAATCAGTACACACATGTTACCAATCGAATAGGTGCATGGAAAAAAATTGAAAAAAATTGTGATTGTAGGCAGGATGTAATTATGAGAATAACACAAGGTAGTGGTGTTTTGCAGAGTAGTTGATGACACGAAATGAGAAAAATAGTTAAATGGAAATGGGAAACAATTTTGGGAGACAGGTCCTAAATGGTACATAATTGTCATGGCGATGTGGTAAATATATCTACATATTACCAATGTTAGTTACAGATTTGAAGGCCTCAAAAGTTTACATGGTTTGAAGATGGTTATTATAATTACATTGGGTGAATATGTTTGAAGTGTAGTGGTACATATTTGAAGGCCTCAAAGTTGTACATTGATTGTCAGCAAATGGTAAATAGATTGCATGTTACCAAAATGTTGGTCTACATATTTGAAGGCCCTCAAGTGTACATTATTTAAAGATGTTTATTTACGGGGGGTTTATAGTAAACACATAGAATTTCTCCGTGAGGTTTTTTTGCATCCTTGAATGACAATTGTTGCATTACTAAACCATTTTTGGTGGCTACTCTAATTTTTTGGGAGCAACAGTGCAAAAAAAAAAATTATATTCATCCACAGTGTGCCTCCTTGGCAAAAGGTATTATTCGATGCATTAAGATAATAGGTTAAGTTTATGTAACTAATTCATTCGAAATACCCATAGATTAGTTGTATACGTTTTTGTCATGTTAGTGTCCCTGGTATCATAGATAAGAATAATTTGTTATAATAGAAACACATGGTGAGTCAATCAATAATTGTGCATTTGTACGAAGTATTTTGACTCCGTTAGGGAGCTGTATGTAGAATGATGGGAGATTTGACCACAACAATGTTAATGGTTTAAGGGGATTGTACCTACTTAGGATTTTGTGTTTGCATAGTAATAGAGAACATAGTGGCCAAACAGGCTATAAAACATGTGAGTTATAATGATGTTAGGATTCTGCCCATGTATGTGAAGTGACAGATGATGTGGAGGTTGGTCAGTATGATTTTATGTAGAGAAGGAAATTTAGTTGTTAGTGTCATTTAGGGTGAAGTATAATGTTGGGAGCTTAGCTAGGATGTATCTACAAGTTCCATTTGTATTGTTCCCCATAAGAGTGTCGCATCTGAGTTTGACAATGAAATGCATCAGTGCTGTTTTTTTCATTTGTTTATCTTGAAGGTGTTCCAATTAAAGTGCATAGTCCTAAATAGTTTATACTGAGTGGTTGTTAGTGTTCTATTAGTAAATATAGATGACAAAAACCTGATCTTTATGTAGTTAGAATAATATGAGCCAACAATAATAGAAACCATGGTGGTTTCCAAAGCGGTTGTCATGGTACCAATTAAGAAAGGGTGTATTCATGCATTGGATGCTAGTGTGTGGGGTTGGTGTGAAACATAAAACAGGCTAGATGAGCATAGGTTAGAAGATTGTAGAAAAATAAGGCAGATATTGATATTCATAATTACATCAACACTTATTTGAGGCTATTCAACTAAGCCGAGGTGGGGTGAGGTTTGTTTTGTAAAGTTTATCGTAATCTCATTCAACCGATGTGTAGGTGGATGGAATAGATATAATAAATGGATGATGTGAGGTGCATGTGGGGGTGGGGCTATTATTTTTCGTTAGTTCAGTTGCAAGATTGAGTACAAGAAGGTTGGAGTATAAGACAAGGGCGGTGCTTAGATATGGGAAGGTAGGGAGGGTAGCGAAACATATTGTGCAATTTTGGGAAGCTGTAACTGTGGATAATTTGTAATGACATTCCCTAGAGTATGGTCAGGCATATGTTTTACCATATGGACCCATTGACATGCAGCCTAATTACAAACTTTATGGTGTTTGAATTTTATCCTAGTCTTTCAGTATGGGATATCAGGTGTTGTAGTCGGACAGACAAGTAGAACACTATGGATGAAATGTTAGTCATGCTTGGTTGGACTGCTTACCAAATGACAAAAAGACCATTTTTTTCAGGAGCACACCCTAAATTTTTGGCTCATATCACCGGGAATCTCACGAAAACCTCCAGTGGTTGATTTTCCCCACATCAATATAGCTTACATCCTCCACATAACCTACTTGAGCACTTTGGTCCATTCCATTCTATGCACCCGCCTTCCTCTTGCGTTCTCTGGTCAATCTGTGCACACTCAAACCCTTACCTGGTTTGTATGCTTCAGTACACTCTGCCCGCTTACGTGCTCTGGGATACCATGATGGTTAATCTCGTACTTAACCCTTCTACCAAGTCATTCCCCATGCATCTATCACTTCAATGCTCATCAAACCCCGAATTTAGTTTCCAAAACCTAAATAAAACACATTTCCAAACGTGCGTCCAAATCTTCGGGGGGGACTGCCACCCACAATCGATTATCACAAAATATGCAAGGAGCCTATCCACCCCAGGGATAATGACACTTCATGATCCACTACATTTTAAAATTCCACATTGAAAAATTCAAATTCCAACCAAGTATCCCTTGACACCAACTGTATTTATTCTACTAAAAAAACATGCCACCTCATTCAAACATGATGAAAACACTCCTACATAAACCTTTTCCTTGCACTATTAATGAACACTTGAATGGTTAGTCCTTCTCCCCCAAATAGAAATTACACATTCTCACAAAATTTTTGACACAGATTGAACCACTATCCATCCATGGGTACCCAGACAACACTAGTTGACCTTAACATGCTTTTGTAAAATACCTAATGAGTTTATTCTTGACTTTTTCATGTTGCTGGCAGCCACTCATTTGATACCTCTTTTTTCCACTCACACAAAATACAAACTCATTGAACTAGGTTCAAAATTTATGGCCCCCACATTTCAACCAATTACACAATTTCCCCAGTTACACACTCGACAAGGGCATGCACATGGAATAATCACCTCCAGGTGTACAGCGTGGTCATCAACTTCCTTTTCATGTGTATAGGTTTCTACTCACAATTCCACCATCACACTCCATGTTTTCAAAATGGTCATATAATATATTCTACGCACCAGGTCATACACCTTTTACCACCCACATATTCACATTTATCATGTTCTCCTAGGGATTATACTCTTCTAACCCCCTTGACAAATTCACTTCCACTAACTAGTACTTATCTATTCTACAAAGTTTCTTGGACACCTATATCATCTCTTTCCCACCCATTACCACCCCACCATGTGGCAAACGCTCCCATGAATGTTATTCTTCTCATTGTACTGAGACCATTCATTAAACATTGTCCCTAACTCTGTAACATCATTCAAGACCTCTAAAGGGTTTAAAGTGGTTGTTGATTCCTTCATCTTATCTAGATTTTTCTCCTAACTCCAATCTATCATTTCACCACTACCCACCACATATTTCTCCACGTTTCAACTCATACCCGCACTATTACCAATCATCATGCTTGCATAGTGTCTCTCATTCTACATTTCATAATGTGCTTCCAACTTTGGATGTGGTCTATAATGTCGTACTCAAAGTCCCTCCACATTGTCACCTCATCCCTCACATTTCCACCCATCTATGCCATCATGTGTCTTATTTTTCTTTCATTTCCCCTAAACTTCATTCCCATATAGTTTGTCATAGGACAGCATCTTATCATTATATTAAGTCACCAATATTTATTGATGCTCTTCACCAACATATTGTGCCACTTCACGATTTAGAGATCTCTTTTACAAGCATCTTGTATTTCCTCCATCATTGTTCATTTTAGGAACCTTTCTTACTACCTATTCCCCATATATTTTTCTCATAAAAAAACTTGCATTTATTCCCCAATTCATTTTTCTCCACCATTTTTCCACAGCTTCCTCACATTCACTTGCACTTTCTCACATTGCTTCCATATTTGGAGCATTCTCCACCCACATATTATTCCTCATAATTACTAATTAAGGAACCATTATTATTATCAAATCATCCTTCTTCATTCCCCTCCTCCTATCTCACTACCCATCCATTTTTTCTTTCACGTTTTCCTCGCAGGTATCCTCAAAACTGCCTTAAAATTTTACATCCTTTGATTTTCTTCCATCTATCATTTTCTTGACATCTATCTTCCAGATCCCCTCATAGTCCATACAATATCCTTATATCACAACCATCAGTCATATGAACACTCATTTGATCTATGCTTCCTTCGAACATCAATCCCCCCCCTGTTCTCCATCATCCATCCGCCCCAACATCATCACTAGCCCATGATCATATCACTTTTCTCCTATCATTGATCTATTTTCATGTCCCTTCACACAAAATTATCTCAATTCACCACACTCAACCCAGTGTATTGTCTTCATCCAGACATCAAATTATCCACTCAATATCGTTTAAAGGCTCCATTTGACATTAACTTTCTCACCCATCCTTCACATCATCTAATGCAATTAAATTTTTATCCTATCTATCATTGTTTCTCTACATCACATCTCTATCCAAACTTGATTGCTATGTGGGACCTAGGGGACTCTCAACTTTGTCTTCACTTTGTGTATATGTGCTCTTTAAAACTACTTTTCTTTGTCTAGATTTACAATATGTACAATTATCCCAAAACATCATGCATTATTCATAATTGACACAAAACACACTCACAAACACTCAACACACAGCTAACCAATTTCAAAAATCCAAAATAAACCTATATAGCCCAAAAGTGTAATAAACCCAACCTTTTCTCATGGATGATTCTTCATAATCTCACTACCATTATTAATTTAAAAATCCATTATTAATTAACTACTACATATTCACTAATTGTCATTCAACATTTCCATGTCGTGAGTTATTTCATAATGTGGTTTTCTCTGCTTACCTTGTTATCACATTTTGTGAGGTCAATAATTTCTACTATGTTACGTTAAAATTTGTCTATTTCACTTGCGGTCAATTAAGAATAATGACTATTATCCTAGAGACTCATACTTATTACACACTTAACACCTTGTTGGAATGCCCATGACATATTGTTGCTCTTGCCAATTTTGTCCCATAGTCACTTACAATCCTTCCAACAACCACTAGTGATTAAAACCCATTTGGAAAATAGAGAGAGATGAATATTATGTAAACAAAAAATCCAACAAACATCAAATGCCAATTCAAGATTTGAGAAAAAATAAATATAAAAAAATCTATCTAGGGAGGGTCTTTTACATATCTCTAGTGGGCGATGAACACTTGAATACATAGTATAGATATGATGTATTAGAATCAAAATGTATATCAATTGGGCTATAAAAAACATACCAGGATGGATCAGATGGCTTACAATATCATCCCATTCCATCAAGCATAACACCTATTTCGTATACCTACAATTTCATGCTATTGCACTTATGGCCTTATGAGCATTAACTTCAAGTAGCACTTAAATTTATGTGCACACAAATGGATACTCAATAAGACACATGTCTAAAATGTCCCCTTGAATTTAATACCTTATTCAATATATTGTTTTAGCTATTCATATTTCATGATTCGTGCCTTCTAGTTCATCACTTTGACCAATAATCTGGTTTCAAACTTGTTTATACAAATACAAACCATGTTCATACACTATATATATCTTCACTCCATCATGAAACCATGCCATTTACACACTTGCATCCACATCATTTGAGACTAAAATCCATAGGTATTTGGTGCCTTTTGTATAATTTTGTAGAAACCACTACGTATCTTGTACATTACTTGTAATCATTTATCATTCACTTTGGGATAAGACAAAACATTATCTCATTATCTCTAAATTAAATCCAATCCTATACACATCAATCATCACATGTCACTAGCACATGGTTGGGGTAACATGTCTATTCTTTCACTCATTGATGCTTTCCACCAAGGGTCATTTTCCTGATATCAACTTCCACTTTTTCATCGTGTGTTATGTGAAGTAACCTAAAAATACAAAGTATATATTGAGGGGGGGGTATACATCAACCCTCTATAAATAATTGCACTCAATCGTCACCTACCTTAAATCAATTGACTCAATAGTCTTTTGTGCCAAAATCAATCTATCAATCCCTTCATGACTTTGGATGATTGGTCAATCAATTGGCCATTTTAGGTTCCGTTATCTAATCAATCATATAAACAAACATGTATGGAAAACCATGTCATTAGGGTTGGATGGACCCCCATACTCTTAATTTTTTGTTGCAATCTTCATGTATAAGACACAATCTAAAAAGGAAAACTGTAGACACTAGAAAACACACCTACACCATAAGGCCGACTAACTAAAAATATTATAAAACAATATAAAACCATATAATCTTAAAAATAAAATATTCCCGCACAAAACAGCAACAAGTAAAAAATAATCTTGGATTATTTAAGACAAATATCCTTATCGACCTTCATTTATTACTCATCCTCACCCACTAACATTTAATTCTTCCCCCACACCTAACACATTTATATCTCTAATGACACATTTGGACCCTTATCATCTCATCCCTTTATCCACATTGCATCAATATCTATCCCACATACCTTTATGCCACCCTTAATGTATAAATTCACACTCACCCTCTCCATGCATCCTTCTTGGACCTCATTGGTTGTCTTTCCACAATTTTAGATCTTCCTTGCCTAGTGTTATTTTTTGTTTTTACCGAAGGAGAAAGGAGGATCATTTAGATATACAAAGATTGTGGAATAGTCATATTTTAGTTTTTAAATAGTACCACTAGTCACACTTGTGACTAGATTGCAAACCTCCTTTGCAAACTACTTACAATGTTCCGCAATCGCACGTGCAACGGATCTTATGACTGCAACAAGTTCCAAAATAGTTCAAGACACCATACAACCAACATATAAAACCCTAACCCATAACCTTTGTCCCGTTGAAATCCCTAAACATATAGATCTGTCATTCACATTCTATTTATTTTGCATGTCTTACAGGTTCTATTTAAACCTTAAAAAATGGTCTAGGGATATGGACCGAGGGATGGAAGGTCCCCTAAACCATCAACAAATTAAACCAATCTTTTCACGTGGTGCATGCAAGTGTTTAGATTCATTATTTTGGACCATTTACGACTCTATTCGTTGAAAAGAAGAACCCTGATTTTCCTCTAATTTTCAATGAAAATGTCATCTTATTCATTTAAGTGCATTTATTTGGGGAATGTTTATATCAAAATAACACATATTATAGATGTTAAAATATAGGCATATAGAATCCAATGGTTTTAAAAATTAATTAAGGAGGGTATATGGAAATAAAATGATCATAAAATTACAAAAGGAGAGAAACATTAGAGGAAAAATATTATAAGAAGGCCCTATGAATTAGAGGAAAAAATATTATAAGAGCGAAA